>AP025001.1:1800000-2234256 GCA_020887355.1 Coccomyxa sp. Obi
TCATTCCAGGAGATTGAAATTTGCAAGGCTGAATACCGGTTGCAATTAGAATCTGGGCAATTAGCTGGTCACACTTCGTGGCTGCACAATCCTTGTCCATTTCCTCCTTTTCTGGCTCACAGTGCTGTCAATCCCTGTCTCCAGATCCTCCTTTGCATAGTGGGGCAGGAACATGGACCGCGCTGTGACCTGCAATCAGGGACATGGATGGATCAATGGCCGATGCTGCCAGGAATCCTATAACGTGATCATTCATGAAGTTTCATCCTGATAGGATAGAGCACGCTGCAGCAACAGCAGCAGACAGGGGAAGCACTGTACTCTCAACAGCGCATGTTGAAAGGCTTCACGCGACCGAAGTGCAATTCTTGAGGTCGCAGAAGCTCAGCATGAAAATGGATGAATGTTGCATGAGGTACCATCCACTTGCTGTGCAACATGGGACTCAAAGCAGGCATTCCTATTGCATAGACGTTATTCTGGCCAGGCACACAAGTGGGCATGACATGTGAGCTGCTTTCAGCGGAAATGGGCCCGATTTTCGTGCACAACAAGGGAATGACACTGTTTATACAGTGGGTGATGAGGTGCATAATAGACCCGCAGATGAGTGCTGGCTCGGATTAGCAAGAGGTCAGCCAGTAGAGTGGTGTCAAAGCAGGCAACTACCCTCCATTTGTACGGATCGCTCGCGCCCCCTCGCCCTTTTCGCTGGACAATTCCGTCTCGAAGCATGAGTCGCAGCATCCGGCTGATCGTGTGGTCATCTCCATAAGACTCTCTGTGCACCAATTTCATGCCTTAGCGCAGAAGCCCGCCACAAGCAAGACAGAAGTGTTCCCCATGTGGTTGCACATCTGTTCATCCCCTTGATTGATCTGAAGTCAGTTGGTGGATGCAGACGCGGTGATGGAATCAGCAGGAGCAACCACTGGTGCTACTTAGGTGTACATAAAGTGTGGCAAAGGGACTCCAATAGGCTGTATGGCAGTGCCTCAGTGTTTTGTAGTACTTTCCCACCTGATGGCTTTCTCTTTGAGATCTGGCGTTCCTTTTGCTGCTGTGGCCCTCATGGAGCTCCATATAAAACGGCATTTCTTGAGGTAGGTTGGTCCAAGACCTGGTCTCAAGAGGAACTCCTGCAGGGTCACAGATCAGTTGAAGACTGCTATTGATGGAGTCATTTCTCCCACCAGTGACTATTGATGACCCAGCGGGTTTCATCAAGCCTTGTCAACTGGCAAAGCTCTGGGTTGCTAGACTTTGTAGTGGCAACCCGCACTGTCTTACTGAACCGTCTTACCAAGAAACAAATCCATACATAACATTGTTTCAGATTTACTCGAAAGATTCAGAGGGGATCGTTGGCACAAGTGTGTTTCACCTGTGCACTGGGTAAATCCTCTCGCACGGGTAGTGAAGCTTCTGTATCTGAGTCAGCCGAAGACGTTGAAGGCAGGATTCTTACGGGTTTTTTGGAAGACTTTGGCGTTTTCTGCGGGTGCTCTTTCACGTAAAAGGAACTGCGGTTAAGGGAGGTGACGGCACAGATCACCCAATCCTGGTCACATTGTGTATGCAAAGCAGCATGGGTTTTCCTTACCTTCATGAAATGCAGATGTTCTGTATCAACGTCTTGTGAAGTTACCATCATCTTGGCTGCTAACGGCGTCAAAATCTCACCCTTTTGCGATCGGCCAGACAGGGCGAAGTGAACACCCAAAGGTGCGTTTCAACGTATAGAACGCAAGAACACCTCACGACTGCCGTCTGCGAACAGAGTAGGAAGCTATACTGTGCTGTTTGGTGTGGCAGACCAAAGGGAAGAAGCAAGGGCAGAGCTCCGTGACATGTACACCGACCGATACGGGCGCTGACGATCTGTCATTTGAGGATTCAAAGGCACCCTCCAAATGCACAGGGGACTCCAACAAATTGTTGATGTAATACTTAGTAACTCCTCATTAAATGATGATGATGATGATAAATGCCAGATCTCCGAGAGTATGTCAGAGACATACTAAAGGCAGCACTGCAGCCAGCTGCTTCTGCAGCTATATTGCTCAGTCTGCAGCTGAATGCAGATTGAAATTACATGCATTCCATAATCCTGGCAAATTTAAATTATACAACAGCCTGTTAGTTCACTGAGTGAGGAGTTCAGCACTGCAATTGAGAGCACATGCGCATGAAACTGAACAAGCATCCCGCCCTCAGGAATGTGCCACTGGCGACCAATGATGATCATTGCAAACATCAAATCTCACATCTCTAGAGATCACATCTGTTCTAAGAAGCCCTCTCCAGAACGCTTAAAGCGAAAGGTATACACAACTAGACAGATCCGCTCTGCTCGCTAATAGCTCACATGCACATGAACGGCGACTCTGAGCTAGCACACTGAACACCGCACCTCACCTCAAATATAATTGCCCTGATGAACAGCTGAGGCTGCAGAGAATGTTCCAGAAAACCAAATGCAGACACTTCCCTCATCCCAAGGAACCCAGTCTGGAGCAATGTGCCACTGCAACAGGACATAAAAACAGTACAGAAAACTCTCCTATTAAAGCATCGCGGTGGATGGAATATGCAGGCTGCTGGTCTGGACCAACAGGAATTGCTGCACAGAACACATGCGGCTAATAAGTTTCAGCTCTGCTAAGTAATGCCCTTGGCAAGCATCACATTGGTAATCTATATAGACAGTTCCCAGCTTGTAGCTCGATCATGTACAGGAAGCTGACGATCAGCTGACTACGGCGGCCTTGGCATGAGAGCATCAATAAGCTTTCGTCTTTAATGCTTGAACGTAAGCAAACACACCTACAGAACTTGCAGAAACAACACTGGACAGCACCAAACAGGCGAATGCACCACTTCCCGCCTGGCTGCAAGAGTGCGCATGTTCGCGCCGAAAACGGCTGATATTCTTGATTGACTCGATCCATTTGAGCATCTCGCCCTGACCTACCCTTCCCCTGTCAAACCACCCCAGTCCCACCAGTTTGGTGAGCCGAGCATCTTGCCCTAGCCTGCAACTTCCCTAGTCCAGACATCTCACTCTCACCCTCACCAGCTGCCCTCCTTGGGCGGCGTGACCAGCCTCGGGCCACGCCGCAAGGCAGATCGGGGCTTCTTCAGCCACTTTGCAGGCAGCTCCTTACCCAAATCAGGCTCCTCTTTGGCCGGTGGAGAGTCCGCCCTCACTGTGGCGCCGCCGGCTTCGGCTCCCATGTCCGCCGCAGCGGCCGGCTCGGTCGATACCAGGACCGCCGATTTGCTGTGGCCGGCGGCAAGAGCAGGAGCGCGCGCGAATCCGTGGGCCGGGGCCGGCTGCCGGCCGAAACCGCGCCGCGTGACCGGCGCCAGCGCCGCCTTTTTCCTTCGGCCGCCGCCGCGTTTCTCCACCGGCTGGGTCGCGTAGTGCGCAGTTGTCAGCGATGCCGGCGTCACCTGCGCGAACCAGCCACTTCTCAGCAGCCAGATCGGTGGCTGACTCAGCTGCCAGCTCAGCTGCCAGCTCTGCAGGTAATCCAGCAGCTGCCACTTCATGCCGTTGCTTTTCCTGCACCAGACAGCTAATTATGGAATTCCATGATATTGATTCTGCCAGCTATGTCAGCAGATGCCATGCAGTTGCCCCTTCATCAGGATTGAACCTGGAGCAGCAACCTCAGGCAAACTTTGCTGCATTTGGATACCAAGAAACTGGTCATCTGTGGAATGCTTGGTAGGACCTGCATGAAGCAAAGGCTGCAAAGCTTTCACGAACCTACTGCCCTCCTTTTTCTAGCCAGTGCAGGGAAGACCAGTTGAATGAAGAGCACATGCACAGCAGATTGAGTTTGGAACTTACGCCGTACAGGTAAGGGTTTCCCTTGCCTCCCAGGCCAGATCGCTGCACCAAACCATCCTCCTTCATCTTGCGTACGGCCTTGCTGGTATCCGCGGTGTTCTTGAATGTTGTCCTGAACATGCGAGAATAGGTGGCATTTTAGCATACACAACATGAAGTTGGCACTTCTTGCCAGAGCATTTGTGGCTTCACAAGAGACAATTGTTTGTGGCGCTTTGCAGTGGTGTCTTCATGCAGTGTCATGTGGCACAAATGAGGCAAGATGGAGGATGCAGCCTGGGTTAGGAGGTCACCTCAGCAAGCTTTCTGGGACTTTCTTAAAGCCCTTCTCTGTATATGCACAAAGGAACTGCCAGATCTGACATGCTTTCCTCAGGACACTAGGGTTGCTTGGTGGCATTGGCAGCTGAGGGCCCTGCATGCCATTTCCCACGTCGATCACTCAGTTAGGCGGCCTGTAGCACTTCCCATCTTTTCTGACACAATGCTGGGTGCAGTGTACAATTGCATGGCAAGATGGCGTGTTTCAAAATATTCGCATGATTCAGACACATCGAAATGCCTTTCATGTCTCGCCTCAAGGGACGATTTGAACATAGAAGCTTGGTGGAGATGGGTCACTACCAGAGATCACTGGCTGCTGAAAGGTCAAACTGATGCATCTCAGGGTCTGTGGTATTCTTTACCTTTGAACTTTCTAGGCCATCCGTGTGACTGGCTGGAGGCGGGACTTGAGACGAGTTCGTAACGGGCTCCTCAGTACGACCAACTGAAGCAAAAGCGACCAGCAGCTGAGCTGCCCCGGTAAGACCTTCCGAATCTTGCCTGTGGAAGGAGTCCATGGTGCTTATGAGCCCGTAAAAAGCTTGTAGACCTGCATAACATCGCATCGGACGCTCCGTTCACAGGGAGGCCACACTCTCACCATTTTGCAAGCCGGTTCCAAAAACAGTGAGAAAGATTGGGGTTCTGCTGCTTATAGTGTCATTGTTGTTTTGCAAAATTTCCCGGAGGTGCAGTGATGGGTTTAATCCATGCTGATCTTGGTAGGGAACATAAATGAAGGGTGCTAAATCACCTGTAATGACAGACTGTGCCCACTCAAGGTGGCACGATGGAACCCTGTCTCCCTCGGAGATGATCCAGTGAGACCTTATGGCTGCCTTAGAACAGTTCCACCCTGCGTCCCCTGGACGCAATATTGTGGGTTGGCTGATAAGAGCTGTCTAAAGTAGCATTTGTAGGTGCCACTGTTCCTTTCTCATCGCCCCTGAATAGGGTTCGATATCCTCGGCGTTATAGGGATCCAAGCTGGAGTCACTTGGAAGCCAAGATCATTGAGCTCTTGGCTTTCAGAGTAATGGTGCAGCACATTTCAGAGTGGAATATGCACTACACTCAAACGCGTACACTGCAAGAAATCTTAATCTAGCTGATACCACAGCAAGATGGAAACAACACTGCGTCCGCAGTACAGCCCAGCACATTTTGCCTCACGCCTGACCTGCAGGACAGCATTGCATTGCCGTAGTCTTCAGCAAAGTTCCCATCACATGCATGCGAAACTTCACAGGGAAAGGCTGATGTCGTGCCAAGCTGCAACTAGCAGCGACAGCAATCGTGACAGCAGCAGGGAGGAGTTCAACCGCAAAGCTTATGCGTTTGGAAGGGCAGCTACTAAAACGTGAGAATCATTCTGTACATCAGTGGCGTTCTATGCTGATTATACTTGCTTCAGGCCTGCGAGGGAGATTTTCCTCTGCACCTGACAGCTTTGCTTCTAGTGTTGAACGTCATAGTGGATTTATTCGTATGTTCTCGGCGTTTTGAGGCTTCTAATAAATCTCTTCTGAAGCACGATGACATAACTCTCGCAGGTTGAAGCAGACAGCGGAGGTTGTAGGTGACAATGTAAGAAGGATAGCAGAGGACGTGGACAGCAAATTCGGTGTGTCAGGCAAAGCTTCAAAGGCAGCACAAGGGTGAGGATCAGTCGCCATACTGAGCATGCTATCAAGCAGCGATGGACTCCTGGGGCATGAAGTGCGCTGGACAGCTGGCGGCATCCTGAACCTTGGACTTCTGACAACGTTTGCTTGCAATATCAAATGAGCAAAGCGCATCAGCAGATAGCTGTATGCAGGTTAGTGGCCCTTGAGTGACATGGCTGTGTTTGTGCGGCCACAGAGTGAAGGAGCAGGCAAGTGCAGTGGACGAGAAGTTTGGAGTAAAAAGGAAGATTCGCAATTTGGCAGATGATGCTGTCCGGAAGTATCCCATGGTGAGTGTCACTGTACTTCTATAAGATGTGTATGGTTGTGTGCAACTGTGCACATGACCATGTTGGCTGCTTTCTGTTAATTGCCTGCTTCTGCGAGTGTGACCAACTCTTCAAGCAAGTAGCTATGTGCTGATAAGTGCCATTCCGTGGAGACAGACATATTAAGGTTTACAAGAAGTGACAATCATTGTGTGTTGTGCAGTGGAAAAGGCAGTACGCGGAGTTCTCCAAGACGACTGCTGGCCAGGTAGTCTTTTTTGCGGCTTTTTTCTTCGTGTGCTATAGCGGCCTCATCTGGCGCATCCTGAATCTCCTCTTCATCCTCTGGTGGATTGCGCCATTGTTCGTGCTACCTGCCATCAACTACCTCAACAAGAAGGTGAATCGCCTCTCCGAGACAAGCTCAACCCTGGCGCCCCCTTCTCGACAAGGCTATGCCAGAACCGCCTTTGCATTCCTACCACCATCAGTGTGGCAGGTGCATATGGACTGTGAAAAACGAGTGAATGACCTGCTGACTAGGGGTAGAACCTGGAAAATCACACAAGCTGAAGAGTCACCTGCTGTGCAGCAAAAAACAGTGCAACCCTAGCTGGCAAGACAGACTCAGAAGACACGTGCTGCAAGACAAACTAAAAATACCTGGCTCGGTCGAAAGAGTCACTCAAAGAGGACTGTAGAGATACAGCAATGAAAGACAGTGCGGCCGGCCCTGCGCGAAGAAAGAGGCCTTTCCACGGTTGTGGTTGCAGTTAGTGCTGAAGCACCATTTTCATGCAGCTGCAACCTAATATCATGTGGATCACGATCTCGGTGATGCACATGATGGCAGGATGAAAACGTGGCCTAACATAGTCACGAGGCCTCTTCACTCTTCTGCCGCATCATCAACTGCCGTACTTGCAGTCATGGTTAAGCTCCATGTTATTCCTGCAGGCAGCAGAGGAGATGGCAGCGCGGCAGCAGGCGCAGCAGCAAGCGGCGCAGAACCCCTTCTTTGGGGCATTCAACCGCGCCCAGGTGCGTCGAATCTCTGCTTGCATGACCTCATGATGACCTCACCAAGACCAAATCTTCCGTGCAAGCGAAGCCATACATGCCAGGAGGGTTGACTGCCCAAATCTACTAGCAAGGTGTGCCATCAGGATATTGTTGAGGTTTGGTAGCGGAAAGTGGAGGACAGTTGTTCCAAAAGACGAGAGGCTTGTATGCAAGAGGACCTGAAGGGCACCCGGATCTGTGTGCGCAGGCACGGCAGCAGGGAACGCCGCGCCCCGGCCGTGGTGCAGCGCCAGGCGGGCGGAGCGACGGCCCGGTTATTGATGTGGAGTACTCGACCGTGGACGATGAGTGATTGGATCAATGCGCCTGAGACGGCACATAGCGGCAGCAGCGATTTTGGCGCCCACACCATGGTGCCGGTTACATCACCGGTTTTGGGAAATCAACCATACATGGATGATGAGTGAAGGGTGTAAGCGATGCGGCAGAGAGCAGTGAGCACTAGCAGGGAGCACCGCCCTCTGGACATGGTGTCCTGCCAAGCTGGTGAAAGCAGGGCTTTGTCATTGAGTGGGGTGGTTGGCCATGGACGATGAGCACTTGTACGGGACCGTTGCGTGTCCTGCTTTTTGGCCAAGTAGAAGTAATTAACATTGTTTCTGGGAGAGGTGTGAGAGTGCAAGAGTGGCATGACTGGTCCTGACCATTTTGCAGTGTTGAGGAATATTAATACCTTCATTCTGCTTTTCCCACATTGAAACCATTGCTGTCCCCAAGATTCATGTACAACAGCAAAGTGCCAGTATAGCCTGATGATTGCTTGAAATGCCTCTTCGAGCTGGTAAGGCCCTGAGTCTGCAGCACTTTCCTAGATTAGATTGTTGTCGTGTATGTGTTTACATCTGTTGCAATATTGCCCTGCATTTGAACGTAGAAGTGTGTGGCAGGAATGTTACATGTACAGCGTTGTTCTGGTATACACATGTGTCAACACAATGCATAATACTCTTCCTGTGAAACACCGGCAAAAATCCCTACATACATCGGATGTACGACAGCAGCGGAGCGACTCCATCACTGCTCATAATAATCTTTGTTTGAGAACTGAGGGAACCACTAATAATCTGTGCTGCTGGGCAGTTGAACTCAACTTGAAGGGGAAGCATGCATACTTGTTGATGGCATTCGTTCACAAATAGTGGCACAACTGCTTGGCATCTGCCCAATAGGGGTTGCAAGCTTGCAATGCAACACAAAATCCTAGTAGTACAGTTGCACTGACAATGGCTATGTACATGAGATTGTGTCGCGTGTACAGGTCAAGTGTGTGGTTTCTAACAATGCTCTCCCCTGAATAAAGAATCATCCGCCACAATGCAGGTGCTGCGAACCTCTGATGGGTTTTCCAAATAATACAGGCAACTGCGAAAGAAGAGAGGAAAGGCAGACTCTTACTCATGAGCCTTGCTGCCATCCTTTATTATTCAAGCCAGGCATTTCCTGCTCACAGACTCGCCCAAAAGCCAGGCCAGGCTCTCTTGGCACTCCAGCCTTTTTCATGTGCTCCAGCCAAGCGTGATGGATCATCTGGATCGGTGGTTCAGATGTAGTGAGTGGCCATTCCGGCCAAGCATGATGGATCATCTGGATGTGTGTTTCAGACGCATTTAATGGCCCATGCTCCTGGCAGGGCTCGACAGGGACGGCAAGCACTCGCTAGCCTTGCTCCAGCTTGGTGTCGGAGAGAATTTGGGGGTAGAGTCCGCGGACCATTCGGGTATCTGTGGCAGCTCCCAGGAAACATCCCAGAGCTGCCCTACACCTTGCCCCAGCTCTCCAGAACTCACATTGGCAGGCGCCTGTAAGTTGGATTACGCTCCAGCTTCAAGGTCCGAGGTTGGGGGCTGTTAAGGGTTGGGATTCGGCTGTGGCGTCAGGCATTGTACCCATCCTTCTCGCAGGTGGGGGGCTTGTTGGGTTCGGGCAGGAACCCCCCCTCAATGGCCGATGCTTGTTCAACACTGGCCTCTTGAATAGATGGAGGCATGCACAAGGGAGCTTTCTTCAAGCGGCCATGGCGGCGCCGTTACCGATGAGGCTCGCCAGCTCAGCATGCACCCGCTGCAGCACCACCGCCATCCCACCGCCCCTCTCGCACGCGGCCGTGTAGTGCTCTGCGCACATGCACAGTGCATGTAACCATGTGGAACTTCATCGACACATATCATGAGCAAAGTGTCTGTGCTCGCGCAGAACTTATAGAAAACAGACTTCCTACAAGTTCTTCATGAGCAGCAGAGATACTTTGCTCATGGACAGCAAGAATGTGCTCTGCTTCTGCAAAGCAGGCAGTGCAACACAGGGAGCCCAGCATCCTGGAGAACGAGCTGTATGCCCTTCAGAAGCAGAGCGAACAGCTTGTACTCAGGAAGCTCGGCTCACTGCATTCTTGCCAGCAATTTTAATGCAACTTTACACAACTTCAGACACGTTCATCGCTTGGTTGGCTTGAAGCCGCAATCTCAAAGATGCATCGAGGCAGCCCTTGAGGTGCAACTAGAAACCAAATTCTGCAAATACTTTCTTCTTTGTAAGTCCTTGCATGACATGGTCACTGTTACTAACTGCACGCACCCGGCAGAAAACATTTCTCAAACACTTTGCTCAATACCCTTTAACTAGGGATCTTTTTGTATAAAACAATCCACCATTGCATTCAGGAAAAAAAAATACGGTAAAGGCCCCTAAAACCTAAACCCTAGCCCCTAAACCGCGCTACCCTAACTTAGGTGTTTGAGAAACAATCTCTTGGACGCACCCAGGGTCTCCTCGGGCAGCTGTGTACTGGACGACAGGTTGAGGAGGCGGCGGCGGAAGTTAACGGATGCACGCAGGCGGGCGGACAAGGCGCTCATGGCAGAGTTGGGGCAGCTTTCAGGTGATGTGGTGTCAGAAGATGTGTCCAGGTCGGCCACACAGACGGCCGCGCCGAGTGCCTCCCATGAGCCTGCCATGCCATCATGTGCGTCTCAAAACACTGCTGTACGATAAAGATCCATTTCAACGACAGCAGAGCCACGGGCAAGGTTGCCTATCTTGTCTAGAGACATCAAGCAGGCTGGCGGACACTGCAAGACCGTCCCTTGTACATTCCTGGAATCCCAGGAGTGTGCGAAGGCAGAATCTGCAGTGTTAGACAGCCAGTCCGATGTCTCTAAACAAAACCCAAGACTTGCGAAATGCCAAATGCACAGAAGACACAGCTCCTGTTAATCTGTGTGTGATCGCATGATACAGCATGGCGCACATATGTCCCCTTCGCAACGCTCTCAAACTCTCCTTGGAAGCGTAGAAGAATTTTAGAACGCTGCGGGAGAGTTCATATGTGCGCGCCATGCCCTGTATAGCTTCCAGGCAGCCACAAGGACAAGTCACGCACCCATCCAGGCACGAAGCTCCCCCTCCGCGACGGATTGCACCGCGGGGGCCAGCCGGCCCCAGTGCGCCTCCAGCGTGGCGGCTGCGGAGGCAACGCCGCGTGCGGCGGTGTCATATGCGGCGGCCGCTTCCGCGGCCGCGTCGGCGGCCGGCCGGGCCGCGGCGCGCTGCAGCCGCAGGCGGCGCTGCGCGCGCGAGTGCCCGCCGCTGCTGCTGTCGAGGGCCCGGATCAGCTCCGGCAGCTGCCGCGCCAGCTGCGCGGTAGCTTCCCTGAACAACGCCCCGAACGAGTGTTGCCATCTCTTGCCCACACTGACAGAATCACACAAAAGACGCCTGCATGCCTGTCAGTAATGAAGGAATGTATACAGCCTGTCTTCATTCCAATGGAAGTTTTGGCTGACCATCGTTGATGGTCCTTATGGTGCAAGCATGGGTCCCTCTCTAAGTCTTGTACTTATTCATGATAAATAAAGTACGTCCCTGCACCTGTCGAGCTGGAGTGCGTCCTGCAGGCGCTTGACAAAGCGGCGGTGCATCTTGGACAGCGCCTGCACTTCGCGGCCGGCCCACTTGGCGCTCTGCTTCATCTCCTTCTGCGCTGCCTTAAGCGCTGCCTTGGCCCTGTGACCATGCACCTTTGGCTGCACCACACCCTGCATGCAAGGGAAGATGCTTCGGCTCCCTCGACACAAGGGAAGATGCTGATATTCTGTCGCTCCCCTCAAATATCACGGAAGGTGTGCCATTATGGCTGCTTTTTACTCCCGGAAGATGCACCACTTATGTCCACCATGCTAAATGCAGCAAAAGCGCCAGAAGGTGCAGCACTTAACGTCCACCATGCTCAACGCAACAACAGTGCCATTGCATGACTTCTTCATGCCTGTGACAGAGCAAGTGCTGAAGGGGCAGCAATGCTGCTGCAAAGGCCAACATAGCACACAGCAGCACGCGGCCCCTTCAACACTTGCTCTTTTCACCTGAAAAGACAACACAGCTCAAATTTGCATGCACCATGATACCAGCAATTTGTGATGGCCAAGAGGGAGGAGCCCCCACCTTCTTGTAGAGGCGCTTCGCGGCCTCGAACTGTTCGGCGGCGTGCGCGGCATAGGCGGCCAGGACGATGCCGCCGTCCGACGGCGTCCCCTCCGCCAGCAGACGCTGCGCGGCTGTGAAGTTGTGCACCATGCCCAGCACAGCAGCAGGCAGCGGCGCGCAGCCAATGCCAAACTTGGCCAGGCTCACCTGCATTGTCACGTCACATCAAGCTCACAAAATAGACCACAGGTCCCGTCTGTGTGGCTGCGGACACCATGTTGTGAGTGCTTCACTGCCCCTGGCTGTTGGGACTGCTGACTTTATGATACAGATAATTCAGGGTAACATGGAGGGGGATTAGGACCAGAGACCAGATGCACTTCAAGTCAAAATGAAATATGACACCCATCGCTGGATAGGTGCACAGAAACGAGGAAGATATGGTTCGGGAGGGCACCTGGAACAAGCTGTGGTTCTGCAAATGATACATTACAGCCAGTGGCGACACGTCTCCACAGTGGTATTGTTGTGTCAACAGCAAGATAGTCACCTGGGAGGAGCCAATTGGGCTGCCGGATGCGTCGCGCTCATTGCCCCGGTGCACCAGCAGCAGCGCCAGCAGAAGTGTCGCGCAGGCGGCCAGCACTGATGCACCATGTGCGCGCACATGCCTCTCCACCTACAACAGACAACAGTGAGCAGCTACGCACGTCCACCGCCTTCCAGAAGAGATAAGAATTCATCTGGACATGGGGAGATTAGTTTTTGGCAAAGTGCACTAAAGTTATGAGATCCTTCGGCTCAACAGGCTCTCTGAAGTGCATCAAAAAATTGCGTGCTGTAAGGAAAGTGCAAAATCGTGTGGGGTGCTCACCCGAGGGTCCTTGAGACCTCTGGCTCCTGCCTCAAGCCCCATCTTTGCCACAGATGCTGCCCTGACGACCTGCATGTTTGATCAACATAAGATCTGCTGTGTCTCTGCACTGAGACAGGTTATCTTGCCCATGCTCGATAATCGGTCGGGTGGCAACCTGTTATGGAGGGCCTGACCCTGTTGCTTATGAAAGGCAGATACAAAGGGAAAGGGGCAGCGTCGCACCATGTTCCTCATGGAGCTGGCAATGATCGGCAACTGATGCAGGGCGAAGTCCAGGCCCCATTCATATCCCTCGTTGCTTGCCTCCTGCAAGCAAGCATGTGGACTTGAGCAAAGGTGTTAGTATTATGCACTTGCGAGCAGTGGAGATGTATGTATAGCTCAAGCTGCCTTATAGCTATAGCTGTCCTTATGTCATATGAAGCGCTGCAGACTCTCAGGCCACTACATCCCCAGGATTGCAGGGCTTTTCCTACCTCGCTATGTCAGGAGCTGCGTGTCATGCCAGCCATGCAGAAGGCTGCTTAACTTTGCAACATGTCTTCAACCTTAACAGCTCTTATACGCATCTCTGATTGAAAACATTCAGGCAACTGAGCCATGCAGTGGCTTGGCGAAGTAGTGCAGTCAAAAGCGAGAAACACACCGTTTGATCGTTACTAGGGCATCCTTAGCAACATTGTATCAAAATGTGCCTGTCTTATGTCCACCACCATTTGTATGTTGCCGGCCAAGTTCTCGGAAAAGTAAGCCCTACCTGCAGACAATGGTCGACGCCAGCCTCTCTAGTCGCGACGGGACTAGTGACTTCGACGTCCGTGTCGTCGTCGTCCTCGTTGGCCAGGTTTTGCAAGTGTGTGACCCTGTCATGGAAGATAGAGGTGCTAGATGCAGCTGACGAAGCCACCTCGACCGCTTTGGTGGGTTCAGCTTCCTCCACTTCCATCTTGTCAATGAACTCGTAGTCCTCCATTGCTTCCGCCGGATCCATAGATGTCATTTTACCCGTTCACCGGTGGAGCGTGTGGCGTAAGAAGGCCTCTTGGGAACTTTTGCAACCTGCCAATGCCTGCCTTGTACTCAAGGTTGTCTAGCAAGGGTTGGGTGTCAAAGACAGCAATGTCTTGCTGAATTACACTAGCTTTGCAATCACTGTTTGTCGCGCTCAGCTTTTATCCTGAAATAAGCCAGGATCATCTCAGAGATGAATCACCTGACCCCATCGCTCATGACCTGGCTCTGCTGACATTGAGGGCAGGCCATAATAATCCAGTCCAGGTGGCTTCCATGCAGCTGAGCCTGGATGAGGAGTCACTATCCAATATAAAATGCCAGTACAGTAACATGACTCACTGGGACCTGGAGCTCACTGACTGACTGACTGACTGACTGACTGACTGACTAACTGCTGGTTGGGTGCGGTCAAGTGACTTTGCTCAGGCATTATCATCTGGAATCATCTGGTCATGACTGATATCCTGCCACCCAGGCTGGCAGCATTCCTCCAAGTCATCTGGCAGCCTGCACTGAGTGCAGGCAGGGGGATCGAGCTCTGCCGCAGCTAGTACTTTAAAGAGTACTACTTTTAGACTGGTCCTGCCTGTGGCAAGGTGCAGCCTGTCTCACAGCTCCGCAGAAGACGATATGGACAGAAACTATGAATGAGACGTGACTACCCACTAACTGGCTCAGCCAGCAAAGATACCAGGCTATCCCCCTGGCTTCCAGACATCTGCTTCAAACTGGCCTTTTCCATCGTCAGCTGGTTTTGCTGCGCCCTGATCTCTCTGCCCTCCTTCAGTCTCCGGTGTGCGGCTCTGTTTAGAAGAGGGCTGCGGCCTGGGATTCCCTGCTTGCTGTCCGGCTGGATACCCCTGCATATGTCCACCAAACCTAGTGCATGAGACCTCTCATCACCTCTCTTAATGCAATCTCTCGACATTCATCTACAACGGAATTTACTACACCCAGGCGGCTCAGAAGAGCAAGCAGTGATGATATCACTCTTGTGCTCATGTCAATTTTCCTCAAACCAATGGGCCCCTCGTAGGGCATCCCTGCAGCTCATCAGTGGGCAGCACTGCAAGCAACAGTTCCAACCGGGACACACTCACAAAGCGATGCATTGGTCGAGCTCTTTTTCTGTATTCAAGTCCCTAAAGGCCCATTATTTTTGGCAGTCTTAAGTGCAAAGCGCAGGAAGATGTTATCAAAAGTGTCATGGTGTGCACCCGTCCAGTAAGCTGCTGCAGGAAGCGGTCCTGGTTGGGTCCCCCCGCTTGTTCAGCCTGCCGGCCCAGTGTAGCTTCCTGGAACCTGCGCTGCGCCTCTGCAGCCTCCAGCGCCGCTGCTCTGTGCCTTATGGCCTGCCGCTTTGCCTCCATCCTGGCAGCGCGCACAGCACATGACTTAGCACTCTTCATTACTTGTCTGCTCCGCCAACAGCGACAAAGTGCCCGTTTGTATACCATACAATGCAATCGCCAGTTAAACACCTCTGCCAGTCTAAATCAGAGACATTTCTGTTGGGCAGCACATCAGCAGAGTGGTAGCATTGCCACTGCTGGAGGCAGAGCGGTAGCCCTCGCTGACAGTCTCTGAAGAGCTGCACTTCGACACAGGATTCGACCAGTTTCCCGGTCAGGAGTGACTTGCCGTGTGCCTTGCTGCATGATGCTGCAGTCTGCATGCAGGCATTCACACCGGTTCCCACATGCGCTGCATCAGTCCAATGTGATGTGCTGTTCTAGATGGACTTTCTAGAAAGGGAAAAGCCGCACTGTTGTATTTCCTCGGGTGAGGGTGGCGGCCCGCGCGTCTGCTTCAGCCACTGCGCCCATTCCGGGGGCACCAAATTCGGGTCATAGCGCCCGTCTGGCGTCTTGATGATCCGTTTTTCAACTGGCTCGCCATGCAAGTTTGTGTCTGGCCACCTGTGCGCATGTCCAATAAAGTGAACCTGAGATGCTCATGTTGGGTTGTGGTGCAGCACAAATGACAACACGAAGATGCGCATGCAGGGACAAGTCCGCAAAGAACCACTGAGAATTCACTTAGGACACAGGTGGACAGAGTGGCGCTTTTGTTCAGGACCTTTGTGCTTGTGCACAAAGTGCGGTGCATGAATCCATGTCTTGAGAGTTTTGCCAAGCAACGGCATAAAGATCACCTGTAGTACTTATTCCCATGGACATCTTGCCCGATTAGCTCCTTTGAACTTATGAGACGGGACAGCCTTGCCCCAAGACGCCTGAAAAGAGATCCCATGGATCTGCGGCCGCCGCTCGTGCTGCAGTATGAATCCTTCTACATCACAAGGTATTTCTGGGTAGAGTACGAGAGTGCTGCAGGTCTAGAAGTGGGTTGTAAGTCTAGCTAGGAAAAGGGATCCGTACTCACGATTGACCGGCACGTAGTGTTCAGGATCGTGAACTGGTTTAAACTTCTCTTATTCATGAACATCGTTATTATGTAGATCTGGGCACCTCAAATAACAAGCAGGGATTGATGCTCAATGTCTGTTGCATCGGGATCGTGGCCTGCCCATGTGGTTGAGCAGCTGCCTGTCAATCATGGAATGTTTGCTGTGGGTGTTTCTCAACAATTGTGCTAGAGACACCCATTGTTTCCTTTGTTAAATTTTTCTGAGATTTAGTTGCCGATAAAGAGATAGGCAGCATCAGCCTCGAGTAAGAAGTGGCTGCGTATCTGTAGAATAACTGTTTCTGAAGGTCTCCAGCATCGTTTGCATGAGTTCATAAGGAAGAAGGCGAAGGCTTTTAGTAGCCTTCCGAAGGCATGGTGGAGAACGGTGGAACGGGCGTCGCGCAGGCTGAACAGCAGCTGCAAGACCTGAGTGTGGGAAATGGTGCGATCGTTGCAGTTGGCGAGGCGAGGACAGTGCTGCCCACACCCAATCTTAGCGCAGTCAAGTCAGTTGACACGCAAACACGGGCGATCGGTCTTATACATCCTCCTCCTGACATCCGTGCGATTGTGGACAAGACAGCAGATTTTGTTGGCAGAAACGGTGCGTCCTGCTCCTCTGAAACCACTTCAGACATCTATTTCAACATTGCTGCAAAAGGTCTCAAAGACTTACTGGAGACTGGCGTCGTCTTGGTGGCTTATGATGAGTGGTGGCTATGGTTCACGATCACTTCAAGAACCACAGCTCTCTAAGGAACTGTGTCTAGTTGAGTATGCTTGACTCAGTTGCATGCCGAGCATATCTTGAAGGGGAACTGCACCTTTAGTATGTCTCCAGAGACCTGATACTTGTCACCTTGAGCAGGCCTTACCTTTGAGAAGAAGATCCTTCAAAATGAGCAGAACAACGTCAAGTTCAACTTCCTGCGGTCCACCGATCCCTACCATGCCTACTACCGCTTCAAGGTATACACCAATGGTCTCCAGCAAAAGTCCCAGGGCCATGGCTTGTTGTTTGCTTCAACCCACAGTGGACAGTCTTCAGTGCTCAGCTGATGCAAACAGAGCCGGACTATTGCAGAGCCTGGGTGTTTTGGCTTCCTTTGTGGATTTGAACAAGTCATGTCACATGTGCTTGTAGATAGGGGGCCAAAGTGCGCTCAGTCGGCTCTACTGTGACTCCTCCACAGGTTGCAGAGGCGCAGAAGTCCGTGGGTTCAGAGGGTGCGCCTGCGACGGCTGCGCAGCAACAGCAGCAAGCAGATGCGCTTTCTGCTGCGGCGCAGCAGCCGGCTGATGCTGCAGCGGCAGTGGCAGCTGCCGCGAAGCCGCTCGAGCCCCCAGAGCCTGACCAGTACACAGTAAGCCTCTTTGCATTTGTGGCCAACCACCGCGTGACAGAAGAGTGCCAGGATCTCAGCTCCTGGGCGGCCAGAGAGCCCGTTCTTGAGGATAGCAAGCTCCCTGCTCAGTGTCTCATTCAGCTCACATGCAGTTTGGTAGCTGTGCTCCAGAACAGATTCTCTGGCCGCCCAGGTGTGATCACCTTGTCCAGGCGTCAGAATATGTGTTTCTTCGAGTGATAATTCTGCAGAAGTAGACTGCGCCACTCTGCTCATAGCATCTCGTGCCCCGCGGCAAGCAGGCCATGAGCTACACGGTTAGCCAAGACAACAGATGACACACAAATTAGTCTGCCTATGCAAGGAGAGTTTGGATTTCAGCATGCAACGATGACATTGAGTCGCGAATTGGAACACTTTGCGGGCAGCTGCTGAGAGACAAGTTTGGTGCGCATAAACAGGTGCCAACGCCGGAGGGGCTGACGGCGTTTGACTTGGACAACATCCGGTTGACGGCGCAGTTTGTGGCGCGCAACGGGAAGGCGTTCCTGACGGGGCTGGCCGCCAAGGAGCACGGCAACCCGGCCTTCAACTTCCTCAAGCCCACGCACTCGCTGTTCGGCTTCTTCACCGCGCTCTGCGACGCCTACTCCAAGGTCCTCATGCCGCCCAAGGGCCTCATGGAGAAGCTGCGCCGAAACTCCACCGACAGGTGCACTCCCATGTGCCACTTCACCACGCTTATCAATTAGTAGTAACAATGCCTCTTGAAATGGCACGGGAGCAGTGCCACTTTCATCACTGTTTCCAATGAGTGTATCAATGACTTTCATCTGTAGATATATGAATGATGTCGTGGATCGGATTGAGGTAAGGGTGTATCAAACTGATCAGGCACAAGGGCACAACTATCACGTCAAGGAGGGTGTGTACACCTAGGTGCTGTTTGAAAATGGTCTTGAAGTAAAGATGCCTCGTGAGACTCCTAAGCACATGGATATATAGAATGACATTGAGGTGTTCCGATCGATTGGGCACAAGGTCAATAGTCGTGTACAAGAAAGTTTGGCCCATGTAACAATGAAGACTGTGTGGCTCGCTGGTATGTGAAGGGCCAAGTGGGACAACCTGGCTGTAGGAAAGTCCTGGGAAGGCCTGTTCTTACCCTGAGCATGGTGGTCTTGTGCACTGTCTCTTGTGCATATTAGCCACCGGTACTTTTAGGAGTTAGGACGCGCGTGGTGTAACAAGGTGTGTGCACTGAATCTCTTCTCTTCTTTCTTAAGCCGACGAGCTGGAAGGAGAATGTTCTGCAGTGCGAGAACAACTGCTGGCCAAGTTTCAAGCACTACCTCGGCTCACCCGAGACTGTGCCGGGAAGTTGCCCGCAACAATTCTTTTTTCAGTAGGGCTATTCTAGGCAAAATGGCAGAATTCGCAATGGCGAGGTAATACCACAAGTCGGGTCTGCAGGCAGTCCACCTTCGCAGAGGTGTCCACAAAGGTTTCCATCACTGATGGGACGGTTTGACCAGTAGCTTTCTACTCAATCACTTTTGGGATTTGTGATCCAGAGTGGCACTGCTGGAGCGCTGCTTGCGGCGGCTAGAGTTTGAGAGGAAGAAAGAGGCTGAGGACAAGGCGGCTGCTGAGCAGATTGAGGCTGAAAGGGCTGCCATGCAGGCTGTCGACTGGTGCGCCATCTAGCCCCTGGAACTGGTTCAAGCATGCTTTGCATTTGCCAGCATGCAGGAGCTGCACATGGGTTTTACAATCGGTCTAATCTTGTCATCTCTGTAAGATTAGCATGGGTGCAATCTGTGTGAAGGCATATGTGTTGCCGAGGTCACTCATGGCAAGGCCGGTACACGCAAGTTGCAGCATATGATTGAATGGCGTGAGGCAGCGCTATTGAAG
Source organism: Coccomyxa sp. Obi (assembly GCA_020887355.1). Taxonomy (NCBI): domain Eukaryota; kingdom Viridiplantae; phylum Chlorophyta; class Trebouxiophyceae; family Coccomyxaceae; genus Coccomyxa; species Coccomyxa sp. Obi. The sequence goes on from AP025001.1 coordinate 1,819,191, forward strand.
CAGAAGAATATTGTTCCACTGAAGGAGCGGATGTGCTGTGCTGCAGGCATGATTTTGTGGTGGTGGAGACGATTGACTTCTATGCTGACGAGGATGCGGAACTGCCACCACCGATGAGTCAGCGAGATGTCATCTTGCTCAACAAAGCGCAGCAGCTGGAGGATGAGCAGGAGGAGGCTGCTGCAGCCGCCGACAATGCTGGCAGACAGGAGGTTAGTATCTCCTCTGCACTAGTAAGTTGGATTCCCATTTCAAAGCACAACAGCTTGCCACATAGTTGTCACCATTAATGAGGGTGGCACTGCAAGTTGTCTCAAGAGAGGTGCGGCACCAGGGGGCGCTGAGGGAATAGGAGACGCCTTGCTGTGCCATCGTCATCGCTGGTGACCAGCATGGATGGAAGCTGCTGTGATTTGGGAATTCCCTTGCTCTTTGGCACGGCAAGTTTCTTTTGCAGGGCTCTGTACTACAGCTCGGCAGTACAAGCAGTGACGGGTGCCTCTTTTGTCGCGCGTCAAGAGCTGCATCCGCTCACAGTGTACACAGGGAAAGGTGCTGTCTACCCCATTGATTCCTTTTGAAAATGTGTGATGATGTGTGTTTGGGGATGCACAGGTGCAGATGGATGAGACGGAGAGGGCCATGCTGGCAGAAGCAAATGCGGCCGCTAACGGCACGGTGCAGCCGCCGTCAGCCGCCGCGGCCGCAGCGCCCGATGAGGACGTAATGGAAATCGAGCAGGAGCCTGAGCCGGAGCAGATCCGCATCGTGCGGGACTACAAGCGGCCAGACCCCAAGTGAGCCGCCGTTCAACTCACGTCTCTGACCTTTCAAATTTTTCTTCCTGTGCGAATCACCACTGCTGAAGCACTGGCTGAGTAGGACAGAGCAGCAGTGCATGGCTTTTGTAGCTTTGCCGGGAAAGGGCTTCCGGACCCTGCTTGTCAGACTGTGTGTCCTTGATGGTTGCTGTTACATGCAAAGAGCCATGTTCCAGACAGCTACGTCTCCAGGGACATCTTAGGGAGTTGCCTCTAGTGACGAAGAGGCTAAACTCTCAGCACGCTGTCACAAACGAGGTGTTGCATATTGTTGACCTCTGCTGACACGCTGCCATGTTTAACTTATCTGCCATCGCGCACCGACTATCAACGTGGTAGTTCAAACTCAGCAACCAATTCAGCATGCGGCCATGTGTGAGGTGTTGCATGCGTGCGCGCAGGTCGCGGGCGGCGGAGGCGGCCAAGTATGTGGTGTCGCCAATAACCGGGGAGATGGTGCCGGTGGACCAGATGGCGGAGCACATGCGCATCAGCCTCATCGACCCGCGCTACCAGGAGCAGCGCGCCATCATGATGGCTAAGATCCGCGAGACCACCAAGGCCTCCGACGACGAGATCAGCCGCAACCTCATGGGCCTCGCCAAGGCCCGCCCTGACGTCTTCGGTGCGCCCTTTTTGTCCCTTATTATTTCTTTTGAATGACAGGCTTGCAGGGAAGGTCCTGCTCGCCTGATTGGTATTTCATCCTGCGGGTCACAATCCACACAGCAATGGCAGAGTGTATTGGATGCAAGAGCCAAAGTGCATGCGGCGCATGTTCCTCGGGAATTCCCCGCGTATGTGCATTGGAGGCACCCTTTTTCACTGGCCGTGGTGGTGCAACTTTGGAAGTTGTTTGAAGCAGGTTTGCTACCAATTGGCATGCTCTGCGCATGTGCGATTGGCATCTGGTCTGGTGTGCATGGTCAGTGTGCTCCATGTGGCGAGAGGTTGGGCTGCAATGCCATTGCCTCTCGTCTTGAGGAGGAATCTGACTATATTCCCGCACCATGCTGATCATATGGGCGCCTTATGCCTCTTGCTTGGTTGAAAGGGCAAGTGCACTATCAGGCTGCCTCCAATACATGTGCTGCAACTTCTTTCTCTCTCAAGGGCATCTGGCAGGGCTCTGTGGCTGCACAGTTTTCCCTCGAGAGATCTTCATGCACTGCTGTGGCAGGTTGATGAGGGATGTGTGTTTGTGGTGGACAGGGTCGACACAGGAGGAGGTGTCATCGATTGTGGAGGCGTCGATCAAGGACAGCAAGATCAGCGGCACTGATCGCCCTGTTGCCTGGGACGGCGCCACCACCGGGGGCCAGGACCTGCAGAACCAGGTGACGTGCCCAGGACATTTCCCTCCCCTTTCATGTATACAATTGAGCGGCCAGGACCTGGGGAACCAGCTGGTGGGCCCATAGCACCTTCACTCCCCGATCATATGTATATTCGAGCGGCACAGCAGAGCAGGAGAATTGAACAGTCTGTACTCCCAGCAATCGACACACACCCCAGATAGTGCAGGAATGGGGAAAGGCGTCAGGGAAGGGACGGTTTCTGTGCAGGGCAGTGGGTGCAGATGGGGGTCGTGTGCTTGTGAACCGTTTTTGAAGCAGACTGATGGAGTGCATTCCATGGAACGCCCTCCTTGGTGGTGCTATTTTCATGGGAGACAATGTGAATGCTGAATGCTGATGGCATTGGCATCTGCAGGTAAGGGCGATTGCGGAGCAGCGGGCGGAGGAGTTGAAGCGCAAGGAGCCGGAGCCGGTCATGCCGAAGCCCATACTAGGGCCGCTGCCGGCCGGGTCGGCCCCCGCGCCGAGCACCTCCCTGCCGCCACCACCGGGGGGTCCGGTCTCGCTGCCGCCGCCCCCCCGGCCGGCCGCCAACCCTCTGCCGCCGCCCCCCGTTGTGCGGCCGCCGCCCCAGCAAGTGCGTGGCCATACACCAGTACTTCCCTTTCAGGGTTCTGTGCAACAGACACTTCAGCTTGCTCCTGAGCGTCAGCATCTGCAAGCCGCTTGCCACATGCAGGAGATGTAGATTTTGTTCAGCAAAGTGCGCTGTTACTTCAATATGTCTTCAAAGCCAAACCATGCAATGTTAGGAGTCTGCAGTCCGCTTTGGTCTATGCACAGAGTCCAGTCAAATGGTCTTGTGTTGCATCGACCTGCGCACTCGGTGTTTCCTGTTGGAAGGGTTTCCTGTTGAATGGAGTTGGCCATCCGTCCTATCAGATCCTTGTTCCGCTGTATCTGTCATTGAAGCATGCTGGTCCTGCCCTTGCGCAGATGGCGCCACCACAGATGATGCGACCACCGCCGCCAGCGATGCCACAGTACCCGCATCAGCTGCCGCAGCCGACTGCTGCCTACCCCTATGGCATGCCGCCGGGGGGGTTCCCTCCACCGCAGGCCGGCGCGTTCCCTCCCCGCCCCCCCATGATGATGCCGCCTCCCCCGGGGGCCCCTCGGCCACCACCACCGTCGGGTCCCCCCGGCGGAGCCGCGCCGCCGCCACTGTCGGGAGCCGCCCTGCCACCGCCTCCGCCGTCGGGAGGGGAACCCGAGGCCAAGCGCGCGCGCACGGACTTCGTGCTGCAGCCCGAGGAGGAGTTCTTGGACGCGCACCCCGGCCAGTCCAAGGTGCGAAGCTGCCTCTGTCTCTTGCAGCATGGCCGTCATGTAAAGGCCCACTTTCTGTTCCCCGCAAGGCCTTCTGAAGATGCTTTGTCGGTCTTCTGAAGGTGCTTTGTCGGTCCTGCCTGGAGACATGCCACTGTCTGAGCTGGCAGGATCCCCTTTGTTTGATCCTCTGCTTGCCTGATTTTAGAGAGGGTTGCCGTGTCCTACCACTACATTGTTTTTGCTTGTGACGATTCAACATGTGCCTGGCCACCACTAGCTAGGGTGATTGCTAGTGCCTATCTGGCAGGTAGCCATACAGGCTACTGCTTATACGCACCATTAATCGGTGATTTGTTGGCCGGTAGGTGCGCGTGCTGTGCCCGGACGTGGAGGACAACGAGGCGCTCAACGGACAGATCCTAGAGGTGGAGGTGTCCTCGCTCACGGACAGCATTGGAGACATCAAGGCGCGCCTGGCGGACGTGCTGAAGCTGGCCGCCAACAAGCAGCGCATCAGCCGCGACGGTGTCGGCGTCCTGCGCGACGAAAACACCCTCGCCTTCTACAACGTGGGCCCCGAGACCATGCTCTCACTCGCCGTGCGCGAGCGCGGCGGCCGCAAGAAGTGAGACGCCGCGCCTGTTCTGGCGCGCAGGTACTGCGCCTGATCTGGTGCAGGGTCCATGAAAATTTCTGCCGCCGCGCATGTTCTGGCGTGCAGGTGCTGTGCCTGATCTGGCGCAGGGGTCCTCGAAAAGGGTAATACCACATGTATGCCGGAGGTGCATTTCCATAGTGTGGGAAACTCGGACAGGGAGGACTTGAGAAATCATGGATGCTGTGATTACCGTGTGGGTGGCGCATTTGATCTGATCTAGGCGCTAGAGCAGGTGCTGTGCAAGTGATGCTGTTGCTATGAGCAAGGTGAGAAGTGAGCAGCTGCTGCTGATGCCTTGTTGTTGGAGTCTGCTTGCTTGTTCATGGTGCTTCCTTACGCACACTGGCCACTGAAAACCGCTTTTCTCATCATCCGCTCGAGGTGCTGATGCATCTGAACAGTCCGCCAAGCGCTTCAGCTGCTTCTCCAAAAACGTCACTGAAAAGAATTACTTGATTTTCTGTGTTGGACTCTTAACGAGTTTGACGTGCGCGGGATGCAATGCAATCCAGACATGCAGAAGCTGTTTTAGAAACGAAGATGCCATTTCACCTGGTGTAAGATTGTCCTTGTGTTGAGGGCTTCTGTGATGAATGCGATTATCGTGGTGAGGGGTTATGGCTAAGGATGGTAAGAAGGTGGCATGCTGCAGTAAGCTCCTTCTGTGTAGTGTACACAGACAGAACTGACAGCCAACAACGCACATTTGCTCAGCAACTTGTCTCTGAGCGTAGCATCAAGGTCATTCCTTAGGTACTGATGAGCTTCAATTGCGATGCATCGTGAAAGGGGTCCTGAATGGCTGCATGCTGCAAGGGCTATCTACATGTACCTCTCAATTGATACACCTCTCCATGTTAATTAAGTCGCGCACATGGAAGGCCACCATCGATGATGTCATTCTGCAGAAGAGATCAATCGATAGCCTGTGCTATATTGCTGTCACAGCGTCCTCAGATGTCCATTTTGATTTGCCCGCCAAATATATTACACCTCCAAGGTCCGGGCTTGGCAATGCACATGTGAATATCAGCTGAAAGTTGTACAAAGCATGACAAAGAGAAATGTAGCAGCTGCGATTCGAAACCATGCACGGACAGCACTCCAATCTGCCTATCTGACATGTCAGCGATGCATTAACAACCATGCAGAGCCACCTCACAAAACCCAACTCACAACAAGCTCAAGCAAATGCATACCAACAGCAGAGCAATATTGCAAATAACAGTGGAGGCAAGGTGCTTTGCCAGGCTTACTCTGCCCCAGTTATAATACACATAAGGACGTCTGCTCCCCAAACAAATGATTGTGCACATGAGCAAGCCCACATGCATAATCACTTGCAGTTCCATATGCATTTCGCAGCAATGCCTGTGTTTGTTTGTAGACTCAGATTCGCACTCAATCTAACTATGTTCCTGCACAACAGAAAGGCCTGCGAAAGTCCCCGCGGTGCCTCTCTTTTGGGTTTTTCTCCAACACAAGAAACCATTGGAACTGTTCATGAAGCAAGAGTCCACTCCGTTTCTAAACACTGGCAAAAAAAGGTTCTCTGAGGCGTAGGCCCAAAAATATGTTAAAAAGATTCATGGCTTTCGAGTCCCTGCTGCACAGGGACATTGACCAATGAGTCAGCAGCCACTGAGATTAAATGCCACTCGACGCAAATGGCCCGCTTCATTAAATTTCTCTCATCTCATGAGTCATCGGGCCAAACATTCACAGCTCTGACCCATCCACCTGTACACCTCCATCTTCTTCAAGGTGATTTTTGAGAGACCTTCTGTTTTAAAGCATAATGCTTTTTGAGAGGCCGCCGCAAGCTGCTCAGGCAACCAGCCTGGGCAGTCCATGAGAAAGTTTATCCTGAAGTTTATCCTGAAGCTTATCCTGTGAGCCCCCAAACTCCTATGGGAACACTGCTAAATAACCATCTGTCCTCAGCCCCAAAAAAGAAGAAGCCGCAACGAGCTGTAGATTGTACCATTTCAGCGATGAAAAGAACCCCTCTGATACCATATCGAGGTGGAGCATTCGCACCTGGCTCTTCAAAGCATCCCCGAATGCACGGTCAGAACAGTTGCACGCGCCCCTAAAGAGGAAATAAAGTGTCAAGACACCCCAAGGGTTTGGTACCTTATAGGTATGGCAATGCAAAGACCTGCCTGTTTCCGCTGGAAAAAGATACCACTGCCCAGAGCACACACTGAGTTTTAAGATCAAGTTCCTTGTGAACTATCATGCGCCTCGGTTGCTGTTCGATACCGGATTCAAAATGCTTGAAGACCCCGAGATCAACACAAGAAGTACCCTTTAGAAGATACACCCTCGCATCCAATACTTGCCCCTTTTTTTGCCATCCCAATGAAGTGCAATGCTGGGTCATGGTTAGGTGGCTAGGCATTCAGGAATAGGGGTTATCCTTTTGGGCATCTAGGAATCCTTTGGGCGTCTAGGACTAACTCGCCCAGAAGTTGGTTCCTGCAGTCTATTGCAGCAAGCAGACCAGCACATCCCTTTGCTTCCGTCCAAACACCGACACCCGTTTCGGGCACCCAAGAAGGCCCTTCACACTGCACAAGCTGCAAAACATCTCACACCTCCCCCACCTTTGCTGACATCAGTTTGTGACCATCATCTTTGACATGAGCTATCTCCTGATAACAGATTCCTCCGCAATGGCAGAGTGTGCTTAGTAGTGAGCACATGGGCGCGGTATTTTTGTTCTTTACGGATCCTTGGAATTTCATGAGCAGCAACACATCGATGAACCCAAGCTGGGGCCGGGCTTGCTTGCCGGCACGGCCCATCCCAATCTACGGACCCCTGCAGACTTCACAAACCGGCTGTTTCTTAGCATGGCTGTACCTCGGCCCGCATCAGAAGCCCCAGTGTTCGGGGCCACACTTCGGCGCGGCCGGCGCGGACTTGACTTACGGACCGACTGTACCTCGGCCTGTATCAAAAGCCCCAGCGGTTGGGGCCCGGTTTGGGCGCGGCCGGCGCGGATTTGACCGAGCGCAGCGCCGAGTGCTCGAGCATCTGCGTGCGCAGGCTGCGAGCAGAAGGTGCGATATAGACGACCTCCGCGCAGCCGGCGCCCTCGTGGCCGACCTCCTTGCTGATGTCCAGCGCGTCGTAGTGGATGAACGAGCCTCCGCCACCGCCCCCCGGTCCGCCACCGCCGCCTGTGAAGCACACTCTGTTGTCACATACTGCAGCTCTTCAATCAGCCAACTCACCAACCGTGTGTAGACAAATGCTAGACAAGCGCCTATGTCACAGGCTCACGTATTACTGCTGGCATAATTATACTGGCAACGCGGACACCATTGCAGTCCATTGATTAACAGGATTAAGCACCAGCACTCGCATAATGCAGCAAAGAAAGCACTAAGCCTTCTACTTACGCCCCCTTCAACAGCATGCCGCGCGACTGCCAATCTATCAAAGTCTCCTGGATGTCCCTGCACTTCCTGACATCTATAACAGCTTAAGAAGGCCGAGAGCGGCTCTAGAAAGGCCTCTTTTCCTTGCTCGCCATCCCTCTGCAAAGGGAATCAGTACCTGAGAAGCCGCCGCCACCGCTACCCCTTTACCCTTAACTTTTCACCCTGACCCTGAATTCCTGAACCCACAATCTATACCCCTAACTGAAGGGTTTCCAGGACCTGAGAAGCCGCCACCATCGCCGTCTCCACACCCTTGACCCTAAACCCTGAATCTTACCCCAAACTCTGTAACCCTAACCGAAGGGTTTGAGAGCAATTTACCTGAGAAGCCGCCACCACCGCCGCCTCCGCATCCCCCCGCGCCGCCTCCAAAGCCGCCATGTTCGGCGCAGTGCGCGGCTGCCGACTCGCTGGCCCACAGGGAGAGGCCGTTCGCGGATGTGGCGTTCCCTCCCACCCCTGCATGCCTGTAGCCTCCCCCTCCCCCGCCCAGCCCCAGATAGGGCGACCTGATCAGGCGCACCAGCCAGACTATCACTGATGAACAACTATGAGGAACATGACAGTTGTGTGGGCTTGTGATGGCTATCGATCAACACCGTTTGGAGCGCAGTGCGCCTTCCACCGGTTTCAATTTTGGTATCTGGAACGCAGGAAGTTCCCTGTTGTACCAGACACCAAAATTGAAAACTGGTGGAAGGGACAATGCGCATTGGCTGAGTGGCAATAAATGCATAGATCAACAAAATGGGCCTGTCCGCTGTACATTCAAACAATGAGGTGGGTGTGGAAGAGACCCCCGAGGACGCTGTTTTGCGACTTCCAAGGACTACATTGTCCATCAGCAGCACTCTCATGAAAAGGGAGCAAACACACCCATTCCGCTTGTAGCGAATGGCTCAATGTTCGGACGTGTGGATTTACAGCAAATGGTTCTGGACTGTTCCAACCTGGATAGGCCCCATCAGAACATTGATGGAGGACGACAAGACACACTAAACCAGGAACTGTTAACGCTGAACCATGGACCCTAAAATAAAACAAGGGGCGCGCACCCTTGTCCGCCGCAGCCATACTGGCCGCCGAGGCCCTGCTCTGAGGGGTTGGTGCCCACGCTGTCCATGCCATCCTCCTCCAGCGATGCATCCAGCCCATCAAAATCATGCTCTGCCCCTCTGCACACAGCCAAGGACCTATATCAATCTCACGCAGTGTAGGCAACTAGCAGCAGGAGATGTGAAAACGAGTGAGTGCCGAGGGCCTGATCTGCGTAGAATCACACAATCTGCTAGAAACTGCCACATGCTTATGGCACTGAGGTGGATGTAGAGTATGGATAAATATAGATGTCCCATGAGGAAGCCCATTGCGCCATGTTTTTGAACGCTTAGACTGACATGGTCTAACAGGACCACGTCTAGCAAGACCACTCAGCCTAAGCATGCAAAACATGGGCCCCAGCAATTATGTGGGGCCCCTTTGCACCTTCCCAACCCACATGAACATTCGAAACACTACCACATGACAAAGGGGGTGCCGCAAACCGTCACCCTGCGACAATGAGGTGCTCAATTTTCTCATCTTCCACAATGACAACAACATGACTAAGCAGTGACTCACCAAGTGCCGCCGCCGCCACCACCCCCCGCGACAATGAGGGCTCGTTCTCATCCTCCACAATGACTATGACATGACTAAGCGGTGACTCACCGAGTGCCGCCACCGCCTCCCGCGACGATGAGGGGCTCGTCCTCGTCCTCCACGATCACATAAGTGCCACCACCGCCGCCGGAGTTGCCGTGGGGGCCGCGCGCGCTCATGCCGCCGCACAGCACGCGCAGCCGCTGCCCCTTCTCCAGACTGAACAGCCCGCTCAGCACCGCGCCCCGGCCGCCGCACCTGCATGCATGTGAGGGCACATGTCACAGGGCTGCACACGTGGTGAGCGCTCGAAACGCGTCTAATGCTCAGGAGTGCTTGTGAGGACAACTAGCGTCACAGACTACATTTCGACCTTGTGTCAAATATGTGCATCAGAAGCGTCCCCAGTGGCCGCCGAAGTTGCCTTACATTCCAATAGCTTACAGCCACTCGGGCCGCAAGCTCTTGCAGTGGTATGGCAACTCTGCGGTCAATAGGCAGGCTTCTGGGGCAACAATGGACGACAATGTGCTTCTGCATCATGAACTTCTGTCGCTACTGCAGGAAAGGAACAACACCACAGAAAAGGACCGCCTGGATAGAGAAGGGAACGCCGCGCACCTGCAGGCGCCGTCAGCCGCTTTTGCGCCGGCGGCGGTGATGCGGTAGACGCCGGACTCCGGCACGCGCCAAAACTGGAGGCCCCCAGTGTACTCGAACTTGGCCGCAACCGTGAGCGCGCGCGGCCGGTAGAGCGCCTCGATTTCCATGTCCTCGGCCGATGCGGCCGTGGAGGATGACATGGAGAAGATCTCGCGCGGCACGACCACCTGCGGCTGTGGCGGGTTGCAGACATGGATAAAGGCGCGCAGCACCAGCTCCTGCGCGCAGCCATTGCAGGAATTCAGCGCCAATCACAATCCAATTAAGCACTCCTCAATTTATCCGCTGTAACTCGTCACTGCAAGGCTTTCCTGCTCTATTTGCCAGTCTCCCCACCAGCCTCCACCACCATTTCTTGCATTAAAGAAAGTTCAACTTCAAAGGCACCACACAGAGGGGTGGGCGCACCTGGATCAAGGGGTCCCCCGCAACCATGGGGTGGTCCGCCACCTGGCACAGCTCCGCCTGAGTCATCGTGGGGAACCGCACCTGCTGCAGCACCTGCACCAACACCCACAACCACGCATCACTCACCGCCATCAAAACTTCCTTCCTCAATATGCTGCAGTAACCAACGAACCAGCGCAGTGCATACAAAATGCTCCGGAGCAACGCAAGGGACCATACACAAGGCCCAACAAAGGAGTCTTTAGGCATAGTCTCTTACACAGCACGCTTGCAGCGATAGGACGGCTGCCTTGGGAATTTATGCTCACAATCAAACCCCAATGGGAGCTCTCACATACTTCCACCAACAAACACAGCAGCCAAGTGCACTGATGACCTTGTGGAGCATGCCCGGGCTACCAGCCGAGTAACCATGATGGGCATTGCAACACCGCTAGGAGCCCATGCATGCACCATCATGTCTCACCAGGCACTTGGAACTGCCGTTTTCATTAGCCAATCTGCTATCTGACAAATTCCAAAACTAGCAGGACTGCATCCTGGCGCGACTATTGTGAGAACAGCCTACCACTTGAAATTATCAAGCCTGACGCATCGCATCATTACTTGTATGTTCCCTGTGGATCCCAAGGAACAGGCCTTTTCCATGGAATGCAGGCTGCATGTGTCTTTCATCCTGTACCGTGCATCAAGCTTGTTCCAGACTGCTAGCCAGGAAAAGACCTGTTTCTTTTCTCCAACAGGGGACATACAGATAATAGAAGGAAGGGGACGCACACGCTGCATATTTAAGCCCGCACCTGGGCCCGAAAAAGCTTTCACAACGTGATAGCTTTTTTGGTCAACCACCATGAGGCGAATGCCCTTGACGGTCACCCAACCTGATGCAATTTTTCTCTACTTTTCCCCCCCAAATGCAATAGTGGAGCTACCAAAAAGCCCCCTAGCTGGGGGTTACAGAGCAAAGAGTGTGAAAGTTCAAACCTGGGCGGCGACTGATTTGCGGCCGGGGTCGGCTTCGAGCCAGGTGAGCACGGAGTGGAAGACATGCATCTCGGAGGGAACCCGCAGGTTGTCGCTCTGGAGCACTGCCATGAGCGTCTCCAGGCTCAGCCGCTTCAGAGTCTCCTGTGTCGCCGCCTGCACACCCACAAGCCTTGGCCTCAGCCGAAAACATGCACACACCCTGGACTTGAAAGAACAGAGCGACAGTGCCATCAGCGTCTCCAGGCTGAGCCGCTTCAGAGTCTCCTGTGTTGCCGCGTTGTGCAAGCCATGACCTCGGCTTTACCCAGAATGGAGTGACATGTACCTGGTTTAGCCAGGCAAAACTGGGCATTCCTAAGTGCATGCACCCCTGCAGGATCTGACAGCGCTCAGCACCGGAGACTAGTGGCTGAGTGCTGTCAGACTCTGCGAAGGTGGCTGTACTTGCAAATGCCTCTGCCGGCTGACATGTAGCACCACAAGACCTCTCAAACTGTCTCGTTGTCATCTGCAGACAGTGCACTGAAGCATGGGTTATGCCCCTCTTTTGCTGCCGGGGTACACGAGGGTCTTTGACCAGTGCGGTGCGCTCACAGCCAACAAAGCGCACCTTTTCAAAGTTGGCGAGCAGGAAGTCGATGCACTTGGCCTCCAGACGCTGCAGCCGGCGCGAGGACGCCACATCCAGATAGTCACCAAAGGTGTCCTGGTTGACATTGTTCAGCACCGCCTGTCGCACCAGTGCCACAGAGCCCGCTCAGATACACTTGATTGGCCGAGCAGTGCAGCAGAAATAAGAAGGCACTCAAGACTGCGCTACTATGTGAGCCGAGTAGAGTAGACAGCGGCCAGGTCAGCCTGGTAGGTGTGGAGTTCGGCATCACTTCATGGCTGCAAAGTTAATGTCATGTCAATGTCATGTCATTCCTTGTACAGGAATATCTTCGAGGGGTACCAACTCGACCGACGTCACTATGGCAATGCATTGCCAAGTGCTTGTGGCAGCAGAGAACCTAGTCTAGGAGCTGTGATCGTACTGTTGGCAAGGTGCTGCGCCTGATTTGGCCTGATGGCTGCTCTGGATGCTTTTCGAGTCGTGTGTCAGCAACTGTCTCTCCTGTGCATACCAAGTGGCCATGTCTGCAAAGTGGAGAGGCTGTGGCAGAGGGCAGCACTGGAGCAATACTTGCTGACAAACAACCATGAAAAAGTGCATCAAAGCAGCCACCGGCGCAGACCAGCCATGACAGCTTGCCCATAACACAACCGCAGCTCCCTGGTAAGTCCTCCACTACCAAGAGATGGCTTACAGTCGAAGGGCGCAGGGCCATCTCCATGTCATTGACTGGTGCTATAGAGCCTCCCCCTTCAGCATGCGATTTACCCACAGCACTGTGTTAAAAACATGAGGATGCAGGGCGGACCTTTTCGGCGAGGGTGGTGAGGTCGGGGATGTCGAGGCGGTCGGCCAGCACGAGGAGACCCAGCATGTCACGGCGCGGCAGCCGGCACTCGCCCATGTAGCAGAAGCGCAGCACTGCTTCCAGCGCCTCGGGGGCGCACTCCGGCAGTACCACCTCTCGCTCCTCGGTCTCGCGCATGCCTGCACGAATGTGCAATTCCCTCAGGCTTTAAACTCTTCCCAAGACAGCTTTTCTGCCACATGCACACCGGTCTTGCGCATGCCTGCTCGAGTGCATGCGATCACCTGGGCCTTAAAACTCTACAGCAGAGCTTATCTGCTGCATGAACACCGGCAGCCATGCCTCCTAAGCTATCGTCCTTTCTGTGTGAAGTTTCCTGAGACTTTGGACTCGTCTGTCAGGCACCAGAAGATGGCACCAGATACGTCAATCCCATCTACTGGTACCAGACTGAACAGGTCAAAGTGTCTGGAAAGGCGCACATCTTGCATGTTGGCCCCCTCGGGTGCCCAGGGCATGATCTCGATGGTCTCGAGGAACTTGCAGAAAAAGTAAGACTAGGAAAGTGCGATTACACTGATCTTTTCTAGGGCTCCACACAATGCATGTTTCCAACCGTGGGCACACACAGCTTTCTAACACACTCACTGTGGAGGCCCAGACACCCTCACACAAAGGTGCTCTGCTCTTTTTTTAATGCCTGCACCTCCTGCAGCAGCCCTCCGGTCAGTGGTGGCTACAAGGGGTTGTGAGGGAGATTTGGATGAGGGCCCGTTCGCCCTGCTCAGCATGGCCATGCCAACATGCCAGTGTGGCTGGCACCAAGTGTTCTACATTGCCTTCTCTGATGCAAGGCCACTTTCCCTATGTGTGTGCTGTGCCTTGATGGAAGGCAATGTGAACGAGTTGCAGTCAGCAACACCGGGCGTCGAGACCAGCCAACCTCAGCAGATTCAAGCAAGCCCTCCTCCAATCTCCCGATACCCAGAACATGGGCTGTGTCTCGGCCGGATGGAGGGAACGCACCGGAGCCGAACATGCGGTCAAAGTAGGAGGAGCGGCTGGCGAGGATGGCGCGGTGGCAGTGAAAGCGCCTGCGCAGGGGCGTCCCCTCCCGGAATGGCCACGGCGCCTCGGCTACCAGCACCATGTCCGAGTACTTGGTGTCGTTGAACAGCGAGGCCAGGTGCGCCAGGTGGCCGTCATCATGCATGATGACCTGAGCACATGCAGGGAATATGTCAAAGGCAGGTGAGTCACTCAGGCGAGTCATGGCGCTCCATTAGGGGCCCCATGAGCAAGAAATTGATGTCATTGACAAATGCGGTCACTCGCCAGATGCCCCTCATCGTGCATGATGCCCTGCTGTGTGAGGGTTACTAAATTAACTCGTAAAGCTGATTATTGGAACACGAGTTCTGGGTGAAACAAGTTCTGAGATGACCCAGACAGCCCTCATCATACATGGTGATCTGGAGGGTGACCAGATATAGCCAGCAGTGCTTAGAGCCAGTCAGATGCCAGCGCCCCTTTGTGAGCATGCAGAAGCATGCAGCACTGCAGTCTCCAGGCTCCGCGATGGTCAATGCCGTCCCTCCACGAATAATATTGTTCTCATGTGTTCCCAGACATCCCTAGGGGCGCGCATATACAAGTCTCAGCCCCTCAAGGAAGATGACTGTGTGGATGTGGAGGGGGGCTTGCCTCATCGCCGCGGACTCTTGGGGTGCTGAGAGGAGACCCCGGCGAAGCCCAGGAGCTGCTGCTCTTGCCTGGACTGCTGTGTGTCCGCAGAGGTCCCGGCTGCTGTGTGCGCGAGAGAACCAACGAAGCCTGCACCCGATCCACAGAACATCCTCTCAGCCTCCAATTCTCTAGGATGCCTCTATGCAGGCCATGCTTTGGGTCATGGGATGGTGTTACTCCGTGGCAAAACCCACCTCCCCCCTCCGTCAAACTACACACCTGCAAGGAATAAAGATGACGCAGGTGTCATCAAGAAATGTTATTAGGTTTGCTGGATAGAAGCCCTCCTATCAAGCACAGTATCAAACACAACTGCCACCTCTCAGGAACCGTTTGCCAGGTATCCTGTTGCATCAGACAAGATTTGTCCGCCAAAACCACGCAGTCATGCGACTCCTCTGGACAGAAATGAACTTTTGGTACATCAGGTTCGTCCTGGTTGGCTTCCACGAAAAAGGGATGCTGTGCCAGGATTTGAAGGCCTGCAGTGTTAACAGTACGACCCGTTGTGGGACGTGTGTCGCCTTCATCAGCTTATGCAACATACAATAAAAACAGACCGGTATCTTTGCTTGATCATCGAATCGGCAGAGTTTGTACTGCTCGGTATGGTAACGCGAGGGGGTAGCTAAGGAGTGGAGATGTGGGCAAACGCTCCACAACTCCATGTTTGGCAACGAAGAGTCAACAAATGTAGGACGATCTATCACAGCTCTCAGACTACGGGAAGAACTAGGCGCCCCACCCCCATCTAGGTTGGGTTTGGCCGGCGCCCCATGTCACCGTCCTCGCCTACTAATAGTAGCCCAACTCAGGCGACACTCCACGCTGCCTATCTTGCCGATGGATGGATCTCAGGACTACTGCCGCGGCCACATTGCTCCCACTAAACTCCGTCCTCCGACTAAAAAAGAGTTGGGACTCGACTTTCTTGAACAGCCCTGGGCCGAGCGTCACTTCGTGTGCGGCTCTTGGGCCATTACCGACTGTGCTCAAGGCACCGATGCTCATTTGATAGGTATAGGGGGTCGCCAGGGCAGCGGCCGCCTCTGCTCATTCTGGGACAGCTCAGGGCCGGACTCACCATCACTGTCTCAGAGACATCAGCAGACACTGCGAGCCTTCAAGCGCGTCCACATCGCTTCTCTAGTCCAGTTTCACTACTCCCAGATCGTCGTACCGTTTCCTTGTTTTTTCGCGCTGGCAGGCAGGACTTTGATCCGGCTCCTACTATTTGCTGACCTGGTCGCTAAAACTTTCCAACACCTTTATGCAGGATACGCTCTCCAACGTCGTGATTCACGACTCGTGAAGGTCCTCAAGGAGCTGATCGTAACGAAAGCAATACAAGCGGGTAAGCCAGGCAATTCAATACGAGTCCAAGGAAATGTTGCTGGCGACTGCTGGGTCCTGGGACCATTGGATCGTCAGCACTGGAAAGAAGACTCATTAGCTATGCTTCGCTGTAACTTATGGAACGCCGCTGGCTCCCTGTAATTCTGACACAAGCTCAAGTAATTTCTTGGATTGAAAATGGGCCAACCTTCGGACAAGGCGCAGGCCTGAAAACACAGATCAAATAAGCGTGGTGACTTGAGGAGACATACAGGCGGGGTTGTCCCTGCTATCTAGGAGAAAAGCTGTGACTGCTTTTGCGTTCGGCACTTTGCTCCTGAGGTGCAAGTATCTGATGCATTTGTGGATGGCGTGCACAGCTATATTGCACTGCGTTCGATACATTGGCGCCTCCTGGTCAATTGCATCTCGCAGAGATTATAGCTCCTGGGCATGAGGAGTTGCCCCTCCACCCTTTTAAGGTCTATCCCTCAGTGAATTCCGCATCTGTTTAGTCCAACAAGCGAGAAATGTAAATTTGGTCGGACGTAGCAGTGGTTTTGAAAGGATATCCGCAACAGGACAGAGAAGTCGCACTTTGCCACGTTCCAATGTGGTGCCCCACACGCACTTCAAGCGTTCATTCCACTTCGGAGAGATTTACAGCACATCAAGCTACTGTGAATTTTCTACTCGTTATCCTCCTGGCTGGAGCATGCGCGGCTGCAGACGCTGGGGCAGGAGAAGCCGCTCTAAAGCCTGTTGATCTGCAGCAAGCAGACTTTGACACTGCCATGCAGGCATGCTCACTGGCATTTGCATACTTCGCTGCTTGCTGACAACAAAGTTTGTCCCAATAGACGCATCTGCACCGCTTTTTGTTGTGCCTGAGCTGTGTATGACCAACCTGCTAAGTGGGAGAGTTGTATGTGCTCAACAGTGCTGCTCCTTGAATCAATGGACGTGTTAAAGCCGGTTTCGGGGTGTCTGCAGGCTTTGCCAGCAGGGAGGGGGGTCCTGATGGAGTTCTATGCTTCCTGGTGCCCAGCCTGCAAGCACTTCCAGCCGCACTACGAGAAAGTGTCGGCCTTCTTCTATGGCTCCCCGCGGCCCAAGCCAGAGGTCTACGTGGCCCGCGTGGACTGTGCCACTGAGGTGTGCAACATCTCAATGCACCTCCCATATACCCTCCGCAGCCCACAAATTCTCATCATATGATGAGATTACTTGCCTGCCACTCCGCTTGATAGTAGTTGTTGCAACTGCTGCAAGGAGCAACTTGTCCACATCGGAAGTTGCTGTGTTCAAGCAGACAAAAGACAGGATGTACATGTCATGCAGTACAGGGTGGTGGTCATCAGTCGTTTCGGTGCATGTGTCACAGGCGGCGCTTTGCAGCCGCTTCAGCGTTGGGCACTACCCCACGCTCAAATTCGGCAAACCCACTGACTTTGTGGTGGGGAAGGAGGGGCAGCTGGAGGAGTACAATGGCGTCAGGGCTGAGAAGGAGATCATCGAATGGGTCGGCAAACTGCTGTCCACGTGAGCGGCACTCCCATGTCCAAAAGCCATGCCTGACCTCAACATTGTATGGGCAGCTAGTTGTGCATGCTCCAGGCGTGTGATCAATCGCATAGTCGGACGTTTGTAGGTGTTGCAATGCTTAGTTATAGGTCACTGCATGGACAGCTGCTTGTACTGGTGTGCGCCTATGTTATTCTTCCGAACTTGCAGCAGAGCTCAGAATCAGCTTGTCTATGCGTTGTGCAGTGCATACGACTACAATCCGGACAAGGGTGGAGAGGCTAGCCAGCAGGAAGCTCCTGGCGTGCAAGTGTCCACCACAGATGCTCCGAAAACACCCCAGCACGTGCGTCAACTTGTTCTCCCATGGGTGGCAGGCAGATATAATGCCACTTTGTGCCAGATGCTGTCTTTCTTCGCTGTGTGAGCCCGTAGCAGGCTTCATTGAGTGATTTGTAAGACAATTTGGCCACATGCCAGGCTGGCACAGTAATCTGTTGTTCTGTTCATGCATGCGCTAATACATGTCTGTGCTGTTCCAGGCGGACTCGAGCGATATTGAGAGCTCTACAATCCTTGCCTTTCGCTACATTGCGGACATCGGGTCTGGACTGGAGGGCGTGGAGAAGCGGCAAGCCCTCAAGGACTGGATTGACCTCTTGGCTGCAAGCCACCCACTTGACAGGTGCCTCTTACACTGAACTAACTATGTGCCGCAACTCATTCATGAACCCATTCGGTGTAGCAGTACCCCTTGGACACAGCGCTTCACAAAATCTGATCCTTGAATGCAAGTTTTTCAACGCCCCTGCCCCTTTCAATCCTGAGAGGAGCTAATTGCAAAACCCTGCAGTGATGTTGCATGCCATCCAATGTTGCATGCCATGCATCCAATGCATGTGTGCATGTGCATCCCATGCATCCAATGCGTCATCCCATACAAGTATCCATGCATCCAAAGTTGGACCCCATGCATGCGCCCTATCACACTGCTCTTATCTTGAAGCAACGCCCTGCAGAGCCGTTCTCTTAAATAGGAATGGCCTCATCTGCTGGTCCGTGCAATTTGACAGGTGTAAGGCGGGGGCGCAAGCTGCACAGGAGGCTCTCCCCAAGCTGTGGCCGCCAAATCAGGCAGCTGGCCCCGGGCAGGCCATCAACCAGATAGCAATTTGTGGAGAGACGGCGTCACCCAAGGTGCGATACCTGCCATTTTTGTTTTGCCTGAGTGATCAGGATTCTGGTTGTTTTCAACAAAGATTCTGCACAGAGGAGCGGTATATATGCCACATCAATAGGAGTATCAGTGATAGCCAATGCTGAGACAGATGCAATTCAGAGTAGCGCAGTGAAACAGTGGTGGGCCCATAACCCACAGATTAGCAGATGGAAAAAGCCCTGAAATTCATCCTTTCGCCTAGTTTTGCATATTAGATGTTGCTGAATTTCATTTTGGGGCAATGTTGAAAGCGCTAATTCCAGTTGATGGCATGCACCAGGCTCTGGGCTCAAGGTCCTCCCCTGCCAGACCTGACCTCCTCTGAAAAGTTTTTCCGTCGCCCCATGCGGGCAGGAAACAGTCAATCTGTGATTGCTGAATTGCACAGCTCGGTGCTTTGATGATGTGAATTTGTCAGCGAAACTGGTTACATTTGGGGTGTATTATTGAAACAAGAGAGTTGTGCATGTGCAGGAATGGGGTAGTTGCAAGGGGAGTCGGGGCAACAGCCGTGGGTTCACATGCGGCCTGTGGCTGCTGCTGCACAGTCTGGCCGCGCGCGCCACACCCGAAGCCACGGGGGGCGCCTTCTGGATGACATCTGTCAGGTGCGCGCTCTGCCCCAAAGAGTCAGGAGAGAGGCCCCATAAACCACAGGTCGGCGGATCAAAACCCCCTTCAAACAGCTTGTCTCTTTTCTGTATGGGTACCCTCGCCCATCTCTATCTACACTGCAGAAGCCTTCAGGTGGTTCTTGATTTCATCTATTGAAGGAGATTGTTGATTGAGAGCAGCAGGAGCTTTGCCGCCACAATTGGTCTCATTCTTCGCCAAATTGATGCTTCCTGGCTGTCACTTCAATCGTTGCAGGCAGTATGTGCAGCAGTTCTTCAAGTGCTCGGAGTGCTCTCAGCATTTTGAGGCAATGGCAGCCGAGGAGGCGGCGGCCGCGGTCACTTCCCGCCGTGATGCAGTCCTCTGGTCCTGGCGTGCACACAACATTGTACGCACCTGTCACCTGTGCCCTGTGTTTACTCGGCTTGCTTATGGCAGCAACATCACCTAACTCATTGTGCTGCTTCTGGGTCCCTCACAATTAGGAGACACTCTCATCGCAGTGATGTCAGTCCCTAGAGGTCTGACAAGGATCTGGGCTGTCAATTTTGAAACAAGGAAGCGGGTCATGTTAGCCCCTAGAGGTCTGACAGAGATGTGGGCTGTCAGTCTTGAAATAGGGAAGCGGGTCATGTGAGGTTTGCTGTACAAGGGAAGTGCCCTTTTGCCCCGCTGATGTGTCTTGAGGGTGGGAAGATCACATTGATGGTGGGATCGATCTGTGGCACAGGTCAACAAGAGGGTGGCGAAAGAGGAGCAGGCAGACCACAGTGGGGACCCCTTCTTCCCCAAGGTGCAGTGGCCCACCCCCGAGATGTGCCCACTGTGCCGCGTGCCCACCCTGGCTGCGCGAGCCGCGGATGCAGACCCGGAGTGGAACGAGGATGAGGTGTACCGTTTCCTGCTAAACTTCTACGGGAACAGCGCCAAGCGTGAGGATGCGGCTTCCCTCTTTGGAAACAGGTGGGCTGACCAGCGGAGTCCAATCTGCTGCTTGCACTGCTACAAATTGGGCATCTTTTTTTGGCTGGCCACTTGCTCTTGCCTTTGCAGTTCTGACTGGCACTGTAGCTGCAGCCTTGGCAGGCACAGTTGCCTTCTTGTCTTGGACCATTCGCCTTGCATTCAGCAGTCTGCAAACTCACCGCACTCAGTGAAATGTCTTTAGGCAGAACATGAATTAGCAAAGCATCAAGCAGGAACATTCGAGCTCTTAATGGTCAAGTGGAGGGCTGTGAAAGTGTTCGGAAAATGGCGGAGTGGACAAGCCTGTGTATGCGTGGCACTGCTCGGTAGTTTTTGCTGTGACGTTGCAGGTCTCAAGCAGATGCCCTGTCCTTGCAAGGTGTCGCAAAGTGCGGGAGGACTCCTGTAGCTGAAAGTGCCACAGGAGGTCCTGCCGCACTTTGCAACACTGTGCAACCTATCTTTTGGGGCACACTATCTCTCGATGAGAGGTTCCCTGTGATGTGTGCCAGGAAAGCGCTGAGGACAAAAGTGAGAGGGGACGGAGCCGGACGCTCATTCCTGCAAATTGGAGCGCTGATCCTGATCGTGCTGGCGGCTGCTGTTGTGGTGCTGCGGCAGCGCTCTGCACAGGTGCGCGCGAGTCACCTTTGATTGATTCTCACCTCAAGCACTTGTCTGTGTAAAGTTGCATCATATCCCTCTCTGTTTGTTGTCCTTCCTTTTGTGGTAGGGTATCTTGGAACTGGTCAATCCACCCTCCAGGAGAATGAGCTCTTATTGCCTCTGTGGGGGCACAGGTTGATCGTTTATCGGGATGATCTCATGGTCGTCTTCAAGTATCTCTCTGCAGTAATGTTTGGATGTGATGCTGGGTGCTAACTCTGACGATCACAGTCAGACATCCGATCAGACCCAGGTGGCTGGGAAAGGTGTAATCAAATTGACTTGACTGACTGACTGACAGGGGCGCAAGAATGGCTACGCGGTCTTATGATGGTGGAGCCCATGGGGCGCTGCCGCAAGGTATGCATCTACAATGGCCTTGGATAGGTGTGAGCGTTGCCTTTTTGAGCAGTCCCATCATTGCAAGCTTTGCTAGGCATGCATTGGCTGTCAGGGCAAGGCATCTCTTGAACACCAACCAACGCATTCCTTTGTACCCCTGTTGATGCGCGCACAAACTGAGAGAGATGTCTTACATTATGACGGGTGGTCTCCTCCCTGGGAGTAGTCTCCGGGACTGTGAACTCACTGTGAAGAGATGAGGTCTTTCCGGCAGTACACAGTGCTGGATTGACTGTGGATGCCTGTGACTGTGCAGGTCAGCTCCGCATGGGCAACAGAATGGCTACACGCGGCTGTGGCACAATGGCAGCGGCCTTATCACCAAGGCTGCATAAAACACAGACGTAGGATAGTTGTTGCGAGCATTGGAGTAGGTTGTAGTCAGTAGTACTATAGTTGCGTGAGCTCAAGGAGGTTGCTGACCTCCTTGAGTAAGTCTGGATTCTCAGAGTCTTGGATTCTGTAAGCTTTGTGCCATGGCCATGCATGACACTGCATATGCATCACAGTACAATTGTGAGCTTTGCCAGTTCTGCACATGCATGCAGACTGTGCTGTTGCAGTTGCCAGTATGCAGCCTCGTCAAGACAAGAACTTTCCTGGACATGGTGTCCAATTCAAGAATCAAAGACATTCCCTACAGAGAAGAAATGCCGCAAACCAATTGGCACGATACTCGCATGCATCAATGACGTCAGCGTCTCGAAGCTTGGAATCCTTGGAGATGTCTACAGATCAGTCGGTGGAATCTTTTGTCACTTCAATATGCGCGGCTGTTCGTAAGAGTAGTTGACTTCAACTCAAGGTGCTTCACCAGAAGTTTCAGGGCTCCAATCTTGTTGTCGCTGTACTGAAGACGGCGTATCAAGCGTAAGCCTTGGACCGCAGTAGACACTAGATCGCAACTACTTATCCTACCTGCAGGACAAATTTTGTAACAATCTCATTTCAATAGAGCAGTTGAGATGACCACCGCAACGAATGGCGAGGAAATTCTGCTAGAGGGCAACACGTCTGGCAGTGTAAGGTGCGCTTCCCTGCAGCAGATCCCTGACAGGTTTTTATGGACCCAATCGCATTTGTTCATTGCCTGAAAAGTATCATGTGCAGGGTCCTTGTAAGGATCCGGCCTCTGGCAGCTCAGGAGCGCAGCAAGACGTGCATTGCATGCACTTCCGCCACCACCCTGCAGCACACAGCTGCAGATGGCAACAATCTCGGCTTCACTTTCGATGGTGTGCATGGGGCCAGCGCAGACCAGGCAGAGACATTCCAGGAGGTTCAGGACATTGTTTGCTCTGTGCTGCGCGGACAAAATGGCTGCATCATGGCCTATGGGCAAACAGGTCTGCTCTGCATGCCACATGCGACTCATGAGAACTAGAAGGAGCTTTCAATGTTGAGGATGCTGCAGAGGTCATGTGTGAAATGCCCTGACATGAGTAGGGAGAGAGTTGAGCATTCGAAGGCATGCGCAAGTGCCGGATTATCAATGCTGTCACACAGGCTCTGGGAAGACCCACACGCTGATAGGAGACATCAGCAGTGGCCAGCAGAAAGGCTTGCTTGCCAGGGCAGTGAATGAGATTGCTGTGGGAGTGGCTGACTGTGTGGACGACTGCTACTTCTCGGTGTTCTTTCTTCCCCATGCTTAAAAGCACACACCTTTGCCAGGGCCATGTGAAAGCACTATTGTTAGTTTGACTCATGAGTCCCCCAGCCTTGCTGCACATGCATGGACCTCTCAATACTTAGCCACACAGCAGAGCGTACATGCTCAAATACATTAACATCTTTGATCTTGTATTTGAAATACAAGCCAACGAAATTTGATGTTCGCTGGATCTCTCATCGAACCCATTGGTGCTGCATGCAGGTGAACCTGTCAGTGGTGGAGATCTATTGTGAGCGCATCCGGGACCTGCTCAGCAGTGATGCAGGCAGCGACAATCTAGTGGTTCAGCAAGACCGACAGCGTGGCGTCTACATTGCGGGAGCTACACAGGTCACCTCACATCATTGTGTCCAGACCTGATGGAGTGGACGATTTACTGTCAACCATCATTGTTGCATGATGCCGGTCATGAAATGACAACTCACTGGCACATGCCTGCATGGAAGCAGCAAAGACCTACCAACTTACAGCAGTTCTGCAGTAAAAACAATCCTGCAAATGAAAAAAAAAACAGCACATGTTGCACATGCAAGCAGAAAACTTGAGGACCGTAAAGCAGATGACAGTTGAGAACAATGATAGTGTTTGCTCTGCACAGGTGCCAGTGCAGACAGAGAGCGAGCTGGTGGCCCTCATGCAGCAGGGCATTGCCAAGCGCACAGTCGCCAGGACTGGCATGAATGCTGCCAGCAGCCGCTCCCACTGCCTTGTCATGCTTGCTGTGGAGAAGCACTGGCCTGATGGGACCATCAACTATGGCAAGCTGTGCCTGGTTGACCTGGCAGGTGCACGCTTGAGCTTCTGTTTCACAAATGTGCCTCGTTGCATTGCATCGTCACATTTAGTTGCTCCTTCGTTGATGGGCTGATGAACGCCAGTCGCATCGATGTGGAAACAAGCTGCTTCCTGTTTGCCTGCTCTATGGATGTCCTAAAAGAAACTCTCGAAGAGGCGTCAACATTAACGGCCTTCTGTCTTGATGTCTTGACAAGTGTCCATCTGTTTAATGAAATCTTAAACACAAACCAAGGACCTCCTGTGCACATGTGTCTCGTCTCTTACACTCTGCAGTCGACTTTTTGCTGTCAACTTTGTGCCTCTGGATGTGATATTTCTCTGACCATGCAGGGTCAGAGAGGCAGGACCGCACAGGAGCTGAAGGGGTGACATTTGAGGAGGGCAAGCTCATCAACAAGTCCCTGTCAGCGCTGGGTAATGTGGTGAATGCACTGACTGATGGCCGGTCTGCACATGTTCCCTACCGCGACTCCAAGCTCACTCGTGCCCTGGCGGTGTGTACTCCCATTCTTGACCAAGTCATCCCTTTTTCCCTCATGGTGTGGGTGCAGTTAAGAGAGTGTAATGCATATGATTCAGTAAAATTGGACCATCAAACGATAGAATAACGTCCTGCCCTTCAGCAGTGTTCTGGCCAAAGCATTGCCTAGCTATTGACATGCACTCAGCCAGGTTCTACCGACATCATGACATCAAGTGCAGAGCTCCTCCTGCAGTAAGAGACAGAGGTGCACAAAAAGGCTTGGATTGCAGGACTGCCTGGGCGGCAACTCCAGGACAGCCCTCATCATTTGCTGCTCGCCCAGCACCGATAATGCCACCGAGACGCTGTCCTCCCTGCGCTTTGGGGTGCGCGCCAAGGGCATAGTCAACACGCTGCAGGCGCGGCACCAACCCCCTCCCATTAGTGGTCTGTCTGGGCGCACTTGTGATGCCCGCTGTGTGTCAGACCGGCCTTTCTCATCAGTGAAGCTACTGTCCGCTGCCACTGTGCTTGCAGTGTATATGTGAAGGTGCTGCAAGATTGGGATCGGTGGACATGCAGCTTGTGCTTGAAGGCAACGGACGTAAGACATACAGATTCTCCCGCATGCTTTCTGTTCTTAATCTGGCTATGATGGTGTGCAGGCGCCATCGGTCAAGAGGGCCGCTGCAGAGGAGCTGGGCAGGCTGCTGGCAGAGGCGCAGCGTGAATGCGCAGAGCTGCGCAGCCAGCTCGCTGCTCTCATGGAAGAACACAACGCAGGCATGCATTGATGTCTCAATTGCCTCTTAGCTGTAACCTCTAGGAAGGCCCGAATGGCCCCAGCATACCAAATGCTTGTGTACTTCACCAGTCTACGGTATGCTGTGCAGAAAACCTCTACTCAAAAGCCGAGCAGCTTGAAAGGCCCCTGAAGGACAGAAGCTCTCTGTACAGCATACTTTATCTCATCGGCTGAGGCACAGGAGGAATCACTGTCTAAATAATGGATCTGAGCTTGGAGTCTGCATTGAAGTTGAGCCTTGCTTGCATGCTCAGGTGACAAACAGGTTGTCAGCTCTGGGGTGACAGATCCACGACAGGCAGAAGGTGTGGCGTTGACCAAGCCAGCGTGTGCCGCCATGGCACAGAGCAGCAAGGTGGGAGTTGTGCGCATCCTGGGTTTTCTGCAGGTTATTGTTCTGCTTCTGTTGGTGCTGACTGAGATAGTGCTGTAGAGACCTGGAGCCCCTGCAGCCCAAGTGCAATGAAGGATTTGTGTGTTCTGGGTATTCTTGCAGCTTGTGGTCCTTGGTGTAAGTGGTACTAGCATACAGCATAGTCAGTCGTTTCATGCATACCTGGCCGACCAGCTAGCTCAGGTGCTGATGCATTGCATGTGCCTGGACACCAGACACTGCTATGGCATGCATGAGGAGTTTCAAACTCCGAGTTTGCCCTGGCCAGGGACAATATTAAAATTTGTCTAAACAGACCCTACGCGAAACGATCGTGCATTAACGCAAAAACAGTAATGAACATACTGTCAATTATAAAGTGAGGGATGCAGCAGCTTACCTCATGTGCTGAGGCCAAAGAGTCGCTCATTGTATCAGCTTTGAAAGTGCAAGAGCAGTTCCCACCAGCAGCTTCCTCCGAGGCGTGGGCACGGTAGCAGGAAGATACGCACTCACTGTGGTCTTGATCTTGATATGCATTTCAGCTGGGGATGCGATGATCTGTAGCAATGACCAGCAGCTTAACTCAATTTGCAGGACCTTGATGAGAGCACGAGGCGATATATCGGGCAGTCTATGCTCTTATTGACGTTCCGTTATTAAGCAGAGCTGCAGCGATGCTGAGGTGGTGCTCAAGAAACTGCGTGCATAGAGTTTTCCATGCGTCTCTGCAGTGTATCGTTCCCGCAGATGGGCAGATTTGTTAAATCCATCCCGTAAGTGCTCATGACTTTTCACAAAATAGGCTGAAATTCAATGCTTTGTCAGTACATCACTAGGCTTATCCTCCTCGACGTTGGTTCTTCTGTCATGTTTTGTGATTTGTTATTTTGTTACAGGGACCTAATTGTTTTTTTAGGAGCATAGCTCTCATGATGACAGCAGGATGCCATGGTTCGTCAACTGTTGGGCCAACAGTGCAGTGTCAGCTTCGTCCACACCTCTGCTGGCCTAACATGACTGCGTCCCCTTCGAAGTTAAGATTACACACCATCGGATGCACGCAAAGGCGTTGCCATCACAAGTTCAAGTTGGAGACAAGGGCTTGGACCACCCCTTCAGTAGATAACTTGTCCGGCAGCTGGCATGTGCCTGGCCTCAGACCAAGCAAAGGCCTTCAAAGAACAATAAAGGTATTCTTGCTCTTTCACAGAAGAATTTCGTAAATGAATCTTGGACCAGCAATGTGGCGTCTGTAGGCGCTTTGCCTTATGGCAGGCGTGAGCAACTCTCGCGTGCAGAAATTTACTAGAAACTAGACAGTGAAATTTGGGAAACTGCCTCGATCATCATCTGTGTGCAGGTGCAGGCATCCAAGCAGCCAGCAGCATCCTCAGGGAATGCTGCCATGTCTGTGCCCGGAGTGGCGCCAGGACATGCTGCAAAAATGCAGGCAGGCCCAGCCAGCACAAGCAGCGACAGCAAGCAACCCCAGCAGAGTGTCGGACCGTCTAAGGAAGCACGGCAGACCTCGTCTGAGGGAGCCTCTTCATCGGGCAGAGAGTACTGGCAGGTGAGCGCTCACACACGATCTAACCCACCCTTTGGGGTGCATCCAACACCCTGGGGCTGGTAAGCATGCCAGCGCCAGACAGTGGATTGCTAGTCTTCGGAGGCGTTTGGCCTGCACCATATGAGGCCCGACCAGGAAGAGCTGAGGAATTACGAAGGCAGTTGGCAGCCTGTTTGGCGCTCTGGAACAAGCACCTTTCTCTCACGAGCTTGTTTGGGTGCTGCTTGGTCAGGAGCTTCTCAATGTGCCGGAGACAGATGGCGGAGTGCTGGGAGCACGGGCTCGCAGCGCATCAGATGCGTCGGTGCTGCGGCGCAAGGGGCACCTGAAGGAGCAGGACCTGCTCATAGAGTTCCTGCTGTCCATGCACCACACGCACACCTCCCTGGAGGCCATGCAGAAGCTGGAGCGCTGGATCAAGGAGCACCGCCAGGCACGCTCACCTCCCAACCGCTAGTCAGTCACATGCTGGGTATTCAACTGTTTGCATGCGCTTGTTGCTGTCCTTGACAGCTCACGATCCAGCTGCAACCCGACTTGTTTAAAGAAGGAGGTAGCCTCATGGCTTGATCTACCTTTTCCCAGGCGTGCAGAGGCATATGAGAAGCGATGCAGGCTACTCACTTGATCAGGCGCATTTCTTGTTGTATATAGTTGTCTAAAGTCTTGCAGATGTAAGCTGATTGGGTGCAGATGTGATGGGTGCAGGACCCAAAGCGCAGCCGCTTGAAGAGGATGGTGCCCAGCGTGGGGTCCTTCTTCACTCCCCTCAAGCTTGTCGAGGCCTTCAATGAGTATGGTGAGCACTCTTGTACCCGCGACCTGGCATATCAAGTGCAATCCCTCTAAGTTTGCCACAGGGAATGGTCTCTGATTTGCATCAGCAGAGATCAAATTAGTTGTGCTGCCTACTCATAGCACTCCTTCAGTGTACTGGTTGAGAAGTTAGGCCCTGCTAGGTGGTGCCTGCAAACAGCTAAAACGGCGTGTGCTGTGCAGATGAGTTCTTTGCGCTGTCCCGCCGGAGATACATATCGCCCAACTTTGCAGAGATGCGCCATGTGCTCAACATCGCCCAGGTGCGCCAGCATTCCCATCTGCGTGTCTGGCCATGCAGCAGACCTTTATTACTACATGTAACTTCCTGGAAACAAACACCTGCATATCCCACAAGCGCGTGTCCCTCTGCTGAGAGGCCGTGGTGTCTTGTATTGGACTTCAACGAGCTGCAGTTGTCGATTGCACAGCGTTGCTGAAGCAGTGCCCCGCATCCCTCTGCCTGCAGCACTTGCAAACTTTTCAGTGTTCGTGGCTGCTTTCCTTGTGTCCAGCTCATGCTTGGCCGGTTCTTGAATTCTCTGCTGCTTGCTTGGTGTCCAACAAGCAGCAGGGCTGCCCCCACTCAGAAACCAGCCGAGCACCCATGTGGCACAAGGAACACCCACAAACACTGAAAAGTTTGCAGGCGCCGCAGGAAGAGGGATGCGGGGCGCTGCTTCAGCAATGCTGGTGCAGAGCAGCCCACATTGCGGCATTGTGGGGAGCCGCACCCAGCTGGACAAGTGTCCAAGGAAACAATCTATCATGATTATGAGGCGGATCATGATTTTTTCCAGGTGCATTCTTCGGCTAAGGGCCTCCGACTGGTCACGTTTGATGCGGACGGCACCCTGTACGCAGATGGCTGCCACATGGAACATGACAATGAGATGGTGAGGCACATTCCTCTGCATCTCTGCTGCCTGTCCCTTTCTGCTGGCGGCCCTCTGCTGGCGCAGACATCACAGGGCTGGCATGACATTCCGGACTCCAGAGATAGGACACCACTTCTGCTCCGCGGAATGCACTTGATTGGCATGTTCCTAGCGGGTGCAACCTGAACATCAACTTGTAAACATACTATTTTTAGTATATTTTTTTAGGGTTTAGGGTTTATGTAACCCTAAGTACCCTAACCATTACCCTAAAAAATATATTTCAATCGATGAGCAGGTGGGCCACATAATATCGCTGATGCGCTCCAACATCGATGTGGCGATTGTGACGGCGGCCGGCTACCCGGGGGAGCCGGAGCGCTTTGAGCAGCGCGTGGAGGGCCTCCTGGCCGCATTCAGGCGCCTCAAACTCCCTGCAGAGATCACCGACCGGTATACACTACTTGCTGCCTTCTCTCTTCTCTCTCTCTCTCTCTCTCTGTCTCTCTCTCCAGAGCATGGGACATATTGCAGCCCCGGTTTCACTGTGTTTGATATTTGCATTGTGAACGCCAACAAGGTGTCCTGTGGCATGCTTTGGTCAGCGGTGAGCGCTTGTCGCCGTCTCGAGCACTAGTTTTTGATGGCCCGGTAAGGGAAGCAACTTCTTGAGAGAAATGCAGCTTCTTTCATTCACAGCTTGACTGCTCACTGAGAGCCTGTGCAGTCTGCCATCATGAGATCATCATGCCGCTGCTGTTCTGCTGCTGCTGCTGACAGAACAAAGGACTGTTTTCCTAGTGTAGAGATGTCAAACGTTCTACATCTACCACGCCTCACATGGTGCATGTTCCACATAATGGGGCAGTCATGCTGCCCATGCTTTACTTCTGCCGACAGAACACTGGATTGATCCTTATGGTGTCAGATGTTTTACATCAACCACTCTCAACACACCATGCAGGTTCCACATAATGGGCGGCGAGTGCAACTATGTGCTGCGCGTGGCGCGGCCGGACATGAGGCTGCAGGTCTGTTACCCCACTTCCTCTGGCCTCAACTTGACTGCCTGCATACAGTGTGATCTGTCGCCAGAACCTGGGTCATTAGGACTTGTAGCAGCATATCTAGTATGTGTTGTGCTGGCGCAGCCCTTCCTCTTCTCGCGCTCGCACGCCCTTGAACGTCTGCACTGTATCTCCTCATCTCATGTTTTTTTTATCTATTTTGATTTTTATTCCGGGTTTAGGGTTCAAGGTTTATATTTAGGGATTTCATCTTCAGGGTTTAGGGTTAGTAAAATATAAAAGCCCTGAAACCAAAAACATGCGGCTGCAGTTTGTGCCGGACGAGGACTGGAAGAGCCCCGCCATGATGTCCTGGGCCGCCGATGACATCGCTCGGCTCCTCTCCGACGCCGAACGCGTCCTCACTGAAACTGCCCACCGCTTGCGCCTGCCCGTAACGGTGAGCCAAATTTCACTGAAGAGCCTGATGCTTGGGGCCCAGATATGCCACATTGCCAGGCCTATTTTGGCAGTCTGATCAGGCACAGCTTAAACGGTGTAGGTATGCTCCATATAGGCACAGTGCAGGTAGAGTCCATGTGCTGTATCTAAGTAATGTGCATGGTGCAGATCTAGTGGACTCAGGAGCCAGAGAATGTTTTCCTGTTTGCCCACGTGTGCACACAGCATCAAGCGGGTCACAACGTGCCTTCTGTGAAGGAATTGAGCAGTGCTTTCAGTTGTTTTTGCATGCACGTGGTTTGGAAGGAGCGCGCTGTGGGAGTTGTGCCGAGAGTCTCTAAAATGCTGTCATGGACACCGTGGTCTTGGTCATGATAGTATTAGTAATAATGGCAATAATGGATTCAGTGCTTCTCCGGGATGCAGGTGGTGCGAAAGGAGCGCGCGGTGGGGGGTGGTGCCAAGGGTCTCTAAAACGTGGTCATGGACATCGTGGTCACAGTCATGATATTAATAGCAATGAAATTATTAGTCATGATAATAGGCCCCACTAATGCTTTCAAGTCTTCTTTGGGTTGCAGGTGGTGCGAAAGGAGCGCGCGGTGGGAGTGGTGCCGCAGGTGCCGACAGTGTATGAGGTGCTGGAGGAGATGGCCATCACAGTGCAGCACGTCCTGCTGGACTCGCCCACGCCCTTCTGCGCTTTCAACGGCGGCAATGACGTCTTTGTTGACGTGAGCGGCGGCTCTTTCTTGACTGCTGCATGTTTCCGGCATGCATGTATGCAGACTGTCGACTGGACTGTGTCGGCAGTTGGCCCTCCCCGGGCACAAAAGGCATGCAGCTGTGTTCTGCCTTGGCGTTTCGAGAGGGTCCTGAAAATGGCTCGAAGATGGCTACAAGATGGTCTTCATGCGCATCTAGGCTTTGATACTTTTTTCAGGAGGCTGTCAGCGGCGTGTACTCTTCAAGGGCTGCAAAGTGCGAACAAGTCTTTTTGTGCAGGGACCTGATCCTCCTCGGTGTGTCTGCAGGTGGGGAATAAGTCCTTTGGCCTGGAGGCGCTCATGAACTACCTGGGCCTCACGCCATCAGAGGTGATTTCCAAGTCCCCAGCTCCTCATCTGATCACCTCCTCATGGATGGGAGTTGCTGGGCTGACTCTGGTGCATGTTTCTTGCACGACCCTCATGTAAACTGCCCTGTGCAATTGCCTGACCTTGTCCTCCATTTGCCAGGTTAAAACTAGCTAGCCAGGATTCACTTCTTCTCGACTTATACAATTGAGGTGTCCCACAGTCTGCAGATCTTGTCAGAATGCCCAAGAGGGCTATTTAAGCTGTGAGAAACATCAGAAAGAGGTTAGTAATGGCGACAGGTGCTGCATGTGGGGGACCGCTTCACTGCGAGCGGCAACGATGCAAAGACGCGCGACTGCTGCTCAATTCTGTGGGTGGCCAACCCGGAGGAGACCGACTTTTTCATCAAGCTCCTGCTGGCCGACCTGCGCCGCCTGCGCGAGCAGCCCTACATTGAGTGACACGCTGCCCATTCAGGCTGCATCTCAGGACAGGTGCATTGCAAGATGCCGCCTGCGCGAGCAGCCCTACATCAAGTGACGCAGTGCCCGACCGCATCATATGTGCAGCGTCCCTCTTCAGTACTGAACTCAGCTGCAGTCACCTGATGGCTGCTCATTGGGCTTTCTTCTCTGCCAGGAAATGAGCCGGCAAGTGCTTGTTCTGTATGCAGTTGATGCACATCTGGCTGTTCCTGGCTGCTTCTAAGTGGTGTGTGTTTAGCCTAGTCTCAGGAGAGGTGCATTGAAAGATGGAGGGGTACCATTTGGAGTGACACCAGCGCCTGTTTCAGGCTGCCTTGCAGGAGGGTCGCATGGTGGTAAGATTGCAGGAGACTCAGCAGCAATGTAAGGTGCCCTGAAGGCTGTGCTTGGAGGGAGAGTGTGTGTGCTTGAGCTGCCTGACATCGAGTGAGAGACTATTGTGAAAGTGGCAACAGTAGAAGGTTGTCAGTGGATTCACGGCACCTCTAGAGGTGCCGATCTGCCTTCAAGAAACATTGAGGAATGTTGCCATGAGCAGCCACACTGAGATTATGACTCTGTACTGTACCCTAGGCATGCTGCAGAGCGGCATGCGTAGTAAAACCTGCATAGATAGATCACTCGGACGGGCAATCCAGCCACACACCATGCTTTTACACATGTGCAAAGAACACAGCAAGACACCCTGGGGCAGTTCCATAGACGCATCAACCATAATCACTTAATATCCCTGTGGCCGCATTATCATGTGCGCAGCAGACAGTCTTCACACTGTTTGTTTTTTTCAGCACCTGTACATCACCTAATTGTTGGACTATCAGTTGCAATCGAATCAGCTTGACCCAGCATTGCAGCCTCCACTGCTTGCTACAGCATGGAGCAGAACTAGCGACTAAACCCATTTCAAATCCTACAGCATCGCACACTTTCTCTGGCCAGACAGTAGAGCCTCATCGGCCCGGCACCCCAGCGCCCACAATTTGTGCAGAAGCAATAACATTCCTCCCCGGTAGGAAGACCTCAATCTTTCGTTCTTAGGCATATCCACTATATTCTCCTCAAACTTAGATTAGCCCAAAGAAGTCCTGACTTTTAACGCTTAAACACCGGCACTTGCATCAATGCACTTTCAGTGTAGGCCACAAGTCCTATGGCATAACAGCTTTGTCCTATTCTCTGGAGCCTGGCTCAAGTATCAAATCAGGCATCAGCAAAATTGCCAGACCAGTCCCAGGTCAGAAGGCCTACCGCAATTTTTCAAACTTCAGGCCCAGACCAGCTTCCCGATTCTAATCGCCTCACTTGACTGCCAGGCATCAAAAGGAATTGACGTATGAGAGCGTCACAGGTGTGATCAGGCGGCCACAGCAGCCTTGCCGGCGCGCTCTTCCTTGAGCATTTCGATGAACTGCTCAAAGCAGACGTCCGCGTCGTGGGGACCCGGGGAGGCCTCCGGGTGGTACTGAATGCTCATCGCCTTCTTGGGCTTGCACAGCAGCCCCGCGCATGTGCCGTCGTTCAGGTTGATGTGAGTCACCTCCACGTCATCGGGCAGTGTGTCTGGGTTCACCGCGTAGTTGTGGTTCTGCGCGCTGATCTCAATCCGGCCTGCAGAGTTCACAATACATCGCCCTGTTACCAACCTATTCAGCCAACCTACTGTTGCTCCACCTTCCTCGAGGTGCTTGATCTGCACAGTATGTGCATGTCTGCTCATGTTGCTGGGCTGTCCTGGAAACTCGAAAGTCTGGCAAGAGCAGTGCATTGAATGTTTTTACTGCTGTAATGGGCTAAATGGGGATTGAGTCATGAGCTCAACATCTACATATTGCAAGCGAAGTCTTGTGTTCTTCAAAAGAGATCTTTGTCAATGCAGCGAGCGAGCGGGACGCACTGGTGGGGGCGTAGCGGATGGGGTGGTTGCCGCCGTGGTGGCCGAATTTGAGCTTAAAGGTCTCGCCACCAAAGGCCTGCCCCAGCAGCTGGTGGCCCATGCAGATGCCAAACACGGGCTTCTTGCCGATCACCTGCCGCACGTTCTCCACTGCATAGGGCACTGCGCTCGGGTCACCCTGCACCAGTCACAAGCACACATCAGCAGTTGCTACTGACAATCCATCACAACCTTCTCGACTATCGTATAGAAGTGGTCAGGCATGACTACTGCCAGTCGCATAGATCCAGCTGGCTGATGGACAATCCATCGCAATTCCTCAGTACAGAAATGGTCAGGTATGACTACTGCCATTTGCATACATCCACCTGGCTGATGATGCAAATTTGTTGCAAGTTCTGCACAGATCTCGCTACCACATGCATTCCGCATAAACAAGTAGCCTGTGGTATAAATGAGGACAACGGTGTTGCTACAAGATATGCACGCGGTGCTGTCAGAGGAGGCTGCTAGCACTGTGAAGGCAGGTGTGCAATTGCAGCTGACTTACCGGGCCATTGGAGAGGAAGACACCGTCCGGGTTCATTTCCAGGACCTTGCTGGCTGGGTAGTCAGCAGGCACCACAGTGAGGCGGCAGCCAAAGGACGCCAGCCGCCTCAGGATGTTGTGCTTGATGCCGAAGTCATACGCCACAATCTGCAGGACAAGAGACACTTCTTTACCGAGACACGCAGGATGGCAACAGAATGAGCTTTATCCCATGGCATTCTTATCTGCCCAGATTCTCCTTATGTGTGATCTTGTCCTGCTCTGTTCACCTCATGCAGCCATGTTGCCTTGACAGATGTTTTAGTCCAGTGACATTCAGGCAGAAAGCAGCACAGTAGTCTTCCTGAACGCTGCAGCAAAGTATTGTACCCAAATGCACACTCTAGCGCCAAGGGATTGGGTATATTGTGTGCGGAAGGAAAGCCACTCACATGGAAGGGCTGCTCGCCGTTCCTGGCAAGCACATTGGGGTTGAACTCCCACTCGTGCTCGGTGGTGTCCTTCCACTCGTACGGCTCGGAGCAGGTGACCTCGCGGATGAGGTCCTTGCCCAGGATGGACCAGCTCTTGGTCTGCTGCACCAGCTCCTCTGAAGGGGTGGTCAGATCAGTTGTGATGATCCCATTGAGTGCCCCCGTGTCGCGCAGGCGGCGAGTGATCGCGCGCGTGTCCACGTCCGCAATGCCTGCGCAAATGCATGGCAGTGAGAAGCTGGGCTGGGCAGGCACAGAAAGGGAGGCCTTCGATGTGCCCTCTGGCATGGTAGCGGCAGCAGGGGAGAGCGAAGCAGGGTGTTCATAGTGACGGAAGCATAACCTTTTCATAGTGGCGTCCTAATGAGCATGCTCAGCCGTCCTAATGAGCATGTGCAGCACTTTCCTCACTTTTCTGAGACGAAAGCAGGGCCTTCTCATCGTGGCGTCCTAATGAGCAGGGCTACAAATCTCGTGCTTTTTGAAGACAAGAGAGCAAGTGCAGCGCTTTCCTACACTTGCAAGTGCTTCTTGCAGAGGCACTCAGTTGCAGTAAAGATTCTGTCAGGCTGGAGAATGCATATATTCTCACCTAGTACGCCCTGTTCCTTCAAGTATGCGTCCAAGGTCTTTGTGGATCGGTAGTTGCTGACACTGGCAGACAGGTCCCGGATGATGATGCCCCCAAGATGGCACTTCTCTGACTCCATGTCCCCTGTGCAGCAGATGCATTGTCCCTATTAAATTTCTGCTTGCATACAATGCGCATCAAAAGGAATATTCGCAACTCTGCAAGTTCGATCAGGACGACTGTAAAGACTTCTCCAGTTGCACAATATACCTGCAGGGTGCACCAGCATAAATACAGCCCAGAGTATCCAACATGGCTCACACAGGATTCAAACCATTCCACTCATATACTAACGTCCTTTCATGGCGATTCCATGTTCCCAATGGGATCAAATTCTGTGTAAGAGGCAGAATAGGGTTCACTCACCAAAGTTGATCCCAACGTTGCCGATGTGTGGGTGGGTGAATACCACGAATTGGCCCTTGTATGAAGGGTCTGTCAGAATCTCCTGGTATCCCGTGAGGGATGTGTTGAACACAACCTCGGCGAGAGCCGTCCCCTGTGTGCCAAACGCCCTGCCTTCCCAGACCGAGCCGTCTTCTAAGACCAGTCGGGCGTCCTTTTGGGCCCATGGTGCAGCGGCAGCACCATTGCTGCCCTGACACCTCAGAATCAAGGCATCGCCGCGTCTGCTGGTGGAGGCCGTCAGCACCTGCCTGCTGACCGCACTCTCAAAGGGCTGGCTTCCGCCGCAGAATTGCGACCTAGAAATGAACACTGGCCGCCTGAGATGGCAGGCAGGTACGTTGTTGAAAGACGCGAGGCTCACACGCTGTGTTTGCGCCAGGACCTCCATATCTGCTGCACAATTTTTCTGTTGAGTTGCAACACACCTGAAGTCATGTGTCTGCAATTCCCTCAGATTATTGTCACATGACTGGGGGTGTGAAGCATGACTACGCGCAATGGCACGTGATCTGATCCAAACTTTTTAAGCCATCACCTGCTGGAAGCAAGTCGTCAAACATAGATCACTTGACATCTGGCGGATTCTGATAATCAAGCAGTGACAGAGCCAGTCACTTGCCAACTTGAATCCGGATTTTGAAGTTGAGATCCCCTTGATAAACGAAGGAGTGAACACAGATCATAGTATTTTATATAGACCTACAATCAAACAGGACGTACAAATTGAGACTGATTGCCATTTTCTTCGTTCCGATAATCGATTGTTTTGGTCCACTGTCAGGAACTATGGATTGTAGCACACCTGCTTGTTGCAGCTACTCGAGCACGCCTTCCACATTTAAAGTCACCGTGCCATTGAAACTAAGCGGAACTTACAAACGATGTACAAGGCCGCTTAAAGGTTCCGCTGTCCTTTGCAGCAGCAGCAGACGGTTCAACCCTCCTGGTGGTGAGCTTTCAGTGTAAAGCCAATTTGGCTATCACGGGCTCGAACATTCTATTCTTGCTCCTGTCAGAGCATGTACCCATTTCCCTGTGATCCAACGTCAGAGCATCTCCACCTCGGTGTGGGTCGAAGGATTTCAAAGGGATGTTCCATCTGTCAGGGGACCGGGGTGGAGGGCAAGGCAGAGGTGGTCTGATCCTTCCGGGCCGAGGTGGCGATCAGCAGAATGGGCAGTCAAACCAGCTAATCATGCCAGGTATGCAATGCAACAGTCTTGAGATCATGCAAGGAAGCGCTTGCTAGCGACTTGTGCGAGAGTTGCAGAGACCAACCGGGATATAACCTGCCGTACACGGGAGGATGCGCAGTTTGGGAGCACGCAAGTCTCTCATAGACAACTGTGGGATGATGAGAGTGAAGTAAATGACTGTCATACCCACTGTAGAACCGCCGCAAAACAGCATCATGCATGGTGCAGGAGGGAGGGGGAATGGCGGCGGAAATCAGCCAGGGAGGGGAGGCAACACAGTTGGAGGGGGGTTGATTGGCGTGGAGAACAAACCAGCGCTGAACCCATACAGACCGCCTCCCGGCTTCATGGATGATGAAGCGGCCAAGGACAGCGGTTCAGCTGTGCCTGAGGTCCAAGACCCTCAGGTGAACAACACCTTGTTGTAGAGTGGGATGTACCAAACATATCAATTGCCACAACCCAAGTGTGCAAGGCATGAGAGAGCCACTTCATGCATGGTTTATCATCATCACTTGATGATCATAATGCTGACAAGATACTTCACGAGCATAGCACTCTGTGCCTGTACTAGACTCCTTTGTCGGAGGGG
Source organism: Coccomyxa sp. Obi (assembly GCA_020887355.1). Lineage (NCBI taxonomy): Eukaryota > Viridiplantae > Chlorophyta > Trebouxiophyceae > Coccomyxaceae > Coccomyxa > Coccomyxa sp. Obi. The sequence continues at coordinate 1,856,506 of AP025001.1, forward strand.
GTCCGGATGAAGCTCTCAGATAAACTGTGTTGTGAAATGGGTACTTGCTGGTGTGGTACATTTCCTCTCATGCTTTCCATTGGGTCGATGATGTGCTGAGGAAGCTTGGGATGTGGTGCATGCGTCAGGTGCTCTTGAACAGGATGAGGTCAGGCGCTGGACAATGGCATGAGCTGGCAGAATTGGTGCCCGCACTGGCTAAGCTGGGCATTGACAACACCATCATCGAGGCAGAGACTGGGATTGAGCGAGCCCAATTGAACGCATGGCTAGTGTCTGTCCAGGTTCCACTCTCTGTCTCTTGCCATGCTATGATGCCCTGACTATCATTCACAGATTTACATTCGAAACTGCACAGTCTCATAGGTAAAGAATGGTGCGTTTGATTTTGTAGCACAGGGAGGTTGCTCAGAGCTGAGCACAAAAGATCTTGTTGGGCATCACACCCTGTGCACATGAGAGGTCATGGTAGAGGAAAGGCCATTGGAGTTGCGTGCTGCCAGTAGACAGTAAAAAAGGGGAATGCGTGAAGAACTTTTCTGCGTCACAGGTGTATGAATCGCTCAAAAGGTCGGGGGAGCTGACGCCAGCACAGCTGGCCTATTTTGACCGCGAGGATGGAGCAGAGTTGCTGTATGAGATGCGGTTGCTGTCGACCAACCGCCCCCCAACTGCCGCCTACATCGCAGACAATGAGCTGGACCCCCCAGTGCGTGCTTTTGTTGGCCTTGAATTCCTCAGATGTCTGATCAGAGGTCACGAGCTGGCAGGCAGTGTTTCAACCAGCATATACCGTGTTGGCATCGCTTTTCCTCCCAGCCATGGTTTGCAGTTGTTTGGCTCAAAATATGTACTTAAAGATCCCTTATGATTGGCTCAAAATATGTATTTAAAGATCCCTTATGCCGCATCAATGTATTGACCTGGCTAAAGGCTGTATCTGATGGTGCTGTGTACTGTGCAGATGGCAACGCTGGTTGCCAGATCAGTGAAGGAACAGCAGAGGAGAAAGGGAGAGAACGAGGGCTTCTCAGATGCTCCAGGGGACTGCCTGGCCTACAAATACTACAGAGACGTGAGAACTGTCACCCCCCCTGTAACATAGGGCAGCAAGTAGCTTCACAGTGCAAAGGCAAAGCACCCTTCTCCAGAAACAGTTAAAATCCTAGTGGTCAAGAAGGTCCTATGTTACATCATGGCCTGCATACAACATACTTGACTTGATTCGGACTTTTATTTTGAATTTGATTTCGATTTCTGGTGCCTGGAAAAACAGGCGATGGAGGCCAAGAAGGAGGATGCAAAGCTGTCTTATGTGGAGAAGGGATTGGAGGTGGCCGTCACTGACGCTGCGCGCGCCAAGCTGGTAGGCACCTGCCTCCTCATCCCACTTATGAGACAATGTCAACACCAGTTCTGATCAGCAGGCTGATTAAGGGAATGGCGTACTTTTGTGACTATCAGTATGCAGTGTTTGAGTACAACTATTCCCCAAACAGTGGACCGGAGGAGGAGGATGAGGACGAGGAACTCTGTGTTGGCGCTCTGACACTGTGGACCTGCTGTGCAATGTTTTTGATCGAGTGGTTTTTGGCGCAGATGACAGTGCTAGAGAACGGGAGGATAAAGAGTGAAGGGGAGAGAGCATGCTTTGGTGCTGTGACATTGTGGCTGTGTCGTGCAAGCTTTCGAGTCGAGGGATTTTTGGCGCAGAGAGGACAGTGATGGCACCAAAGGAGGAGGCGCCACCCGAGCTGTAATCTATTGTAAGGTGTAGGGTTTTTAGTCTTTTGGGGTGAACCCTAGGATTACACAAACTTAGAATGCAAGATATAAAAGTGAAGTATCACGGCGCAGAGGACAGTGATGGCACCAAAGGAGGAGGCCGCGCCAGAAGCGGCACAGTCGGGAGCGCGGCTGGAGGTGATGCGGCTGACGCGGGAGGAGATGGCGTTCCAGCCCGTGCCGCTGCTGCCCAACCTGCCGCGCCTGTCGGCCGCCGCGCTGGCAGCCGCGCCACGCCTGCGCCAGTCCGGCCCCTTCTCCGCTTTCACTGTGCCGCCCTCCGTGGCCGACCAGCAGTGGGTGGTGCGCCCCCCGCTGCTGCTCTTGCTCCACAAATCCCTTGCTATATTGGAACATGAAGAGTTGAGCTGTCAAACTGGCCGCCGCGCCACGCCTGCGCCAGTCCGGCCCCTTTTCTGCATTCACTGTGCCGCCCTCCGTGGCCGACCAGCAGTGGGTGGTGCGCGCCCTGAACCCTTTGTTCAATCATTCGCCCTAAGATTTTACCTTATTTCTAGCTCTAAGAAAGCTGTTGCATCGTGTTTGCTTGTAATGTGTGCCTGCGCCAGTTCTGGGCCCCCCTCCGCCTCCAACCAGCAGTGGTGGTGCGGCCCCCGCTGCTACTGCTCCACAAACCCCTTGCTTTATACATCCACACAAGTTTCGGGCCTATCTTCAACTCTAAGAACACCGTTGCACTGTATTTGCTTGGGTGCCAGTTCGGTCCGTTCTTCGTGTTTACTGTGCCGCCCTCACCTCCATTCAGCAGTGGATGGTGCGTCCCCGCTTGCTCTCGCTCCACAAATCCCTTGCTATATTGGAACATGAAGAGTTGAGCTGTCAAATTGGCCGCTGCGCAGCGCCTGCGTCAGTCTGGCCCCTTTCCTGCATCACCGTGCCGCCCCCCACCTTCGATCAGCAGTGGGTGGTGCACCCCCCGCTGCTGCTCTTGCTCCACAAACCCCTTGGGATACACTTTCACTATTACCGGTATGCATGGAACCAGCGAGGCCGGTCTCTTGCTGCATTCAGACCATTTTATGGGGGGACATCGCGCATGTCGAGAATGAGTTTCTGTGTTGGGCAGGCATTGCCGGCGTGGAACTTGATTCGGCTCGCGCAGAGGCCTGTGGCCATCACCATTGAGGACTGCATGCAGGTGCCTGCTATTGTGGCGGCCGCCAATCCCAGAGTACGTCCTAGGAGTCTGCTTCCAGTGTCACCATTGCTGTTTCTCAAGAGAAAGGGTGCAGAAGCTGATGTTCTGGCAATCGCCATTGCGAGCTATGCAAGCGCCTCACGGACAGTCATTCTCTTGTTTTCTGTTTCTATATGAGGTCCTGAGGTGGTTTGTCAAGCATTTTGCTTGTGTCCATTTGCTGGCATTTCCATGCTCTCAGGACCGATTGCTGTGAGGAGAGAGTCCCGAACTGTTCACACAGCGTCTGCCCGTCCTGCGAAACGGGGTAGAGTACGTGACCTGTAAATTTAAATGGCTATGGGATCTCAACGCTGGTGTGATGCGCAGTCAGATGAGGCCAAGCTGCGCCTCAGGGGCGCTGGGCTGCTGATAGTGGACGCCAGTCCGAAGAAGGTGTCCGATGATGTCTACTACGTGGTGGAAAACGCCAAAGGAGGACTGGAGATTGTGGAGGGGTCAAAGCTGGATGGTGTCACCCCCTGCGCCCAAGTCCTGGTCTGCTGCAGACCGCCCTCCATGAACTTCAGCAGCGTTGCCACCGAGACAGCCTCTCTGCTGCAGGTGTAAAAGGGCAACGCATGCATCTCAAGTATTATGTGCGCGCATGGCTGCGGTTTGGGGCCACGTGCTTGCTTGCACATGACCCTGATTCGTACTTGCGACACAAGTGCACAGAATGCGGGGATTGTTGTTGCGCCTGATCAGAGAGACCAGAACATTTTCAGGTACCTTAGTTGAGGTTTTTAAGGGGGGTAGTATGCAGAAGCGCTAGGTTTGATGTTGCTTGGTGTGAGATCTCCGAGAGAGAACGAAATGAAGCGAGTTGTAGTGCGAAACAAAACTTCTATTCGGAGCATCTTTAAATTTGTCGCATACAGTTGCCATCACATCCCGGATGCCACTGGAACAACTGCAGTGCGTGGAGAGCAATATCAATTACCGAGTTCTATTCTAGATGACTTCCTGCACAGAAGTGCTGTGGGCCGATCCGGACCTCTTCAACAACAAAGCCCTCCTTTTCACATGCTGCCCTCAGCTTCCCTTCTTGTTCACTGCCATCAGGACAGAATGCCACAATGGCTCCTCCGCTCCCAGTAAACTTCGCCGCAGCTGCACCATTAACAGCATCCCAGAATTCAATATGCCATATTCTCATCCATGAAGCAATGCAGTGCACAGCTTTAAGTTGCCAGGTGCTACCAGGTAGTACCTGCCATGCCCTGTTTGGGCCCAGTCAACATGCTTCTGCTGCCCTCTTCATGAACAAGGCTAGACTGATGGATCTGCCTAAACGCATGCAAGAAAGGCTCAGAAATGATGTCTTTGGTGAGCATGAGAGCGGATGGTACCTCCAACTGAGCGCGCACAGGCGATCATGTGCAGATTCACTTTCCCGAGCACTTCATCGCCGAAGAGCTGCCGCCGTGTGTCGAAGTTGCGGTCCATGAACTGTGCCAGCGCTGCCTTGTCTCCTGTCTCCAATGCACGCCTAAAGCAGCCAGGGAAAATCCCTCAAATGCAGACGCATTGGTTGTACCACCTTAGTGAAAGAGCGAGCGGGGACTGTCTGGCAGAACCAGGTCCAGCAGCAGAGCCATGCATCGGCTGCAATGTCTTAGCTTTGGCCCCATCACAGACATACCATATATCTACAGGCAGGTTCCCTGTGAGCCAGATGGAGCAGCAACGCCATTTGATTCTGGAGACCTACATATAAACTAGTATCACGAGGTCATGCAAGAACCGGATGCATGGAGAACCAACAAGACCACAACTGCTATTCAGTGCATCTAGTCCTCGAGGCACAGGGCGTCACTCAAAAAAACCAAAATAGCCAATTAAGATGTCAAGGTAGAGATGCAAAGGCTCCAAATTATCACCTGCCGGCCTGTGCGATGTCAGCAAATGCGACCATGGCCTCGGCCACGTCGGGGTCCCCCCGCTGCCACCGCCGCCGCACATCGCTGTGCACCGCGCCGCTGTCGCTCGGCTCCGCCGCGTACACCAGCCACAGCCGTGGCAGCAGCGCAGGATCTAGAGACTCGTACCTGCACGCACATGCACTGTACTTTTAGAAGTCCACGTCTTAGGAATGCCAGGTCGGCGCGGAACTTGATCAACCTGTGACCAGAGGGAGGTCAAGGAGACCCAGACTGCCCTCTGCTAGACCTGTTCCAACCACACCCTTTTCTCCTCCGGTGACCAGGGTGGAAGTGCGTTTCAAGAAAGTGAAAGCATGGGAAAATCTGGCTACAAAAACTGGAGAATCTGGAGATGGCTCGGGTGTGTGAGAGCACAGGGACATCTGCAGCAGGCCCGGGTCCAGGGCACTTAAACTTCTTGTGTTCAAGGAGCGCATCACCTGCCACAACCATGTGCCTGCATGTGCTCCCGGTCAAAGTCCATGAAGACAACGCCTCCATAGACCTGCACCACCCGGTCCTGCAGCCCTGCCGTGATGCCTAACTCCTCCTCAACGCTCAGCACCAAGTTTGGCCGCTCATGCACTGGGAACCTGTAGCAGTACAATTCACCTTGTGAATGGCACTATCTTCTCCTGTACACAATTGAAGCACTCCTATCTCAATGATATCATTATGGAGGTGACATGGACTGCCAAAGATCAAAGGTTCTGGTGTTGGGCAGCCAGCGGGTCTATCTAAAGAGGTCCAATTAGAGGTTCTTAACATGCAGCGGGAAAGATATCCGACCTGTCAGCGACTGCATAAAAATCCAGGAGGCAGTTCAGAGCAGCGCAGATGATGGCTGAGGACCCTGATAGTCCTGCCTGTCGGGGGATGTAGGTCTCATAGCTGAGTGTGAAGTTCTTCTCCGGCAGGCTGATCTGTGCTTGCTCACAAGCCTCGAGGAACCGCTTGCAGGTGGCCTGAGCACATACACATTGGTCTTCATACTCACGCCCTCTTGACCTGTGAATCTATTGCTGTCCATCACTGAGGGCCATCCATTAACATGATGGGTTCAATGACAATGAACACAAATGAAGAGCAACAACTCATGGGAGCTGGCTTTGCACGGGTCAGCTCATGATCCATGCCCAGGTGATCCATTGCTCCGAGGAAGGAGCTATTTTAGCTGATTTGTTGTATTGAAAGAGGGTGGAGGTCTTGGAGTTCTGCTCTGAAGGGCGTCCAGAGGTCAAAGGCGAAAGCAAGCAGAGGAGGAGGCACCTTGAGCAGGCGGACGCCCCCAGAATACCCTTCGCCTCCAAGGCGTGTCCTGAATCCCTCCAAAGAGACGTAGAATCCTCCATCGTGCTGGGAGTGTGGCACAAATACCACCAATGTCGAGGGTGTGAGAGTGACCTAAAGGCAAAAGTATGAAACGCTTTCAACGCTAGACACCCAGGAGCATCACCCGTACTGAGATATATGCTCAATCACACAAAGTCTATAGCTTTGAGTTGAGTTCGAAGAGAACTCAGAGTCGGGCGACCAGCAGCATCTGTTGGTACAGTCCAAGATGTCTCTTTCGCTCCCGTCTAGAAATGTAATCAGACCTCCTTCAACCTTTGTTTACTTCACCATTCCATTTGTGTTTCCTTAGAAGAGATTACCTCTGCGTAAAAATTGGCCAACGACAGCGAGATTGTTTTGCCGTAGTAAGAGTCAGATGGGTTTCCCAACAGCCCGATGCGTGCATGCACTCGTCTGACAATGATCTCTGCGGTCATTTCAGATGTGAATTACTGTGAACTTCGCTATGATGCTGCTCCCTGTCTAGGCATGCTCGACAACAAGTGCTTTCGTATCCTAGTCCCTAGATAGAACCCAATGAACGCCAATAAAGATCGCTTGAAGTCCTTTGACAGACGACCTAAATTCTGTCAGATAAGCATTGGCTTACAAATGAACGCTAGTGCTGAATCTGTAACTGTTCCCAGTGCTCCAGTTCATCACGCAATCCCGGCTCTGATAGAACAATTGCTGTCCTCTAGTCCTTGTCCTCTAATGCTTGACCTCAAGGAAAAATTTCATTGAGAGAGGAGCAAGCTCAATTCGTCTCTCTGGGATGGCATACATGGTTTGGCAACCCAGACAAATCTCTAATGGTTAAGCAGTCTTGGTGTGCAGCTGCTGTGAAGCTGCCACCCTGCCTTGCAAGTTCTCCAGCAGCTGCTTCACATTGGAGGGCGCTCCCCTCCACACAATGTGTCCGCTGGGATCCACAACCACCGTCTCTCGCTCCAAGACACCATAGCGCTTTGCCGTTTCTGCGTCACCAACCAGCAACCCAATATTGCTGCTTCTTCGTGATATATCCGGTATATACCGCAGAAGCGCTGTCCACTTCAGGGCTTCCAAAACCAATATCCAGTTTGCATGAAAAATATCTCCCAAAGAATAGCAACCAAAGGTATCTGTTCCTGAGAAATCAGTCAGGTCAGATCACTGGTCACACCCATGACGCACTTTGCCTCACACAGCCCTCCCCTCTGATCTGATTGTGTGAAGATTTTCTCAATTGAGCCAGCATTGGTCCCTCAGAGCAACGGCATTGGCAATCTGATGTGCATGCCACGTGACATGCATGGCATACCTGTGTCCACGTCCAGCGCAATGCTGTACTTGGGCTTGAGGGTGCGTATGAGTTTCTCCAGCCGAGATTGCTCTCCAGACCAGACGCCCAGGTAGGAAACGTCCGGTGCACTCAAGGATGGATCAGCAAGAAGCTCCTCCCTGTAAGCACGGATAAGCTTGCTTGGGACAGGCAGATACGCTGGATTCAAAAGTAAATCCTGACACAGGCATCGCGATTGCAAAGCTGCGAAGAAGGGCTGCCTCGCTGTAAGATATTGGGGACAACAGCACCAATACAAGACTCAGTAATTTATGGTCAGAGGGGCAGCGCCTTGACATGCACACATCACAGAAGCAAGCACACATTGTCCAGTTTGACACAAATTTGACCCTGAGAGTGGTTCAGTGATGAGCATGTGCCACGCATTTGGCTCCGCTTGATGCCCAGTTGATGTAGAATGTCAGTAGATGCCAGCCTGAGTGGACACAGAATGCATCTACTGCATACACAGAGAATTCTGAGAGCCTGCCAGCAGTAATGGGCCAAAGTGCACCTGTTTGCTGCGGATGGGTTGGTGTCAAAGTTGAGGACCAGATGCGAGCCGGCCCGCATGCTGAGCGGTGAGCCATTCAGCCACTCCCGCAGCAAGAGGTGGGGTGCCTTCTCTGGTGATTCAGTTCTGTTATTCCCCTTGCTCAGTGCCCTGAACCCCAACCACAGAAAGCCTTGAGAAACATCTATCGAGTGCTGCATGTACTACAATCATCTCACAACAGTGGCCAAAACTGCACTCTGACACACCTCAGTGACCGGGCTTATCCTTAATGTTACCCTTGCCTATGGCCAATCATTAGGCACCTGTAAAACTGAGCACCTTCCCTTGCTTGTGATGTCTGGGCGGAGGATGCATGTGTTCAGGAGAGCAAAGTCAGGATGGGTTTCTGCAAAGAGTCCATCAGGACCAATCTTTTTCCTGACCTGGCACCCACGCAGGTTTGCTTGTTTTTAAGGTACCAATTCCTGCCAGCGAATCCACATGGCAATGCTGGGATTGTGCCATTAATGAGACAGTGAAGTAAGAACATTACTCTGCAGTGAAGAGTTTGGAGTAAATGAGGCCTGCTGGAATGCCGCCGAGGAATGGGGCAGTCCAGAAGACCCAGTGGTTGTCCCAGACGCCGGTGACGAATGCCGGTCCGAAAGCGCGGGCCGGGTTGATGCACATGCTGCTGACGGACCCCTCAATCCACATCAGCAGCGGCGCTATCAGGCCCACCGCTATGGGGCCCAGACGGCCCCAACCCCTGTGCACAGAGCGCGTCAATCAAGGGAGAACACTGGACGTCTGTAGTCAGCTTTTTACCTCGATGTTATACCAAGAAAACACCACCCTACAGAACCTGCTAGGACTCTGGCGCTCTGAGCAAGTGCTGCTCTTGTCCTGTGACTAGGTAAGACAGGGCAGGCACTGTCAATTAGGCAGTGTTCATCGGTCTGGAAGCCATTGATTAAGCATTTGGGATCCGTAGAAATGTGAGTTCTTTTGGGAGAAGGCTAGCGCTGTACCGTTTGTCAACCACTGTCCCAAACAGTACAGAAATGAATACAAAGGCCGCATAAACTTCCCCCATGAACGCCTGCAAAGACGGTCTCCGCTTACTTCATGTCATATGAACACGTCAGCACGGAGATGACTCTTTCTGACCAGCCACATCAATGCAACAAAATGACCAAACAGACCTCGATAAAATCCTGCAGCACTGCCACATCCCAGATAATAATTACTTTGAAGTGTCACATGCTTTGGGTTTTTACAAATTACATTACACGCTGGAATATGTACTTACAGAGATACAAAGGGCGCACACCTGCAAGACAGTATGGTCTGCTGGGACGGCATTCAGCCCTGCGTACGCTGCAGTCTGTAGAGTCGCTGCATGCACACGCTTCATGTCAGAGGCAAGACAGAAATCAGTGTCCATAACCAAGCAACATTGTCGCAATTCCTCTATTGCCATTGACAATGCTCGATAGACCTGACACCTAAGAGCAGCAGTGGCTCTCAAGCTAGAGAGCCACTGCTGCAATGGATGTGGGCCAAGCTCATGATGCTCCACAAGGAGTGACAGGGAGTGAGGAGATGGAACCTGGCAAACTGGTGAAGGCAGCAGCTGCTCCCACAATGCCTCCCAGCACCTGGGCTAAGATGTAGGCAACGCCCAATTTCAGCGCCTGCCCAGAAAAGCACAGCATTGGCATCAGCAGAGTGCCAGCTAGGCACAGCACATTCCTCAGATTGCATGGCACACGGAACCGTCCTCCCATGCTGCAGGCATGCATGCATGTGGCAAACATGTACCGGTATTTCTGTTTTCCTGCCTCTCACAATGCACTGTGGCACAAGCGGCAGGCGAAGGAAAGATACTTAAAAGAATGGTGGAGGTAGTCATCAATCTGGGAGGAGAGCTTACCATGGCTCTGGTTGCCACAAAGGTTGCTGTGACCATGGGATTGAAGTGCGCTCCGCTGACTGGACCGAATGTGAAAATCAACAGGGGCAGCAGCACCTGCCACACAAAACCATCTTTGGCAGTAAGACAAAAGTAGCCGATCGCAGTCCTTGTTCCCAGATTTATGAATGCATGGCTCCAGACTTGCTGGTGCAGCTCAGTCCAGGCACAAATATGGACACTGAAATGCCCCATGGAAGTGAATCGAGGCCCTGCTGCTATCATGCATTACAATCAGAGTGCCTAGTACAGGTTTAGGAGAGACAACATTCCTACAGTCCCTTTAAAAATTTACCATGTGGGCGGCCATGACCAGGCCGGTGGACAGGAGGGCGTTGCCTCCTGCATTCATGGTGGCTGCAGCTACGGCGCTGCAGGAGCAGAAATTGAACATAGCCTGCTCACCAGTTGAATATGATCTGGCTAGGCTTACTCAGTAAAGACCACATTGAAAGTGTGCTTTGGCAAGTAAATTTCCTTGAAGGCTTCAAAGCCAACGAGTAAGAAATATCTCCTGGAAAGTGAGTACCTGAGCGATGAATTCACAGAATACTTTCTTTTTCTCAGACGAGCTTACTGCGAGTGACAAGAACACAGTCTTAGCTGCATGTTAATGACACCTAAAGGCGCCTTATGATACTGGACAGTGCTGCCCATACGAACTTTCAAGAGCCATCAGGAATTTTGAACGTTGACAACTCAGGAAAGAAGTCAATGGGGATGGACGCACAGCTGAAAAATGTGGCCCAGGAGCGTTTGCCCGTTGCTGCAGCATCTATATCGTGATCTGCATATAAGGTAACTGGCTTTGGAAACATTTCTAATGTACCACTTGATCTATTTGTGTGCTGGTGCATTCAGCCTCACTGTTGTGTTCCTATTTTGCAAACAGAAGCTGCAGTTACTAAATTTGACCGTCAATTAATGGGCGCATACCACTGCCAAACGTCACAACATAGTGATCTCCATCTCTTTTGACCTTGCGGCCGTTGCTGAAGTCTGCACCAAAGTCCATGCTTGCATTGCTCAAGGCAGCCTGCGGGAGAGTTTCACAACTGAGTCGTATGAGGAGACATTGGGTAGCTGCATGTATGTGTTCTGCAAAGTGATGCACACATGAACAATGCTTAGAAAAAAGTTGAATGGCTGCTCACCGAGCTTGACATTGTACAGCGACGTGTATGGAGGTGACCGGTACTCATTGGAATGCCTGCAGACCCAGACACCTGAGCGTGATCAGGACACAACAGGCCTGTCTGACACAGAGCAAAGCCTGGCTAGCAGCGTGTGCACCTTGGCCCAATAGAAGCCAACAGGGGGCATGAAGGAGTACATTCCACACCTGGATTTGAAGGTATTGGGTTGCCAGATGTTCGCGCTGTGCTGATGTGCTGGTGCAGCGCTGGCACAGCTCTGCGCAGATGAAGCTGGCGCCAGGAGAGCGCTGCTGATGTCACAGCTGCTGAGCGCAGCACGGCCATGGCGTGAGCCATGTAGCACCGTCAACCTGCTTGTTGGCAACCCGCAGGAATTTTAAGGAGGTGCACGTTGGGCTCCTGCAGAGTAGTTCTGTCAAGAATAAATGTGTTGCCGGATTAGAAGTACGCTGAAGCTAAACGGATCGAGATCACATGAACTGGCGTGTCAACGCGACACAATCTTTGACAGGAGCAGGGAAGGCACCCACACGGGATATTTGCTACACGCAAGCATCGGCTGTAATTGGCCACAAGATTGCACCTTTCGTTTCGCTCTCTTATCAGTGTCTCATGTGGAAAGTCTTTTAAGCGTACCTTAACTTATGAATTTAGTGAGTCAACACTGCATCGCAGAAATATCTGTCTGCTGGTGGGAAAATGTCGTTGTTGAAGCTAGCTTGCAGAATCCTTGATTGTACGAAGCAATGAAAACACTGCAAAATCTGTTGCAAGTCCCTCCCTTGGCAGCAAATAGCTGAAGGTCAGTTCTTCTTTCATTCGAGATGGCGCTGGACACTGTTAGCTTCCGGGTTTTCAGCTTCCGCTTCCTCGGAAGCCATAAATGGCCAAATCTGGCTGCGCCAACGGGCGGCTTCGCTGCCAAATCAGGTCAGAAATACAAAATCGCAACGAGCAGCATGCGAAGCGGTTCTGCAATCAGCATTTGGAAGCTGCATTCCGGATGCACAAGAAGGAACCTCAAACATAGTGAGCCTATTGAGGCAAGGAACATACAGAGTGTCGCATTGTAGAACTCCAACTGATTCAAACTTTCTAAGGGGATTTCAGAGCCCTGACGAGGGGCGGTCTTCCCTGGTCATCCAGGTGGTAAGTCAAGAGTGCTCTGAAGATGACTTAAGTGTCTTGGGATCTTATCTCAACAGTGTTGCTTTTGGCTGCCCGCCTCGAATTGCTGTGAAAAATTCACCAGGCACAATTGGAGGAGAACCAGCTCTACATTTGAGTTGACCTCTTCGCAGATTCCTGAACAAGCAAGTAGAACTTTCAGAGTGGTATGACGGATGCGAGCACGGCCACCTGGTCTCAGCGGGACCCTAGCTTTGAGTTCAATGCACCAAGATGGTATAATTTCGAGCGTCTAAATGAATGCCTGCCGTCCCCGACCGCGGACGCTGATGCATATTTCACATCCTCTCAAGTCAAGGGTAAAAAGACCGTCTAACATTGCCAAACCTGCAAGCAAACGGTTATCTTTGTGAAGTCAGTGGATATTTGGTCAACAGAGTTGCAGCAGAAGGGCTATGTGCCATATTTCCTTCTTATCTCAAAGTATGTTATTCCAGGGCTGCGCACTCCTACAAGGGATTCAGCTGCAGAACAGGATGGGGACCTCAATAAGATGCAGAAGGATCTTGAGAAAGTCCGACAGGAGATGTTGGATGAAGCCACCAGTGCCAGCAGACCTGATCTTGCAACACCAGATTGCCCTTCACCTTGTAAGCCCTGCCTCTGAGCTGTGAATACTCGATAGAATGCTCACCGAAGACCTTTCAATACTGGTGCAACCAAGTGGCATGCTCATCGTTGTAGTGGTGAGGTGAGGACATTCTACACGGTGCAGGTCCAGAGGTTGAACAAGCAGATGCCATGGATGAAGAGCAAGATGGGCAGGATGCCACACCAGAGATGGCAAGTGCACCACCAGAAGAAGAGGAGGAGCCAGCATGTTTGCCACTATGCTCGGCAGCTGCAGGGGTCGATGGGAAAGGCCAGGACCGCTCGTCTGCACAGCTAGCAACAGAGACATCCGAGCCCTTGCCACAGCAAGAACCCAAACAGGCTGCAGCAGCACAGCAAGGCCCGCAACCTTGGCCAATGCCGCCTAAGTCTGCTGCAGAGACTGCAACGAAGGCGCCAGAACATGCTGCCTCAGATCAAGCAAAGCGGCCACCAAGCAACCTTGTCACGTCCTGGGGCCCCTCTGCACCGGGGAAGAGGATCATGGCTCATACTGCACCTAGACCACCATCATTCCTGGGAACCACTTCTGGTGAGCTTGATACACTTGTTGGCACAGACCATTTGTTGTCCAGTGTCCCAGCATTGATTGGCACCTGATATTCCACCATTTATTTTATTATTGAGTGTTTGTAGGCCGACATGTTGACACAGTTTGCTGCATCACCCGCTCAGAGGCAACTTGTTCCCTTCATCGATATAGGGGTTTCAGAAAGATGTGATGCAGCAGGTGCCAAGGAAAGTACATCAGAAAGTGTGGCAGCAGCATCTGTCCCTGCCAAAGCACCGGAGTGTGGGAGTGGAGCAGCAGCAGAACCGCCCAGACAAGACAGAAAGTCAGGCACTCAACAGGCAGCTGCTCCGCTGAGGAGGTCCCCTCGGTTGACACCCCCCAAAGAAGCCGCACCAGACCAGGGACGCCTGATGGCAAAACCAGCTGTGCAGGGTAAAGCCGGCAGCCGACAGCCACAGCAAAAGCCTCCTCCCAAGAAGGATTCAGCTCATCAGAAGGGCCCGCAGCCAGCGGAGAAGGCTGCCAGAAAGACTTCCGGCGCGAGGCCCCTCACAAAGCCGAGGGGCCCCAAGCTTGGCACCTCCACCTGTAGACAGCTCATTCCCAGCCTCACTGGCCGCTCAGTTGCCAAGCAGCTCGACCAGGCGTGTTCATCACCCTCACATTTTTCCTCCACACAAAAACTTCCCCTGATTGAGGAAATGACAATGAAAATACTGGCTTCCCTCACCTTTGGTGCTGAGAAGAGGCCTGCTGTTTGGCGCTTCTTGGTACCCAGCATCTGACATTGCCACTTTGCACATGGCAGTCCAGTGAGTGAACATTTTCTGGCGTGTGGTGGCCTGGTGCTCAGTGCTTTCTGATGACATACTCTTGTCTCTGCAGGAGAGAAATGTGCAGCGGGGTGGTATGGCGGGCCCCTCCGCGCCAAGTCAGGCGCGTCGGCCGGCGGCGGCTGCTGCGGCCGGCAGCAAGCGGCCGACGCGGCCGGTGTCGCCGGACCTGCACACCTCCAAGCGCCAGCGTGCTAGCGCTCCAGGCCCTCCGCAGCAGGTGCACTTTACTCAATCTCCCTGCTCGAACAATCCGCATGCACAGTGCGGTGCGCTGGGTCAGACAATGTTGTCAGCCAAGAAAGATAGGTCGACAGATATTCCACAGACAGCCATTCAGTACAATTGAGCTGCATTAGCTGTACCTGACCACCAGTAATTTTAGGCAGAGAGGGAATTCTCACTGTGGTAACTCGACTGCAAGCCACAGACCGGTTTGTGAAACCGGAAAGTATGCTGGTGTACACCAGGAGCAGGAGGAATGGAAGCCGCTGGCACTGATGGTGGCGCAATTTGAGGCGGCCACGCCTGCGCGCTTCAACAAGGCGGGCCCACGTGCAGTCCAGTATGTGCCACCGCCGCCGCCTCACCCCTCTGACAAGGCATGGTCATCTTCTCTGCCTTGCATGAGAGGCGTCCCCTTTGTCTCCTCACGAGCATCGGTGCATCCCAGCAAAATTCAGACAATTGAGCTGTGTTTGGTCTTTTCTGCAAATTGACCGACTAAGGACACAGCAATAAGAAGAAGCAGATGTGACAATGGCGAAGACCCTGCCATGATGGGGTCCAGTTGCTGGGCGATGGTCACAGGTTTCACCAATTGAGTCAATTTCGGGTAGCAGCATTTCATGTACTGCATGCACTGATGGCTTGCCAACATGCACCAGGCGCCTGAGCTGGCGGTGGACTCGCGCGTTCGGCCGACCCACTACAAGCCGCAGATTGAGCGCGAGATGGAACAGATCGCCAGCATGCCCGCCTTCAAAGCCCAGCCTGTCAAGTGTGGATCCATCACCCTCTCCTTGAAGCCCTTCATGTCCTGTCTCATGTAGAAATGTCAGAGTACGCAGCAAAAAGAAATCGAAACAGATTCTTAAGAACCTGAGGCGTCTCCCATGGATGTGGGTTTTTTACTGGCTGTCTGATCCTGCCTTGTGGTGGTGTCATATAAGAGACTGAAGGCGTCTTATTGGCTCTGTCTTCTCTTGCATTTGCAGCCCCGCGGTCATGAACAGCCAAGGGCAGCTGGGCGTGACTCATGTGCCTCCCAAGCCAACCACCACTGGCCATGCACCCGTTCTGGCGACAGAGAAGCGCGCAGCAGCCCACCCCAAGGTTGCAGTGAGTACCTTGACACTCTCAACAATGGTCTCAAACTTTCCATGACTCATGTGCCTGTGTATGCACAGCTCTCGATCAGAAAAGAAGGTGTCCATTCCTTATGTTGCAAGCACTGCGTTTGTGACTTTTCCCGTTTCAGGCATGCTGCCTTGCTGGCCTTTTGCAGGGTGAAACGGATTTTAGTAGCATATCTTGCATGGGGTTGTAAGTGTTGCATGAACATAGAAGAGTTTCTTTGTGCCGGCACAGGATGAGCAGCCTCAGCCGCCGCTAAAGCCGGCACCTGCCTTTGACCCGCTGCGCTTGACCAAGGCCCACTCACCAAAGCTTGCCACCACCATGCGCACTCGCTCCAAGGTCACTTCTTTCAATAGCAAGAAACTTGCGGGAATAACTGGGGGTAACTGATATATAAACCCTAGGAAAATTGGAAGACAGTTATATATTTAGGAATAACAGGAAGACATGTGAAGGCAGTCTGCAGTTGTGCATTCTCAATCACGAGGTACCAGCATCATTTGACTAATACCCAAAAAATGCTTACAGGCATGATTTTTTGCACTGTTAGTTGCACACTCTTCCAAGTTCCAGGCTTTCTAAACAACAAAGAAGAGTCATCGCTGAGTAAAGGTGTGTTGCCTCCACAGAGCATGGCACCTGCCTCAGAGGGGCCTGCATTTGTGTTCAAGGCGCAGCCTGCTCCGGGGCCCAGTGGCGCTTCAAAAGTGTCCAAGCCATCGCGGTCCCGCCGCCACACCACCACCACTTTCCAGCCATTCCACCTCAGCACAGAGGTGCGTTCCTCCCATGCGTGGGGCATGTGCATGCCTTTCTATGTCCACCCCCATCGATTCCTCAACAAGTGAATGGGTCTCTGGACCCGCTGAGCAAATGTGTAACTTCACTATTGGGGACATTTAAAGGGTGCTTTGTCCTTTGCACCTCCGGCGTGGTAGAGACGGGATTATCTAGCTGTAAGGAGAGCCCATAGTTGACCCATTCTCACCTTCTGTTTACCTCAAGTGTCACAGCCAGGGCTGCATGCTGAATGGACACTCCGCGCGTCAGTTTCCAGGAGAAGGGCAATACTAAGCAGTTTATGCTGGAGGGGGCAACAACAGCAAAGCCCTCTGATGACTCCAGTCACCTCATACTATCTACTTATACTTATATAAGTGCCACAGCACCACGCAATGGCTGGTTGATGAATGGAGAAATCCCACGGGTCTGTGTGCAGGAGAGGGGCGGTGCAAAGCAGGGTGCACTGGAGGGGGCAGCAGCGGCAAAGCGCGCGGCCGAGGCACATGTTCCCGCGTTTCGCGCCGCCCCGGTGCCCCTGACGCTGCGGCAGCGCGCACGTCTGCCGCCTGTCCCCGAGAAGGCGCCCACCGCGCCGGAGCCCTTCCACCTCATCAGCGAAGCGCGCCACCGCGAGGTGACGAGCTCGTTGTGGTCTCACATTTTGGCAGAAGGTTGCCTGCATTACTGCCACTGCCGGGCAGTGTTATGCCTGGGTTTGACTAGACAGAGAACAATTGCATTTTGTGCTGGGGGTAGAATGAAATCGATTTCTGACTAGACAGAGAACAATTGCATTTTGTGCTGGGGGTAGAATGAAATCGATTTCTGACCAGTCATTGTAATTTTTGAAGGTGGGCTTTCCAGATCACATTCACTTCCACTTCTTGGCAAGTGGAGGACCACTTGTGAACCAGCACTGAGCTGACGGCGCCCGAAAAGGGGCGCAAGGCAAAGCAGGATTTACGGCCGCACCCGAGAATTGGAGCATAGTATCAGCATGTTCGCCATTGCCTTTGACTGCTGATGCAACAATGCCGTCTATGCAGGCGGTGTTGCAGCAGGAGTTGCAAAACGAGGCCCGCAAGGCCAAGCGGCAGCGTGATGCGGCATTCAAGGCTGCGCCGGCCCCGGCGCACCCGACGCCGCGGCCGCCCCGGCCGTCGCGGCAGCCGCTCACAGCCGCGCAGACGCCTGATCTGGCGCTGCGCTCGCGCTCCGTCGCGCGCGCCGCTTTCGACGCGGCCGTTGCTGAGAAGGAGCGCCGGGCCGAGGTCCGCCGCCTGTCCAGCAACTTCTGCACGTGACCACATTATGACTCATCCAACATGATGGGGAGATTGGCTTGGTCATATCAACCAGAGTTGATGGATTGTATGGGGTCGAGACCGTCTCAGTGACTGCCTGGATGCAGCTAGTTTGTTATTCAATTGGTCTTCAAGCGCGCTCAAGATCATATAAGTGAACTTCACTGAGTGAAGTAGGAGCCACATGCTTCCAGGAAGCGAGGAAGTTAGAAGCAGAGA
Source organism: Coccomyxa sp. Obi (assembly GCA_020887355.1). NCBI lineage: Eukaryota > Viridiplantae > Chlorophyta > Trebouxiophyceae > Coccomyxaceae > Coccomyxa > Coccomyxa sp. Obi. The sequence continues at coordinate 1,874,513 of AP025001.1, forward strand.
GGGCGGCTGAGGAGGAGGCTAAAGAGATCAAGAGGTTGCGCAAGAGCCTTGTGTTCAAGGTGCGCAGCAGCAAATAGCACAACTGCTTCTGTTGAGGTAGAGGCATGTCCCCTTCATTTAGTCACTGCAGATTTCTGCAATTGCAGATGACGCAGGGTATTGCATCAAACCATCAACATCTGTATCTGTTGCAGCTTGAAATGCGCGCGGACCAGGAAGAAATTATGATTACGTGACATCTGTGCTGTGTAGGCAAGGCCTGTGCCGGGCCACGGAATTGCTCTGTATGACCCAAGAGACCCCATCGTGCAGCAGTCTCCATTCCAGAACACCCGCTCGCGGAGCAGGCTGCCTCGCTGACTCAACGCCTATCAGGGAGCAATGGCTCAATAATGGGAGCCCAATTGTTGACACATTTTATGCTCGGGTACTTTGTTTGATTTACACGTGGCCATGCAGATGCCAGGACATCTGAGAGGGTGGCACAATTGCTGGGCCAAACATGTCACACTGTACAGCACGTTCAAAGTGACCTTCTAAACTGCTTTAAAGCTCAAAAGCTTTTGGCTGGACGTCATGCACTGACTGGAGCTGAGTGATGCAACTCACAGTACTGCAATGCTAGTACCATTGGCAGGACTACTGACGTATCGCGCTTTCCCCGCAGCCCATAGACTATTTATTGTAGCAATAACAGCAAGTGACACAAGCTTCAGGTCCTTAAGGATGGCATGTAAGACTGATTTTGGCAAAGTATGAAGGAGCAGACACGCAGTGCTGCACTGCTTTCCCAATACAGATAAGAATCACTGTAAACAGAAGTACTACTGGCTTTACATTATAACACGTTGATTCTTCATGGGTATGATCATTTACGGTTGCTTCACCAACATCGCTGTGGACGACGTATTGCAATACAGTGTATGGCTCTGTAACACCACCCAAAATGACTGGTAGTATGCAACTGGCGCGGAGCTCCTGAAAGTTTGCAGCTCTTACTTCCAAAGTCGATCCGCGCACAGCCGTGTACTTCACCAGCTGTCGGAGGAAGTTTCGAAAGCTCCGCCAGCTAGTCGCCGTTTCGATGGCGTTCCTGCCAAATGCCCTGGCCTGCATGCTGCGCTCGTGAAATGCTGATGATGTCGTTCAGTCGAGACAAAAGCAGCCTTGAGAATACACAGCAGAGTGCGATGGTGAAGTTTCCGTAAGTCTCGGACATGCGCTTGTAGAGTTTTCTCTTAGGCCAGTGGGGCTCACCTTCCGTCCGATTCTATTGACAACGATGGCATAAATAAACGTCCCTCGGCAGCAGTGCTGTTGCACATCATGTATATTAAGCAGGTATGTATTTGTACACTCTTGGAGAGCAGCAGTATTCCCAAGTATAATTGCAACATCTCAACATGAACCATTATATGTGAGAATGTTGTCAACATGTGGATCACAGGTGGTCATCGAAGGGTTCAAAAGCTACAAAGATCAGACAATTTCAGAGCCGTTTGACCAGCACATTAATGTCGTGGGTAAGCAGGCTGTGATTTTGTGTCCTCATCATATGCAGAAGCGGATGTGTAAAGGTTAGGACTGTACCATACAGCTGGATTTTGAGATACTGACTTGTTCATTTCTGTCGATTATAGTGGGGGCTAACGGCTCTGGGAAAACCAACTTCTTCCACGGTAAGCCATGTGTAGCGTCTGCCTGCTTTGAGGCTTTGCACACCCTCTTTATGTAAACCAAGGAACTTTAACATATTTGTGGCTCCTTTGCAGCTATTCGCTTCGTCCTCAGCGATATCTTCACCTCTCTTCGAGCTGAGGACCGACAAAGGCTGTTGCATGTGAGCTGTACATCCTTGGTGCTCGAGTTGTGCCAAGAACGTTATTCTGATGCTGTACATAGTGCAGCATTACAGTCATGTAAGTGTCTTGCGAACTTGTCCTCATTCTCCTTGGCCTTGCAGGAAGGTGCAGGGCACGCCGTGCTTTCTGCCTATGTCGAGATTGTTTTCGACAACTCGGATAACCGCATCCCGGTAGGCACTCCCTGAACACCCTGCCCATGCTGGACACGTCATGTTGCATGCGCAGTATATACGCATCCAGGTCTGTCCTTCACCTCAACACATCTGTTGCTGCAACAGGTAGACAGGGATGAAGTGAGGCTGCGGAGGACCATTGGCCTGAAAAAGGATGACTTTATGTTGGACAAGAAGCACATCACGTGAGGAACCCTCTTCTCAAACAGCGCAAACCTTTATTGAGATGCGTGGACTCTATTTCTGCCTGGGATGGCATAAATTAACAGATCAGCAAATTGACAAGGGCCTTTATCTTGCCAATGTCCAGGAAGACAGAGGTCATGAACCTGCTGGAGAGCGCTGGCTTCTCCCGAGCCAACCCCTATTATGTGGTGCAGCAGGGCAAGGTGAATCCTTGCTGACCATCCTGCAGCAAATCAGATCTGGCCAAACAGTATGTACATTCAAATATGTCTTCACAGAGTTTCGAAACAGCTGGTGATGATGAAACAGCGTCAAGGCGATGTGCTCAAGGAGCAGTATGACCCATTGTTTATGGATACTTCTGTGGTGACTGCAGATCATGGCAATGTCAACCATGAAGGACCAAGAGCGGCTGGAGCTGCTGAAGGAGATTGGGGGGACCAAGGTGTATGAGGAGCGGCGCAAGGAGTCATTCAGGATCCTGCATGATACTGACAAGCGACGCCAGCGCATCATTGAAGTGGTCAGTGCCTCCTCTCGTGCATGCCTGCCCTGCTGGAGACCACTCAAGAGCAAACCATGTTCAGCCTCTGGCAAACCTTTTAGCTCACTTCTGCATCATGATCACAGTAAAGGTGTGTAGTAAGGGGTGCTTTCTGTCATTGGCTCACCATCTTTGTCCTGAGCTACTCTTTGCTCCCGCCTGCAAGGTAAGGCCACATCTTCATTGGCAACGCCTGTACAAGTTTTCCTGATATCAAGGGCTTTGCATGATGTCTAATGATGGGGTAGATTAGCTGATAAGATGTTGTAGGGGATCCACATTTCATGTAGAGGAAGAAGATACTTGATGACCTGGCACTGCAGCTCGTGAAGTACCAGGGCAGCCCCAAAGCCTCAAAAGGAGTTGCATGCATTCTGAGCAGGTGCAACAGCTGGAGGAGCGACTGGCTGAGCTAGAGGAGGAGCGCAAAGAGCTGGCCAAGTTCCAGCAAATTGACAAGCAGCGCCGCAGCCTCGAGTTTGCCATTTATGACAAGGAGCTGGCTGAGACGCGCGCCAAGCTGGAAGAGGTGCCCCTTCTCGCGCACACTCTAGTCATTAATCCCCCTGCTCATTGACGATGTCATCAGGAGCTCATGTCGTGGTATTTAGGTTGCTGCCCTGGTCAGCATTGCAGCGTGAAATGGTAATGTATGGCTTTAAATGTGAACTTGTAGAGTATAGCCATCTATCATGATAGCACTATCAGGATAGGGGCAAATGAGTGTGCAAATGTGTGTTGTACATGACTGGCATTCTGCACTTTTATGAGCTGTCCTGGCTGGGCCGCAGGTGGAAGAGCAGCGCAGGCATGAGAATGAGCGGACAGGGAAGGTGCAGGAGGACATGGCAAATGCCCGCGTTGAACTCAAGCGCATCGACAAGGAGATGCGCGCCCTGAAGGTGCTGCTTCTGGTTCAATGCGTCACATGCAGAGCTGAAACCTAGTTACTTTGTCTGACCTGCCTCGCTGGATGCATGTGTGGCAGCGTCCACCTCCTAAGTGACTGTCTATTTGGGGGATCCAAGTGTATGCAGCCTGATGTAGCAGGCGTGTTGCATCAGGCAGGTGAACTCTACGAATCTGAGACTGACAGGCAATGTGCATGCGCAGAGCAAGCTTGCTGAATTGGAAAAGAAAAGGAAGAAGGCGACGAGTGATCAAAAAGAGAAGAACACAAAGAGGGCCAAGCTTGAGGCGGATGTGTTAGACCTGGAGGAGCAGATCCGAAAACATGAGCAGACACAGGTGCCTGCAAGAACACGTCAACAAGAATTGTTTGGAAGTCTCTGAAAAGCCACTGAAGACAAGTGAATAAATGTGTGCTGTGCAATTTTTTGCTGGACTACATGGATGGCCAAATGGCCTTTCCATATTTGGCATGTAGTACCTGTTTTCACTGGCCCTGGGTTGCCGACAAGCTTGATGAATGTCATTAGCAACATCTATTGGTGTTTTTGCATGCCTAACGAGGTAAACCGTTCTGGGCAGGCAAAGTGTTCGTCCCAGGCGAGGCAGCTGGAGAAGCAGGTTGCCGAGAAGCAGGCTGAGCTGGAAGCGGCGCAGAAGGAGCGTGTTGATCAGGAGAGTGCTGTAGATGCCATTGCCAAGGACATCGCAGACACTGAGCGGCGCCTGCAGGTACCCTCCACGCTTTTAACAGCACCTGCTTACGAGTGAACTTCTTGTTGATGGCGGCGATGTCACGCATGTTGTTACTATCAAGCTGTAAATTGTGGGCTCATTGTGTACAGCATGAGGTCAGTGATGGGTTTGATGGGCTTAAGTGAGATTTGTGATGTGTGCAGGCACTGTACCAGAAGCAGGGCCGCTCATCACAGTTCAAGTCCAGGCAGGATCGCGATGAGTGGATCAGGAAAGAAGTGGAACAGTTGGAGACAACTGCGACACTTAAAGGTCGCAGCCGTGAAGAATTGGAGGCACAGATACAGCAGCTGACCTCTGAGCTCATGGACCTGTCCCAGGTAACTCTTCATCTCCCTCAGGCCATCCTAGTCACTCTTCCAGATGTGTTTTAGGACCTGGAGGGAAATGTGTATGCGGACAACAAGCTGTGGATCTTTGGTTAGTGAAAAACAATGGACTATTGAAATGTGCCATTAGAGTGCTGGCCAGCTGCCAGAGATGAGAATCCAATTATTGACCCAGTCCCCGCTGATATATGGGGCTTATTGTGTGGTAACCTCTGTGTGCAGGGAATTGGGGACAAGCAGGCAGCGATTCGGACCCAGCAGGATGCGCTACAGGGAGCAGGGAAGGAGAAGGCCGACCTCGAGGCCAGGCGCAACAGTCTTGCTGATGAGCGCAAAGAGAAGTGGCGCGCGGAGGAGGAAGCTGACAGGGCAATTGCCAAGATGAAGGCTGACAGGGAGAAGGCTCAGAAGAAGGTGGGTGATGGGCTGTTGTTGCTTGCACTGTCACACCTGCACCTCAGCTCACACCTGCTGGTTCTTTGAATTAGAGACACCACACTAGCAATTGAAGGACTATCAAATCACGAGGGTCCCATGGCGCAGAACACCTGCTTTTGCTCAGCCATGCATGGTCTCAAAGAAACATGCGTTGCTAGCAGGTGGTTGGCGCAAGTGGCATCCTTGGGCTTTGATGGTTCTTGCTAATGCATGGTGCCTCCCCTAGTAGGCTTTTGTCGCAGGCAACCTGCACAATTTCTGTGCCTCGGCTATACTTCCCAATAGTTGGTGGTTTTTGGTGTTAGGATGATGACGTTTCCAAGGATGTAGCTTATTGGCTTTGGACTTGCCAATCACTTGTTCTTCATTTCCAAGGTGATCATGCAGCAGTATGTTGAGTGACATACTGATTTTGTGTCAGGTGGACATGTCCATGCCACGAGACATCAACAGGGGCATCAACAGCATCAAGCGCTTTGTGCGGCAGGCCAACATCCAAGGCGTGCATGGCACCCTCATTGAGATCATTGACTGCATCCCCCAGCTGCGCACCGCTGTTGAGGTGCGCTTGCTCTGCTCGCGCTCACCTGCCTTTCTCCTGGTCTCAAAAATCATTCTCACAATGGTTGACGCGCATGCTCAATGATCATGTCTCTTCCTGATTTTATCAAGCCTTGACACCATTTCCATTTTGTCTGTTGTATATAAGTATTCCCAATCATGGATGCATTGCACCACAGACGATGCATATTTCTGCAAGAAGTGTGGCAACATGTGGCAGCACATGCGTGCAGGTGGCAGCAGGTAATCAGCTGTTCCACCTTGTGGTGGACAATGACAGCATAGCAGCACAGCTGACCACAATGCTGAGGAATGAGAAGGCCGGCCGCGTCACGTTCATTCCCCTCAACCAAGTGCGGGCACAGGAAGTGAAATACCCAGACGCAGGCAACGACGCCCTGCCGCTCGTCAAAAAGCTCACGTTCGAGGCAAAGTTCAAGGATGCTGTGCACCAGGTGTGCATCAGCCTACCACATCCTTGCCGCATGTGGAGTATGATAATGGCAGTTGTTAATTCGTACCTGAAAGTCCTTCAAGCTATCCGCTTGGCCAATAGGCCAATCTCTCTGCAGCTGGCTCCCGCAAAGGATCCTGTGCACTGGCACGCCAAGACATCTGCATCTGAAACTCGTGTCATAACAGAGCTGTCCCACATGCTTTTCTGTTTGAAAGGCTGCGGTGCATCCAGATGCATCGTGCAGCATTGACAAAGGAATTGTGGCACAGGTGTTTGGCAAGGTGATGGTGTGCAAGGACCTGCCCACTGCACACAAGGTGGCAGGCAAAGCCCATCACCTCAACTTTGTCACCATCAAGGGCGAGCAAGTCAGCAAGAAAGGTACCATCACCGGTGGCTACATTGACCAGTCTAGGTGCGCGCTGCTCTGCCCAGCCATGATCCACAGGAGCTTGCAGTCTCTGCTGTTCCAATCTGGACCATGAACAGCATCTTGTCTCCAGGGCACAAGGGGCTGATTGAACCTTGTCGCGATGCATGCAAGTTGGGCCAACACAAATCATCCGAAGCATTGTGGCACACATGTATGCCATACACTGACAGAAGCACTCAACAAATTCTTTTATCAAGCATGATGCATGCCTGTCTATATCACAGTGCTTCTTTTGCATCTGAGGTGCCCCTGCGCGTGCTGGTGAGACCTTGTCTGTTTCTGACAGGTCACGCATGGAGCTAATGAAGCTGCTGGATGAGCTGTGCATCAACCTGGAGAAAGCGGCGGGGGAGAAGGACCAGCTGAAGGAGCAGGGCGATGAGCTGGGGCAGACCATTGCAGTGATCTTGGGCGAGATTCAGAAGGTCGATGCAAACATGGACCGCATGAGGTGGGCCATTTTTATGTCTGCCGTACTTTGCTGCACAGGTTATGTCAGTGTAGGCTCAGCACAACATGCATAGCTTTTTCTTCCGGTAGCCATTCCTACTCCAACCGGAACAACATGAAAAGCATGCTGCGCGAAGCCTAGTCTGTCCGACCATGCCATACCCAAACATGCAGGACTGCTGTCCTGGGGCCAATCTGTCTGCTATTATGTGCATCAATTGCTTCATTCTGCAACTGTATTTGTAATTGTGTCATCCATAGAATGGTTAAGGGCATGATTTGGGACATTGTAAAGATTTGCTGCAGTAGGTGGATATTCGCCTGACTCAGCGGCAGATCGAGAAAGTATCTGACCTGCATCTGCACTCAACAGTGGAGTGAGTTGTCATTTACCCCATTGGCATTGTGGCAGGGACACGCTGAAGCAGGCGCACGCTGACCTGGCACAGCTGCAGAAGCGCGAGGCCGAGGCGCGGCGCACGCTGGAGCAGAAGGAGCGGCGGATGGCCGACACCGCAGCAAGTGTGGAGGACATTCTCGCGCGCGTTGCTGGGCTGAATGCTGAGCTGGGCACGGAGATGCTGGCGCAGTTGTCACCCGCCGAGCGCCAGGAACTTGCCACGCTGGCGCCCCAGCTGACGCAGCTGAAGGTAAATTTATATCTATTTTGTGTGATGTCATTGCTGGCGCAGCTGAAGGTGCATGTTTTTGCAGATCACACCTTGTGGATGGTTTGATATATGTCCAGGGTTGCACCTGCCTGATGAACCATGAACGCCATATCTAAGACATTCACCATCTCACCTTGCCTGTGCTGGACATGTGGGCTTTTTAATGCTGGTGAGACAGGCAAGAGATGGCCTGCAGTTGTCATCGAGTTCCAATATATTTCTCGCGTGGAGTTGTGTTGTCAGGGGTGGATTCATAAGCCCAGCTGTTGTGCTTGCAGGAGAGGAAGGCCGAGATGATGCAAGGCTTGCTCGAGGTAGTTGAGAAGACCACTGAGCTGGAGACCCTGCTGAATGACAATCTGCTGCGCCAGCAGCAGGAGCTCAACCAGGCTCTGGGGAGTGCTGACGTGGAATCAGACAGGTACCATCCTCTGTAATATGTTGCATGCATGTGCTTTTGGCGAGTCCTGCTTTTTAAATTTTGTGCTTGTTGCACATCAGGCATGGAGTGGGACAGGAGAATGACTCGGGGTTCTCTGGGATCATGGGGCACTGGGATGTGCAGGCTCTTTCCTGCTGTGTCACGTACAGACACTACTTGAAATTTCCATATGAAGTGAAGGCAGTCCCTCGACACAACGTATGCTGCTGGCAGGCAAGCACTGGAGAAGCTGCAAGAAGCGGCAGTGGAAGCGCAGCAAGAGATGGAGGAAGCGGCGCAGAGGGAGCGCGAGGCATCAGCTGACCTAGAGGCGGCCGAGAAGGAGCTGCAGAAGCTGCGCAGTGAGCAGGAGCGGCTGAAGGACGTTGAAGAAAAGGACGCCCAAGAAGCGCAGGTGACAAAGTGCCACGCTCTGATCATTTTCCGACCAATTTTGCAGTCCTGGCGTAGAGAAGGACTCTCAAACAACCTTTGCCGGACTTGCGGCTGATTTGCAGCAATATGCTGTGTACTCCATGGCCTGTATGAAGCATTAGTATCCGTGTTCTTTCCAGAGGACAATCAGAGTTGCCTCGCAAGTGGATTGATGTGATATGTCTCGAGATATGCGTCCCAAAATGCCTCTATGCCTTTATGTCAGTGACCTGTATCAGAGTGACACATGCAAATTTCTGGGTTCTGTCTGAATACCAAGTCCTGCGGCATGCCAATTTTGTGGCGGTGTGATTGCTGCATAGGACGAGTCGCGCAAGGTGGAGAGCCTGCTGAGCAAGCGCGCGACGCTGCAGCAGAAGAGGGGGGACCTGGAGCGCAAGATCCGGGAGCTTGGCAGCCTGCCGGCCGATGCCTTTGAGAAGTACCGCGAGCACTCCCTCAAACAACTGCTCAACCTCCTGCAGAAGGCCCAGACCCAGCTCAAGAAATATGGGTATGCAAATTTGTGCTGTGCGCCTGCCTTGGACCACATCATGAACATGGCAGTTTGATGTGGATAATTTCACACATGGAGCAGGTTGTCACCCTGGAGCAGGTTGTCACCTTTGCTGCAAGCGAGATGCACCTTCAAATAGAATTGCGCTTGTCCTTGCGTACCAGTCCCTGCTCCATGGTGGTCTGCCGGTGTCCTGTTCAAGCACGGGGTGAAGAAACAGTGCACTGACCCCTGGGAGCCTTGCCAATTCAGGCACGTGAACCGCAAGGCGCTCGATCAGTACGCGGCGTTCACGGACCAGCGCGCTGAGCTGGCGCGGCGGCAGGAGGAGAACGCGCGTGGCGAGGCCAAGATCAAGCAGCTCATCGAAACGCTCGACCTGCGCAAGGACGAGGCCATTGAGCGCACCTTCAAGGCGCGACCCCACTCAGCCTTTATTTTGCATCCGTTGTTGATAGCTGACTCATGACTGGCTGAGTGTCTTCTCTACAGTGAGACTCAGGTTAACTAGTCTTCAACCTGCAACATCACATTGCCGGTGGTTCAGGAACTGACAAAGAACTCCAGACTGTGCGGCAATGGACAGCAAGCGTGTGACCTCGTCATGCATTACTGCAAAAAGAGATTGTTTCTTTCTGTGCCATGCCCTGATAATTTAAAACCATTTGATTAACTGGCTGACCAGTGTCCTTGGTGCTGCAGGGCGTGGCAAAGCATTTCCGGGAGATCTTTGCGGAGCTCGTGCCGGGTGGCAAGGGGGAGCTGGTCATGCAGAAGCGGATGCAACAGGAAATGGCGGGCGACGGCGAAGAGGATGAGGACGGCGCGGACGGCGGGCACGTCTCGGAAAAGTACTCTGGCGTCAAGGTCAAGGTGGGGTGTACTGACTAAGTAGGAATCACCTCTGTATCATTTGTGATCTCTACCTCAGGAGGATCGTGGGACGATCCAAATATGGGTTTCATCTTGTTGCACCCCGGGCATGCACTTCAGCAGGCGTTCCTTCAACCTTAAGGAATGCTCAATTGAATGCTCTGGATGCTGCAAGATGGGACCCATCACCAAGGTTACAACAGGCCACATGCCGCCTGCTCGAATCCAATCCTGCTGCAACATTGAACTACTCCCTTTCATTGCAGTCCTGTACATAGGGCTCAGTGCTCCCATAATGGTGATGCAGCTCTGTTTCATTTGCAGAGTCTCTATGCATCAACCCAAGTAACTGGCTGTGCATAGGTGTCGTTCGGATCGGGCGAGAATCTGGTGATGAAGCAGCTGAGCGGCGGGCAAAAGACACTGGTGGCCCTGGCGCTCATCTTCGCCATCCAGCGCTGCGATCCAGCGCCCTTCTACCTGTTCGATGAGATCGACGCCGCGCTGGACCCGCAGTACCGCACCACCGTGGCGCGCATGCTCGGCCGCCAGGCGCACGATGAGACCAACCCTGCCCAGTTCATCGTCACCACCTTCCACTCCCAGGTGCACCACCGCTGTTTCACTGTCCACCGACTTACCCCTGACGGTCCATGGACATGATAGCCTTTACGAAGTCATCCACAATTTGCGCAGAGGTAGTTTGGAAAGCCAAAGCATCTCGCTACTCCATGGGGCGAGAGGGATTGGCCTTCAACAACCTTTGTAGAGTGTGGGTAACTTTGAAAGGCCTTTATGGTCATCAACCAACAGAAGTAGGCCGGTGGGTAAAGTTGGAAGCTTTCTGGAAGACATCCGGCTATAACCTTGAGGAACACAATTAATGTAGGCTTTTATTAGACATTTCATCGCCATGCATACGTTGGGTGTGCATTTCCCATCAATGACGACATGGACATGCCTTCACCTGTTTGAATTCTGAGATCAAACGTGATGATCTGCGTGGGGGTGTGCAGATCATCCAGGAGGCGGACAAGATATATGGCGTGTCACACAGCAACCGCATCAGCCGCGTGGACGTGGTGACACGCGAGGATGCCCTCGAGTTTGTACAGGCCAACCTGCAGGAGGAGGCCCGCAACCGCGGCGCCGAGAACACTGACCCCAACTGATCCTCCCTGTACTTTGGCAAACTGGAGAAGAGCAGCTGGGCAGGCCTCTGTCTGACTTGCTGAGAGAGAAAGTCTCTTTTCCACCAGACGGCCAAGCCTGGGGAGCCAAAGAGAAGGCCAAGCCTCCGGATTCAAAGTCTTTGGCTGCCGACACTGCCCTGTTTATTTGGGCTCAAGTGATGGCCACACATGAGATGCAAAGGAAAATAACAGAATCTGAGCCGCCTCTGCCGTGCCCCCCTGTGGGACATGGACTGTGTATATGTTGGGAACCTGCAGGCTGTGGAGGATACTTGGCAAGCTGTGCGCATGCGGTATTTTGTCAAGCCATGGACGAAGCGTGGGTCCCCATGGCATGCCAGCATGGATGGCAGCAAATGCAGGAGGGAGATCATGCATGTGAAAAACAACTGTCGGGGAATGCTACGAGAAAGTTTAAACTTCTCGGAGAAACTCATTTTGATGGCGGGTGTCGCATTTATGCAATTTTGCTTGCAGCAGAACATGTTGCAGCTTTGTGTTTTCTGGACTGCAGCATAATGAACGCATAAATCTCTTTGAATGGGACCGATTGTATCCTAAACCAGATTGCTTGTAACGCCAAGCTTCAAGCGCCTCTCCACAAATTGTGATGAGCGTATCTCACAAAGGCTCGGCTCAACCCCGGCATTTCTTGGACCAACGCGACATCTTCTCACGTATGTAATGCACCGACAATGTGATTCGAGGTTACCATGAGTGCAGGATATCCAGTTGAGGATGAGAATTTTTGTTGTCTGCATACATGAGCGATCGCAATAGAAGAAAAGCGTGAGAGCAACTATGCTCTTGTCCATAACAAGGCACCAGGGCCGAGCATACAAATTCAGGAAATACCCCCTGAGAGTTGGCAACAACCCACGAATGTAAAAATTTAAAATCTGGTGTTCCCGAACTTTTCATTGGCGCAGACGGAAAAATTCTTTCGGCAAACCTTCTGCAGTTGTTAAGGGACCTATACACTTTGCCGCCTAATCGAAAACCACCTATTATATGGTGCATCCAATCGTCGTGGAAGTGCCAGCCCCTTATGAAGGCAGCAGGAATTTAAGATGACGAAGCCCTGCTATTTATTTGAAAAGGATCTGCTTGTCCTGGGGCGTATTTCCAGAACAGAAGACGGCCCATGGCATTCGTGCAAAGCCCACATCACTCGAGGTGCACATGTTTCAGATACATATCAGGTCTGCACACAGTATTTGCCACCTTTCAAGTGCTACCGAGCACTTGCAATCGTGATCAATGAACACTCGTGTGTTGCAGGGAAGTCCTTCAGCACAACGAAGGTGTCACTGGACTTTGCAACCAGGGTGGGGTGGTTACACTACGACTTGAAGGAAAGGAATTGCGGCTATGTAGCAGGAGAGTATGACAGTCAGCTGCCGGCTCCCTTCTCTTGCTTTGTGGCAGTGGGTGATTGCCGGATAAGAACAACCGTGGAGATCACGGACAGTCTAGCATTGTTTGAATCCAGTGCGCCGTTTGACGAGGTTGAATGGCATATTCACATCGGTGATGAAGACTTCAAGGCCCTTGAGCGTTGCGGCTGGGACAAACAGATCTGCTACATGGACATGATGTCTCAGGAAGGTGAAGCGCACTTGCACCCATCACAAGATGCAATGGTAGTCCTGCCCTGGTTGCTGTGATTTGCTCAATGTATGCTCATCACAGCAAAAGATGTGCTCGTGGTCACAAAGCAAACTGAGCCCCATCTACTCGCGACGATTGGCTGCATTTCCAACATATTTCCAACGCATGGCCTGTGCTCAATGTCTGTGGCATGTATGGAGCGAGATTGTAGAGAGAGACATGACACGCCCCGGTGTTGTTATATCATGCAGGTCTACCTAGCAGGCCTCCAGACTGTTCCCTGGGCTGCATCAGCTTCATAGATGCACTCAGCACCGGCCACGCGGACTGCATGCGCTACTGGCACCGCATGTCAATCACATCGCTGGCTGGCAACACCAGCGAGGGTGACGATGAGCCTTTGCGGCTGTCCATGCAGCAGCCGCATCCCAGCTGCTGGCAAGCTGCGCAGTCGCCGTGTGCCGAGGCGCTGATGTATGTGCATGACGTCCTCGGCTTCCCCTGGGACGCGGACGCCTGTGCTGCAGCGGCTTTAGCCGGCAGTGTCGACTGCCTGGGCTATGCGCATTGCTCTGCGTGCCCATGGGACGCGAGCGTGTGCAGCATGGCAGCTGCGGCGGGGAGCCTGGCATGTCTCGTGTACGCGCATGAGCATGGCTGTAAGTGGGACTGGAACACTTGTGCGATGGCGGCACTGTATGGGCACCTAGATTGCCTGGTATATGCACGCGCGCATGGATGCGAATGGGATGAGAGAACTTGCAGCTGGGCTGCTAGTTCTGGCAACCTTGAGATCCTGACGTACGCGGTTGACAATGGTTGTCGCTGGGATGCGTGCACCTGTTCTGGTGCTGCGTTTGCAGGCAGCATGGAGTGTCTGGTGTATGCACGCGAGCTGGGTTGTCCATGGGATGCTGACACATGCAGAAATGCGGCGATGGGCAAACGCCTGCAATGTCTCCAGTATGCGCATGAGCGAGGCTGCTGTTGGAATGAGGATACACTTTACGCAGCAGCTGAAGTAGGCGATTTGGATTGCTTGATGTATGCCCACAAACATGGGTGCCCCTATGTAGATGCTTCTGCTGTGCAATTTCGCGAACATGGGCTTACTTGTGCAGCTGTGCAAAAAGAGATGAGCTTGCCATGCCTGAAGTATGTACGCGAAAGCATGAACTGCAGCTGGGATGCATGTGGAACTGAATGGAAGATGGCATTCCGGGAGGGTCGGTGTGATGTATTGGAGTACATTCACCTGCATGGTGGATCCTGGTGCAAGGAAGAGGAACTACTGGAAATGGAGGACGAGCTCGATGCCGGGGAATATGTGCATGATGACTATGTTGATGGGAAAGCAAGGTGCCTGTTGTACATGCACTGCTGTGGCGGCTGCAAGCTGCCTGATTTAAGGGGCACAGTGGTCGGGGAGCGGGTGTTGGCGCTTATGCAGGAGAGAAGGGCGGCTGTGCTGATGAGTTTCTGGGCGGCTGGCCGAGCGCGAGCCGGCAGCCGCACAGCCAATGCGGCACATGCTGCCATGGAGATGGTGCCCACCGACCTCATCAAGCAGATCATATGCGCTGCCAAGCTGCTGATTGCAGACTAGGGGTGCTCATCAGCAAGGCTGTGAAGGCTTGTGACGGTATCTCTTTGGTAGATGCAGGATGTGTCTCGCGCTGCAACTTCAGGGAATGTTTCCCTTGGTTGAAGGCAAATGGCGGTGTGCGAAGTGCAGTGTACATTGTGTAAACTCAGTCAGTGCTTGATTTATTACAGAACTGACAGGAGCTCGTTTGCCAACTGTTTTAATAAAGAAGAAGAAGAAAGCGAATGATAATAAGGGAAACATGCAGTCCCCCCAATTTGTCAAGATCTGGTCAGCGTATCCCCCAAAGGCTCGGCTCAACCCCAGCATTTCTTGGACCAACGCGACAATTTCTCATGTCACCAACAAAGTAATGGACTATCACGATGAGTGTTCTTTATATTCAGTCTCCAGCATGAGTATCGTTAGTATGTGCACATAAGTGCGGCCGCAACCAAGGGAAAAGCGACGTGATTTTTTGCTCTGCGGTGATAGATGCAGTGAGACTTCTGGACTTCTCAATGGCGCAGTTGAAATTTTCTGTCTGGAATTATGCTGCTTAATGAGGACCAGCATGTCGTCGCCCTATTTACAGAAGATTCATGTGTACATCCAGCTTCCATGTGGTGCACTTGATCGCAGTAGTTAACCAGCTCCTTGTGGAGGCAGCAGGAAATGACGATAAGGAAGCCCTGCTATAAATTCGAAAAGGATTTGCTTGTACTGGCGCGTGTAGCCGAAAAAGAAGACGGCTCATGGCACCTGTGCAAAGCCCACATCAGTCGAGGTGCAGTTTCCTCCGATACATTTGAGCTGTGCACCCAAATAATAGCAACCTAGCAAGTTCTATCTAGCCATCTGGTTAGAATGCAATTCTGATAATTAAACACTGATTCATTGCAGGAAAGTCCCCCAGCACAACGAAGGTGTCACAGGACTTTGCAACCAGGGTCGGCTGGTTAGCATCAGAATTGAAGGAAAGGGACTCCCAGCCAACAAGTAGCGGCCAAAGAGCGGGAGTTCGGGCCAGTCAGCAGCTGGAGCATTTCTCATGCTTTCTGGCAGTGAGCGGCTGTCAGATAGAAACAATCATGGAGACCACGGACAGTCCGGTATTGTTTGAATCCAGTGCCCCATTTGACAAAATTGAATGGCACATCCACATCGGTGAGGAAGATTTCAAGGCCCTCGAGCGTTGCGGCTGGGACAACCAGATCTACTACGTGGATGCAGTGCCTCAGGAAGGTGAAGTATTTTTGCACCTTGCACATGGCAGTGCTGTGCTGGTCGCTACAGGCTGCTCTGTGCGCTCCCATAACAGCGAAAGATATGCTTGACACCTCAAAGCCATCCGTGCCCCATTGATTCACAAATATCTGCTGCGTTTCCAATCCATGACACGTGCTGATAAATCATGGCATGTATGAAGTGAGGTGTAGCGAGAGAGAAATGAGACATACTGGTGTGGTTCTGTCATGCAGGTCTACTTAGCAGGCCTCCAAAGTGTCCATCGGGCTGCACCAGCTGCACAGATGCACTGAACAGCGGCCACGCGGACTGCATGCGTTACTGGCATGGCAGGTCGATCGCATCGCTGGCTGACGAAGATGACGATGAGCCTTTGCGGCTGTCCCTGCAGCAGCTGCACCCCAACTGCAGGGAAGCTGCGCAGTGGCCGTCTGCCGAGGTGCTGATGTATGCGCATGACGTCCTCGGCTTGCCCTGGGACGCGGGCACCTGTGCTGTGGCGGTTGGGGCCGACAGCATCAACTGCCTAAGCTATGCACACTGCTCGGGGTGCTCCTGGGACGCGAGCGTCTGCAGCCATGCGGCCATGGTGGGAAGCCTGGCATGTCTCATGTACGCGCATGAGCATGGCTGTGAGTGGGACTGGGCGACCTGTGAGGCAGCGGCATATTATGGGCACCTTGATTGCTTGGTGTATGCGCGTACGCACGGGTGCGAGTGGGATGAGAGAACTTGCAGCGGGGCCGCCTTTGGTGGCAATATCGAGACCCTGGCGTACGCATTTGAAAATGGTTGTGACTGGGATGAAGCTACCTGTTGCGCTGCAGCGTATGCAGGCAGCATAGATTGTCTGGTGTATGCTCACGAGCGGGGTTGTCCCTGGAATGGTCTCACGTGCGAACGTGCAGCAGCGCACGGACACCTACAATGTCTCCGCTATGCGCATGAGCAAGGCTGTTGCTGGGATCAGAGGACACTTTACGCAGCAGCTAGAGCAGGCGATATAGACTGCTTGATGTACGCTCACGAACATGGTTGCCCCTACGACAATGCTGCAGCTCTGCTACACTGCAAACATGGGCTCACCTTTGAAGCTGTGCACGGAAAGATGAGCTTGCCATGCGTCAAGTATGTATGCGAAAACATGGGTTGCAGCTGGAATCCATGGGGAACTGAATGGGAGCGTGCACTCTTGGAGGGCCGGTGTGATGTGCTGGAGTATATCCACCTGCATGGCGGAGCCTGGTGCGGGCAGGAGAAGCTATTGGGAATGGAGGAAGAACTTCGTTTGTGGGATTTGGGTGGATCATTTGAGGGGAGGGCAAGGTGCCTGCTATACATGCACTGCTGTGGCGGCTGCAAGCTGCCTCCATTAAGGGGCATCAAGGTCGGGGAGCGGGTGTTGGCGCTCATGCAGGAGAAAAGGGCGGCTGTGCTGCTGAGTTTCCAGGCGGCAGGCCGAGCAAGAGCCGGCGGCCGCGCGGCCGATGCGGTGCATGCTGCCATGGCGATGGTGCCCACCGACCTCATCAAGCAGATCATATGCACTGCCAAGCTGCTGATTACCAACTAGGGGTGCTCATCAGCAAGCTGTGAAGGCTTGAGGCAGTTTGTTGTTGGCAGATGCAGGATGTGTCTCGCGCTGTGACCTCAGGTGTAAGGCATGCCCTTGCTTAAAGACAAGTGGCGTATGCGATGTGCATTGTACAATCTGTAAAACTCAGACAGTGCTTAGTTTTATAATTTTTCAGAATTGCCTGGAGCTCGGTTGCCAAATGTTTCAATTGTAATAAAGAGTACAAACATGCGTATACAGCATTCCCAAGCGCGGCCGCTATGGCCAGGGACTTTAATAAACGTGCCTAAACTGTCCCTAATTGAGCTCACGAGAGTCTTGCAAGGCTTAAAGTGTGGCTGCCAAGCCTCATTGCTTTTCAAAAACCTCTTCATACTAACTCCTTAAGGGAACACCCGCAAACATGCTGAAAGAAGCGTTCCTCAACTTATCAGGCAACATGCTTGCATCCAAACCAGCTCAAGCTTCGACCATGCACTCACTGCAACAACGAGCTGCCATTGGCTTTCATATAACTCTGTAACTCAGGATTCTGTCCATGGTGAGGACCCAGACACCAGTGAACGCCCGCAGTGTCTTCATCTATCCTTCCAGGGCTGCTATGACTCTGCATTTAAATATATTCCAGGCGCCTGCAGCGGCATTTACTCGCGCATGCGCTGGCGCGCTTTCTCCACTGGGATCTTCAGCTTCTCCCGCTTCTTCGCCACCTTCTCCTTCACCGGCTCCTGCACCTGCACCAGCAACTTTACTCACCCGTTGTAAACTTGTCAACTTGGGATTCACCAAAAGCTTCTCGCTTGGGAACAGCATGACTTTCTTCAAGACGTCCATCAGTGCAGAGTATGCTGCTGCAATTCAGCTTGTCGTGAAACCGTCACGGTGACGCTGCAGCCTTAGTGCATTGCCTGACAAATCTGTGTCACCTTTTCACTGATCTCACGGAAGCTCTCCAGGATCAAGCAAACCAGTGCATTCTGAGAGGTCGGCTAGCCAGTAATTGGGATTGTAAACAAAGGGCAGGATGGAACAGGGTTACAAAAGTTGAGCTGACCTCCATGGGGGCGCGCTCCTCCTCTTCCTGGGTGAAGGGCGTCTCGCGCACCAGGTTGATGTCCCTCTCCAGCTCCTGTTTCTCCTGCGCCGTCTGCTGCGCCTTGGCCTTGCGCATGCGCGCCTCGTGGTACCTGTCCTGCCTCTTCTGCCGCACCTGCAGCACAGCCAGCCACCCTCAGAAAATGCACACGCTGAATCTCCTCAGCCGTATGAAAAGTAGCTTGCCCCCCTGAGGTTGCTTATTAGACTGTTGGGACCAGCACTGGCTTTTGACACCGGGATTTAATTTGCCAATGGAAGCTGTTTCAGGAGCATGGTGCCTCGATGGGGAAACCAGGAAGAACAGGCCTGTTGTCACAGATGTAGAGGCTGCAGATCCAAGAGATTGATCGCCCCTGTAAGTCTGTTAAGACAGCAAGCATGCTGTACATGCACAAAATTATCCTGCTGTGTATGACTCCTGATAGAGGAAGGATGCGCACCTCTGTAATCTTCTCCATGGCCTTGACAGTCTTCTGCACAAGCTCCCGGTTGTACTTCTCTGGTCTGTTTCGCCGCCGCTCCATCTCAAATGTTGTGTCCTGTGCAGGGATTTGACGCTTCAGCACAGAAGATCCTGGCCAGAGGCCTTCCGAGCAGGTTCATCAACCGTCCTGGAATTTGGTGGCATACCACAAGCCTAGCTCTCGGCTTAATAATTCGTTATGTGTCTTACCTCCGCAAGCTCCTTCCCTGCCAGCTTCCTGTATGCCTTTGTCCAGCGGACCTTCCGAGGATTCCGCTTCATCTTGAAGTTCTTATGGCACTTGGATCTGCAGAAGTTGAAGACCTGCAGAGGGGACAGCCGGGATCTGGATAGTGTTGCATGAGAGATTTCGTTGGACCACCATTAAGTCTTCATTGAATTCAGATCCTGCTCCACTGAGAAGAAACTTGAGGACCCCTAACAATAGCAGTGAATTGCACTTTTTAGAGAGGGACGGCGGCACACCGTGCAATCATTTCTGACGAATGTGATGCCATGTCCCGGATATATTGTGCTGGAGCAAAACCAGCACTTTTCCAAACGCATGATCGCCTCAGTAAGAGAAGCGCTCTTCTGGTAAAAGTGTTAGTACTTTTAGTTCTTGCAGAACAATTTCGATCTCGGAAGCTCTACCGAGAAGTTTGCCCGCAAACGACTGATACTTATTTCAAGTGTTAATCAGACTCAAAATCCAGTCATCCGTCCGGCACTTGCAAGCAGAAAACCTCTGTGTACAATTTCAAAGAAGCAATAGCTTTGTCGTAGAATGCAATTTCAAGCACCGGATGTGAAGCACTTTTGTATATTGTGTCGGAAATCCTGGACCAATGAAAAATGTTTGAGAAGGAATGCTCAACTTTTCGTTTCGGAGTGGTCAGCCGTCTTGAGAAGCGAGGCAGCCTAGTTAGGCGTTCCGTTCCGGAAACGTTGGCCAGAGTCGTCTGCGTCGTGAAGATCCCTTGCTCAGGACGAGCACCTTCATATGACGTGGTAATGCAGTGGAATGTTTTCATTGGATCCAGTGCTGCAGTCTCCAATTGAGCTTTCTAAAAAAAGCAGCAACATCTGTGCAGTGCATGTTAAGAAGAGTGCGTGATCATCAGAACTGTTATGCTCAAGATACGCAGTGTAATACGTAGCTACTTTCCCCCCAGATCTCAGCAGACTTACGTACTGAAGTAGTGTCGTCTTGTTTCCGATGGGCAAGGACACATTTCCAGGTCTACTCCCCGAAAATTACGAGGACTTTCGGTCTGTTGAATACTGGGATGGGTTCTTTAGAGCCAGGAATCAGAAATCATTTGAGTGGTATGGCGAATGGAAGCAGCTCCAACCTCTCATGCTACCCCTGGTAAAGGGCTGTAAGTCAATCCTGGTGGTTGGTTGTGGGAACTCGGATCTTTCTGCTGACATGTGCGTGCATCACTCTGCAGCTATATAGAAAATGTTACCGTCACATGATGCCAGGATCTGTGATCGATAAACGCTTGCCAGTTATACTGGTAGTTCTTTACTGCATCCTCGTTTCGGCTGGTTCGTTTACATATTCAGGACGTGTCATCTCTGTAACTGTGTCATCGTCTCTGATGCCAGGTATGACGAGGGCTGCACCGGCATAACAAACATAGACTTTTCAAAGCCTGTCATCAAGGAGATGATGCTAAAGAACCTGCGCAAGCGACCCCTCATGAAGTGGCTGGTCATGGACATGACAAAGACCAAGGCATGCCCCTGATCTGCTAGAAGTGTTCCCACCGGCTGCTTGTCAACTTGAGTACACATTAAGATCCGCGCATGCATGCGGGTGCCCTCCATCTGATGTATGATCGTTGTGCTGGGAATACCACAGCTATCATGCAGGCCTCACATGCAAGCGCCAGTGTGAGCTGCCTTGCTGCACCTGCTCAACTCTACTTCTGATGTTCTGCAGTTTGCCAACAACAGCTTCGAGGCCATTGTGGACAAGGGAGGGCTGGATGCGCTGATGGGCGAGGACACAACAGGATCAGAGGATGCCGGTGGAAAGTTGCTGACTGAAGTTGCACGATTGCTATGCCTCGAGAAGGGCGCTTCATACATCTGCGTGACCTTGGCACAAAGCCATGTCCTAAGTAAGCCCTCCTCAAGATCCTCAACAGATGCATCCTCTTCTGCATGGCATTATGCAATCTGTGTCATCATGGTGGACTGTGACTGATGCTTTGCCTCTGCTGAGTGTTCACTGATCAGAACTGCCATCCTGCGGAGTCCTCCATGCGGTTGTGAGGGTATCTTGTGCGAAGGAGATGCTTCTTGAATATTGCTGGGTTCTCAAAATGCCACCTAATGCTGAAATGCTTTGGTTTGACAACCAAACGCTGACTAGGTACGGATGCTTGCAGAGAAGCTGCTCAGCGCTTTCCAGAGCGGATGGTCCATTCAGCTGCATCGGCTGCCCCCATCCCCAGACATGGCAGGGTCCCCCCTGCAGCCTGTTCTGGCAGTTGTGCGGCGCTGTCATGAACAGCAAGATGGGGGTCCCGAGTCGTTTGCTTCACTGCCTGTGGAGCTGGACTTTGCAGAGGACCTATCCTGCTGCAATGCAGAACAGCTCCATGACATCATTCAGGTGCTTGTCTGGTTCTCCTGATACAAAAAAGTCCAGCCTGCTGATTTAATGCACTGTCATGGCATTGGCATATCGAGAGCACCTCATACTTTGTGGAGGGATTTTTTTTTAGCAGACGGAGCTTTGTTTGGTAAGCTGCTGACAGGTTTTGCTCATTGCTAATGTATCAACAGCAGCATGTCAAGAGCGCGAAGCAGGGAGAACAGTGAGAGTCTCCAGGAAGGTAACCCATACAGCAAACAGCTGGAAAGGCCAGGGAGTAATAGATGAGTGCACTGATGTGCAGGTGGTTGCTGATGAGAATGCTGCCAGGTCACGCGGGCAACAGCAGGATAAAGAGAACATATTTGCGCGACTGCATCCCGGAGCTCGGATAGTCCTGCCTTGTCTGCCCATCCCTGAGCGACAGAAAGCTGAACTGTCTCAAGAAGCTTCTGTCAATGGTGAGGACCTGCAACAGATGCTTTCATTGCCTGAGTCCCTGTTCTCAACTTAGAGATCTGTGCATGCACAAGATCGGCCCTGCCTTTAAGCTTTCGTGGATTGAAGCAAATTTTTCTTTGCAACTGTGCTTTGGTTCACAGCCTGGCATGTCCTGAAGTTCATGTCATTGTCACTTTCAGCGGATTAGCTGATTATGTCATGCGACGGGTGGCCATGCAGACAGTGAGGGCCACGCCAGCTACTTTCCTTTGGGCTGCCAGGAAGACAGCGCTCCTTTGGGCAACTCCAAGGCCCGGTTCTCAGCCGTCGTGCTGGACAACCAACATGAGGCCCTGCAGCGGGCTGTGCATGAGTGCTGTGTCTTTATTGTACCACAGGTGCATTTGCACAGACCTTGATATCGCATAAATTCTATGGTCAAGTCTGGGTGACTGGCAGGACAATTTCGGCTCTGTGCAGAGACAGAATGACTGAATACCAAGGCTGATCAGCTTCAGAGACTATGAGATCAACAACCTGTTGATCTCATAGTCTAAACTGCTTTGGATGGTTCAGGCCACATTCATTGGACACCATGCATACAGATTGCATTATGGAATGGTGTTATGAGTGTGAGCTAGTAACTGGTGGATGCAGGGGAGAGAACATGAGTGGCTGTTTGCCACAGCGGAGGGGCAGTGGGCAGTGGCAGCAGACTGCATGTCAAAGCGGGTTATTCTTGTCGTGCTTAACAGGGGCCACACCTTCAAGGGCACTGCTGCTGTCAACAAGGAGCTCTCCCCTTTGGTGCGCTGCATATCTTTGCTGGCCAGTTGATAGCTGCATGCAATGCATGTCTGACCGACACTCTCCTTTCCATGTCATGCATGTCTGATGCAAAGAAAATTTAGAAGCCAGCTTTAGGAGTGCAATGGTCTGTGCTGGTGCAGGTGAAGGATCTTGCCCCAGCAGATGTCCGGGATCTGGAAAAGAAGATTCCCATTTTGACCACCAGCGAGGGGATTGGAGAGAGGGTTGTCTTGGAGGAGGCAGAGTCTGCCATCAATGGGTAGGGCTCGTTATTGCTTATTTCATCATTGCATCTCAGCTTCCAGCCTTCAGAACCACACATTGATGGTGGAATTCAGTGTCATACCTGAGATGTGCAGGTTTCAGGTCATGCATGGATCTTGTTCTGGTCACTCTTGCAAGCAATGCATGGATTTTAGTATTGGGCACGGAAGCAGGCTGTGTCTGCACGCAGAGGGGCACAGCAGTTTGACATGCATGAAGTTTACAAGTATGATGTTTTAAAGGTTCTGCTCCCAACTGAGCAGGCATATATCGGTGGAGGATGTGAAGGTGCAGCTGCCAGATGCAGAGGATGCTGCGGACATGCAGTGGCTGCGCCGCATGGTCTTCACCAGCAACCGCAACCTCACCCAGTCCGAGGCCTACCTCATACCTGTCGCAGCTGCCAACTCTGCACAGGTCCGAACCTTATGAAGTTGAAACTTTCAATATGTCTTTTCCACCTGCCTGGCATCTCTCGTCTGACAGAAGTAGCCGCACACCCTACAAGCAGCCAGGAAGCATGAGGTTCTTGATTCCAATCTCAACAAATTATAATTTTAGCTGGCTCGCTCAGTGTGATGCTGGCTTTGCCGCGGTCTCTTTTGATCTTTAAATTGAACACAATGCCGGCACTTGATGAGTTCGTTCTGCACTTTCCAGGGGAAAAACAAGGCATCCAAGAAAGGCAAGGTCAGGAACAGCAAGGGGATTGAGGAGGGGTATCGGGCGATGGTGCCCAGCTATGAGATCCTGGCCAGCGAGTACCACAGCGCCATGGTGGCTGGCCTGTCCCTCATTGGTAGGATTTCTGCTCTCTTGAGGCCATGTAATGTGCCATGCCATGGGTAAAGCTGAGTCACCACACGCATGCAGTGTGCAAAGCAGCATTTCCTCCTTTCAAGGACTTGAACACAGCAACTTGCAAATGTTTGGAGAGCATCTGCCTTTGCATGCCTTGGGCCAGCAAGAGACGGCAGAGTGCTCGAAGACGGCTCCCTTTTGACTGAGGAGATCACATGTAATTTCTATGAGGAGGAGGGTTGAGCACCTGCCAAGCTGCAATTTTTGCAGCAATCACTCAGTACTCATCGCACTGCCACTGGTGTGCAGCGGATCCATTGCTGGAGAGGCGACAGAAGGAGGGCGAGCATGGGAGTGTGCTGGTCGTGGGATTGGGGGGTGGTGCCCTGCCCATCTACCTGCACAGCTGCCTTGGCCTGTCGGTCGACTGTGTTGAGCTGGACCCGACAGTTGTCGGCCTCGCTCGCAGCCACTTCGGCTTTGCCGATGTCAGCAGCCAGCCCTCGCTTACGGTGTGCCTGCACTCCCATGTATCCTTACATGGGCAGGCATAACACATTACAAGTTCACTCAATGCAATAATGCCACAGCAGAGGCTCGTGTCTGTCAGGATATTACGTGTGGGGTGAGTCTCACCGTTTGGCAGGCTTCCATAATGTTTTTACAAATCAATGACACCTTGAGGGTCCCTACTGAGACAGGCCACTGGCTATAATGGAATGTCCTGCTTTTCAGTGGCATCTAAAGGGTCCTTACTAAGTATAGACGTTGGCTGCCAAGGCACGAGTGGGCGATGGGCTGGAGGCAGTGGCTGAGCTGGCGCGTGCACCAGACGCGCCTACTTTGGACGTGATCATTGTTGATGCGGGCAGCGGCGACGCCAGCCTGGCGATGACATGTCCGCCAGCGACCTTTTTAGGCGAGCGCTTCCTGGCCGACGCGCACGCCGCCGTACGGCCGGACGGCCTGCTCATTGTCAACTGCGTCTCGCGGTCTGCTGAGGCGTTCACCAAGGCAACCCAGGCTCTTCAGGTCAGACACCAGTTTCGCCAATACTGCTCTGATTTCTCTGGCAAGGAAGGAATGTGTCTTTCCATGCAGCACTAGGATCTGGTATTATGATACAGGAGAGCTGCAGGCAGGCAGATGATGTGTGCCCCAGTGCATTTGATGATCAGCTGTTCTCTAATGCCTGAGTGCAGCCGTTCGTTCCTTTGACAGCCCTTCTGTGCACTACACGCACAGGCGGCTTTTGCAGAGGTGTACGAGCTTGGCATGGAGACAGATGTGAACAAAGTGCTCTTTGCCGCGCGCACAGCGCTGCCAGAGGGTGTCCGAGGGAAGGTGGGCCGCTCGGCCAAGTCGGCCATGCAATTGGTTGCAAAGCTTCTGCCGCTGGCTGCATCCGACTCTGAGCCTGCCAGCTTGGAGGTGCCTTTGGATGCACCTCTGGTCACTCAGCTGCAGGCACTGAAGCTTGTTGAGAGGCCTCATGGAGTGGAGCCGCAAAAATAGAGACAAGCAGAAAGTTGCTGCTGTTGCAGCGGTCCAGCAAGTGCTGCATAAACTGCTTCTACATTTGTAGCTTCAAGAAGACAATGACAGAGCTCGCAGGTTCTCCTTTGAAAGCCTGTGGTAATCTAGCTGAAAGTCCTGAAGCTTGCTGAAGAGTTGGAGTCCAGCAGAAACAGGTAACATACGGCCAATACGGCTAATCGGGCTTTGATAATCACGGTATGCAGCTTAGTCGGTCTGAAGATGCAACGCATTGCCAATTCCAGGCAACTTCATTTCGGGTTGTTTGCTTGAATTTTCAACATTCGTAGCAAAGCTAGTTAGTATACGTCATATAGGACTGTGGGGCACCCTTCAGTCACAGAAACTTGGTTCTTGCGTGCACAGAAAGTGTTTGCAAAAATGGTTCATATATCTTAATGCATGCGGTACACCGTACATGCCTCATGAGGCATGTCATGTTGATCAACATCCCACTGGATAGCACTGGAATGGTTTTTCTAGGCAGTAGATAACCATGCTGCCACTTTACAACTGGCAGATGACGTCATCCTGTAGAATGTGCCATCTGTGCCAGTGCATTCACAGATGTTGAAATGGAAGTTCTACTTCAGTCTTTTGCCTGTAAGCACTTGATACAGGCACCGCATGGGCACTGCCAGTGTCCAGCAGACGAGCTCACCACAATCCCATGCTCTTGGTCCTCGATCGGGAGCCAATGGTGTTTGATCTGCCTACGCACAGCCAGGCCTTTGTGGACCATGAAACCTATTATTGTAAATGTGTCAAATCCATACATGGTACCATAAAAGACCTTGAGCTCCTGAAGTTTGTTTCCTAGGACACAAGCATTTGTGCAGTCGATGCTCAAATCTCTGGCCTTCAAATGAAGCACCTGCAGTGGCAGCTCCTGTGGCAGGCAAACGTGAATCGATATGGCCTTGATTTTCAGGTGGGTCAGGCTGCGAAAGCACTCAGCTTGGAACTTCAACGGGTTTGCAAGGTGCCCCAGATGCGCCAGATTCCACCTTCGAAGATATTTGCATCCTGACTGCGACAGAAATCCCGGCACACCCTCGAAAGAGCACCTGGTGCTGTCAACATTAAGTGATCTCAGCTGACTGTGGCCGGCCGCTACAGAAAAGGCGTCAAGTCTGAACATATCTGAGCTGCCACTAAGGTGCACAACACAGTGCCTCGGCAAACTGAGCAATGGCAGGACAGCATGCTCGATGGCCACAGCCGAAAGATGTGTTAGGGCTGTCAAATCAAGGTCTTCGCATTGTGCGCAGCCCGACCCCCGCCTCTCTGTGAGCACACCCAGCTGAAGCGTCTGCAGCATCTGCAGCTGCCGAATGGCTGTGCACACCGTCACCGGAAACTCATCTGAGTCCATAATCAGGTGGCGAAGGTTTTGTATGGGCGGGAGAGCCAGGGCTGTGAGCTTCTCTAGCGACAGCAGGCGCAGTGAGGACGCCTTTGCCAGCACCCATGTCAGGAACATGGGGTTGGAAGGGTCCCACTCATCTTTCAAGGTCACTTGCAAGGCTTGCAGGGCGGTCAGGCTGGCTGCGCCGTGAGCCATGGTGCAAGGCACATCTTCCTTTGGCCATGTGAGAGTGATGAACTTTGCCTGGCCCCAGTGTTTCTGCACCCAAGACATGTCTGCCTCGCTCTTCACATCAAGAGAGATCTGTGGCGGCTGCACCAAGTGCATTGTACGACAGGTCCTGCTGACTCTGACCCAAGCCCTGCTTGGCAGGTAGCCGGCTATGCGCTGCCATATGTCGTCAGGCAGCTGGGGGCAGCTGCGTCGCCTTCTGCTTCCCATTAGAAGACCTGTGAGAAGCGGCAGTCCCCAGCTTTCAGCTGCTTAGGTGTAAAAGCTCACCAGGCAAATTCCCTGAGAGCTGGTGACCTGCTATAGAGATGGTAAGTACACCTGGAGAGTTCATTCCTACACAAATATGCCACACACGAGAAAATTCCCTGCTGAGCTGCTCCAGTTACCTGTGCAGTCCGTACGATGGAGCAAGGGCTTGTGCTGGTTAGTAATGGTCCTTGCGTGTCGAGCCCTGCTTGAAAAGCGCACACTTTTGAAATGAAAGGGGTTTTCAGCTTGGCTGGCCATGAAGACTAGCCTGCTCTATCACGGCATAGCAGGCGTTACTGCATTATCTCAAGAGAGAGGGTTGTGGCGTACCCTGTCGGACGATATCAACTTCACGCAAGATAGTGTCGAGGTGTTTTTCCTGACGGATGGCAATGGCTTGATATAGCCTTGGTGCTTTGTCGTTGCTGCCTTCCGATGGGCAACGTCTGAAACACGTCGATGGGGCGTTACACGAGAAGCTTTCCGCCTTCTAACTGTACGGATGCTGTTGAACAGTAAATTGCTGATAAATAGGCCTACAGAGTATTTCACGGCGGTCAGCACGTCTTTTATGAACACGAGCACGCGTTTCCTGGCGACAATGTGCTGCAAAACCTAGAACAGCACCCTGAACCCTCGAAAAACTTATAAACGCATGCACAGTACAATGAAGCCTGGAAATGAACCAACATTATAGCAACAATAAGACACTCTCAGATTATTTTGTCAATACTGGAAGTATCATCAACTCAGCTACCAGTACCTGGGCGACTCCTTAAACTTCTAGAAAGTGATGATGATGTACATGTCCCAGATCTGAGACTGTGTGCGTCATCATCACTCTGGACTTCCAGCAAATGAAAATGGTGCACACTGCAGATGTTTGCGGTTTCTTTTGAATTCTCAGCACCCCTAGGTCTGCTGCAGACAGTCGAGGCAAGCACCGCAGGGACACTTCCAAACCCCAGGCACATGTTGAGAGTTCACCAAGAAACCATTGTACTCGTCTGCATCAGCTATATCCTCCACCCCACCAACCTTGCTCACCATTGCACCCATGCCGCACATCGCACCCACCAGGACAAAGATATCAGTGTCTTGCAGGCTGCGATATACGATCCTTAACTGCTGCAGGCTCTTAGCCTGTTCTAGCGGGTTCACACAGCCAATACTCATATACCTGGCCTGCATGTGGAGCACTTGCAACAGTAGCTCCTGTGACAGGACAATGTGGATATCCCTACCCTTAAGATTAAGGTGGGTCAGGCAGCAGAAGCGTGCTGCATCAAACAGCGCGGGGTTTGACAATTTTCCAAGCTGCGCAATGTCCCACCAGTAGAGGAAAGAGCAATTTGACTCCAGCAGGAAGAATGGAATTTGGTCAAGGAAGGGTTCAGGATACACCAGCCCGTCAGACCGCACGTTAACTGACTGCAGCTGCCCTTGCCTGGCTATTTCAGACCATGTCTCCAGGAGGAACATGTCGTCCTGATCCCCGACCAAATGCAGGCGACAGTGCCTCGGTGAAGTGATGCCCGGCATTGGGAGGCTATCAACACATACCTCCGACAGCTGCGGCAAGGATCCCAAATCAAACTCTGCACAAGCAACGAATGGAAGCGGCCCCTTTATGCCCAGCCACAGAGTCTGCAGGTTGCGCAGCTGCCTGATGGAAGCAGCACTGCTTGGTGTGAACTCGCTGCTGGCCATGATAAGGTGGCTCAGGTTGCGGATGGGAGGCACTACGAGCGCTGTGGGGTGCTCCAGGAACAGCAGCTGCAGCTGAGATGCCTGAGCTAGCAGCCACGTCAGCAGCATAGCTGTGGTGGGGCTCCTCTCCTGCAAAAGCCTCAGTTCAAGGCGCTCAAGGGATGTCACACTCGCTGCATTGTGGGCCATGACCCACGGGATGTCTCTCGTCAACCATACGAGCCTCAAACTGCTCGCCTGGCCCCAGTGCGTCTGCACCCAGGCCAGTGCTGACTCGCTCCTGACACCGATGCTGATCTGCTCTGGCTGCACAGAGTGCATGGCCTTGCAGGTCCTGCTCAACCTGGCCCATGCTTTGCTTGACATGTGCCCAGCAATCTGTTGCCAAATTTCCACAGGGAGCTGAGTGATGCCTCCCCCTCTTGACGCCATGGAGAGACCCTGCAACATAACTTTAGAGCATATACTCCAATACTTTGACTCGAGAATAACGGATAGAGAGGCACAAATATTCTCTCAGCCAGGATCACAGTATATACACGGTAGCTGGAGTTACATTTCCCACCTCTTTGGACGTCAAACACTATGTCAGCCGCTTCTAGTTCGCCAGTCTTTGTTGATCACGCCTGCATTGAAAATGAAGTTGGCATAGGCATTTATTTCGAGCACTGCAAAACAGACACAGATACGAGGAGCACTCCTCCATTGGTGCAGGGAGGGCGAGGTGGCGCACCTTCTCTGAATCCCTTATAAAAACCCCCTTCCTAGGCAGCTGCAGGGGACTCTCAAGTATCTTCACAGTTCTCTAAGATAGGCCAGCAAGCCGACCAATCTTTTGCTCTTCTCACACGCTTATTTCCTGCTGGCACCCCAGCATGACTAATCTCTTGTCCTGCCATGTGCGCGCCATGATGGCCAATTCCATCACAGAGTCGAATGGCCCCATGAGATTCAGCTGCATCATCTGGAAGCAGTGTTCAGGGAAAGTCGCAGATTGTCCTGTAAGCTAGTGTGGCTAAAGTGGATTGAATGGCAATGACTTTATATAGCCTTGTTGGTTTGTTGGTGCTGCTTTCCATATGGTGCCAGCAGGAATGTTGGCATCACGTCACTGGCCCCGGGGCGTTACACGAAAAGGATTACGCCTTCAGACACTATTGGATGCGGTGAGACAAGGCGTGGCAGACAATCCACCTGCAAAGTATTCTACAGCAGCAAGGACGAAATTTCCGGAAACATAATTATACATTATAAGCATGCATTGACTAGTCAGTACTGGCCATGGCAACAACTGCTGCAAAAAAAAGAACAGTCCCCATGAACCCTCGGAAGAACATTTATGCACGCCAAGTAGCAGGAACACAGGTGAAGAACCCATGTTTTGACAACAGTAAGACACTCAAAATGAGATTTGCATGCTTATAAATGCTGTCAGTATCCCAAATTAGCTGCCTGTGACTCCTTGAATCTCAGGGACGAGAGACAGTGTACTTCATCGTTACTCTGCGAGAGGACTTCCAGTAAACGTAAGCCATATGCAGTGCAGACTTCTGCCGTGTATACCTCAGCAACTCTAAATTTCTTGCAGACAGTGAAGGCAAGCGCCGCAGGGACATTTCCAAAGCACAGGCTCACGCTGGTAGCTCACCAACAGCCCATGGCGCCCGTCTGGATCAGCTCTCGCCTCCAACCCATCCACCTTGCTCACTATTGCACCCATGCCACACATCGCACCCACCAAAACAGAGATATCAGTGCCTTGCAGGGTGCGATATACTACCCTCACCTGCTGCAACCTCTCAGCCTGCTCATGGGGGTCTTCACAAACAATGCTTAGCGACATGGCTTCCACATGGAGCACTTGCAGTGGGAGCTCCTGCGGCAGGACAATGTGGATATCTCCGCCATCGAGTCTAAGGTGGGTGAGGCGGCAGAAGTCAAACCGCACGGGGTTGGACACCTCTCCGAGCTGCGTCATGTCCGACCAGTTGAGGACGGAGCAATTCCAATCCAGCAAAAGTTCTGGTATACTGTCAAGGAAGGGTTCATCAAGCCCCGAGGACTGCAGGTTGACTGATTGCAGCTGTCCGCGCCTGGCAATGTCATTCCAGGTGGTCAGGAACATGTCACACTCCGGCCCGACCAAATGCAGGCGACAGTCCTTGGGCAAATTGACTCGGTGCACCACAAGGCTGTCGATGCATACATCCGACAGCTGCGGCAAGCATGCCAGATCAAACTCTGCACATTCAACTTCCAGATCCGGCCCTGCCCTGCCCAGCGACAGAGTCTGCAGGTTGCGCAGCTGTCTAATCGAAGCAACACTTGTTGCCATATAATCGCCACTTTCCATGATGAGGTGGCGCAGGTTGCGGATGGGAGGCACCACAAAGACCCTGGGGTGATGCAGGTACAGCAGCTCCAACTGAGGTGCCTGGGCCAGCAGCCACGTCAGCAGCATGGCTGTGGTGGGCATCCTCTCCTCCAAGAGGCTCACCTCCAGGCGCTTTAGGGATGTCAGGCTAGCTGCATTGTGGGCCATGACCCACGGAACGTCCCTCCTGTCCCATGTGAGCTGCAGTCTGCTGGCCTGGCCCCAGTGTGTTTGCACCCAGGCCAGTGCTGACTCGCTTGCAACTTGGATGTCTATATGCTCTGGCTGTACAGAGTGCATTGCTTTGCAAGTCCTGCTCACTTTCGCCCAACATCTGCTTGACATGTGCTCAGCAACTTGTTGCCATACTTCCACGGGGAGCTGAGTACTGCCTTCCCCTCTGGACGTCATGGAGAGCCCTGTGACGTGCACTTCACTTCAGAATATCAGACTTCCACTTTGCCCCACACTGACACCAAAATTGGAAGGGACAAATATCGGCCAGGCAAGAACGCAGCCTGTACAAGGCAGCTGAAGGAAAAAATTATCACCTGTCTGAGCATCAGACTACTAGATCAGCCCCTTCTACAACGACGGCCTGCCTTGTTCACACCTGCACTCCAAAAGATAAATTACCTATGCAAGCTGGCATGCTCTTGGAGCAAAATAATACAAGCACTATCTACACAAAAACACATGGAGGACTCCTTCACTCGTATCAGGAGGGCGAGCATCGCAAGTAGCGCACCTTCTCTGCGTCAGGCAGCTAAAACCAGCTGCGTTACGATCTGCTTATATTACGGTGTATCATTTCTATAATACATGATAGCTGATTGCAATTGAGAGCTGGGGAGTTCCGGTTCTCCACAGATGTACCTATATTTACACCTATAAATATGTGTGAACGCTCACCAGGCAAGACTGCTGAAACATTGCAAGCTGCTTCAAACTTTAAGACTGCAAGTTTAGAGTCCATGGCTACACAGAAATGCCACACACGAGGGAGATTTCCAGCTAAGCTGCTCCAAATTACCTTATGCTTTTTAAATAGTGGAGAAAAAGGGCTTGTATATTCGTGAGCATTTGTCCTTGCGTGTCGACTCCTGCTGGAAAATCGCGCAATCCTTAATTTGAAAGTTGGGTTTGAGCTGGCCATGAAGGCCAGTCTGGCATAACAGCTCTACTGCAATCTCGCAAGAGATAGGCTTGTGATTGGCGTACCTTGTGGAACGACTTGTATTCCAAGAGGAAATTAACCCAAGGGAATGTCGAGGTATTTGAAATGGCGGTGACACACAGCCCTGATGCTTGTCCGTGCTGCCTTCCAACGAGCGACGTCTGACACAGGTCATATGGCTTTACACAAGAAGGAATCTGCTCTGATGCTCAGTGAGACAGTATGGATGCTGTTGATGGCCCATCACTGATGGGATGAGGAAACAGAGCATGAACATGCGATTGTAATATCGTCCAGGCCCTACTCCTAGTCAGCAGGTCATTCACTCGTTTTCACATGAGCAGGCGGTTACTAATGCAAAACCTAGAAATAGCTAAACCCTCGAAGTTTATCAAGCACGCCCAGGACCATGAAAACTGGGCATGAACCCACTTTATGGCAAGAGTTAGACACAGGCAGAGTTTTTTTTTGTCTCAATCATGAACAAATTAATTGCGGTATACCTGGGCCATTTCTAGTTCTAGCCTACAATTTCTAGGACAAGACACCCTAGTACTAACTTCAAGTTGAAGTGTACACTACTGCGCTTCAGGTTACTCTAGAGTCCAGATCTGGACTTTTTACTATATCTAACCCAGCACTGCAGACGTTTGCTCTGTCTTTATCAGCACCCCTAGATCTGCTGCAGACAGTCGAGGCAAGCGCCACAGGGACATTTCCAAACCACAGGCTCACGCCGGTAGCTCACCAACAGCTCATGGCACCCGTCTGAATCAGTGCTTGCCTCCAATCCATCCACCTTGCTCGCTATTGCACCCATGCCATACATCGCATAAACCAAAAGAAAAACATCAGTGCCTTGCAGGGTGCGATACACAACCTTCACCTGCTGCAACCTCTTAGCCTGCTCTTGCGGGTTTGCGCAAACCATACTCAGCAACTCGGCGTTCACGTGGAGCACTTGCAACAGCAGTTCCTGTGGCAGGATGATGTGGATATTCCCGCCCTTAAGATTAAGATGGGTTAGGCAGCACAAATGCGCTGCGTCAAACAACACAGGACTTGACACCTGTCCCAGCTGCTTTATGCCATACCATTCGAGAAAAGAGCATTTCCACTCCAGCAGAGGTTTTGGAATGTCGTCTATCACTTCCCTACAAATTTGCACGTTGACTGATCGCAGCTTTCCATGCCTGGCGATGTCATCCCACGTGTCCAGAAAGATGTCCAGGTCATCCCCCATTAAATGCAGGCGACAGTGCCTGGGCAAAGTGATAAAAGGCATCGCGAGGCTATTAATACATACATCCGACAGGTGCGGCAAGGATGCCAAATACAACTCTGCACATGGAATGTCTGGATCCGGATCTGGGATGCCCAGCCACAGAGTCCGCAGGTTGCGCAGCTGCCTGATGGAAGCGGCGGTTGTACGATTGAACTTGCTGCTGACCATGATAAGGTGGCTCAGGTTGCGAATGGGAGGCACCACAATCGCTGTATGGCGTTGCACGAACAGCAGCTGCAGCTGAGGTGCCTGGGCCAGCAGCCATGTCAGCACCATGGCTGTAGCGGGGCTCTTCTCTTCCAAAAGCCTCACCTCAAGGTGTCTCAGGGATGTCGGGCTGGCTGCATTGTAAAACATGACCCACGGGACGTTTTTCTTCCGCCATGTGAGCTTTAAAGTACTGGCCTGGCCCCAGTGTGTCTGCACCCAGGCTAGTGCTGACTCTTTCTTGAGACCGATGTCGATGTGCTCAGGCCGTACAGACTGCATGGCCTTACAGGTCCTGCTCACTTTCGCCCAAGATCTGCTTGACATGTGCCCTGCAATTTGTTCCCATATTTCCACAGGCAGCTGAGCACTGCCTCCTTCTTCGGACGTCATTTCGAGCCCTGGAACACGCACTTCACCTCAGGACATCAGGGTTCAACACACTCACTTGAGAACATTGGAAGTCTAGGGAGGCACAAAATGTCTCAGGCAGGATTGCAACGTGTAGAAAGCAGCTGGAGGGTTCCTCCCCACCTCTGTGGATGTCAAAGTACTAGATCAGCCGTTTCTAGAACGCCGGTCTTCATTTGTCACGCCTGCATAATAAATTGAAATTCACCTATACAAGTTGGCAATCGTTTGGAGTGGTACAATACAGGCATCGATCTTGATACAAACACAGTGAGGACTCTTCCAATGGGCTCTTCCAGGAAGGCGAGCTTGGCGAAATGGCGCACCCTCTCTGAATTTTGTCATGTAACGGTATCCGGATAGATGGAAGCTTAGCGATCGACCACCCCTACCCCAAGATAAGCAAGCAACAAGCCGTTCAATTTCTTGCTCCTATCCCTATTGGGATACCGAGTGAACCCTCCCTTGTCATGCATATGCATATGCGCATCGCGTAATGCGGCACGACTCTTGTGATGGGCACTGACATCATCACAAATTCCTAAAGTTTTTCGCATGGCACACCTGCTCGGCTGCATCATCTTAAGCATGTTCAACTTGTGATCAAGTCCGTTCTATGGGCTATCAATGTACTTAGCTTAAGTGTCAAGCGGGGGATCGTTGATCCTCAAACTACTTTGTCTCATACCAAGCACTCAGGTTCATGATTCAGCCTGCAGAGAGCTGTATCCACCAATCTACGAGATCCAACTTGTTGATGAAGCTTCAGCTGTAGACGGATATTCTGCATCACCCCTCTGTGTAGCAAGTAAGAAAGCCATGCGTGATTCAGCACCTTGTATGAAACAGTACGTCACAGCAGATCGCTGCCAGTGAAGATGGCCAGCCAGGATGTTGATAGATACTGCATCGCCTCTAGTCACTGATATATAAATACTTTCTGTGTCCAAGGTAGCCGAGCCCGAACGGCATGGAACACAGCCTTGAAGAAATGCCTCCGTGCAATGGCCATGACATTCGCCTTCGAGATATAATATCCAAGTAAGCTCATGTGATACGAACTCCTAGTTGGAAAGCATTACCCAGTAGGTACTTATCATGGCCTTCTGGAGCGAGTTGTCTGTGGAGATTTGTGCCAGATGACCTATCAAAGATGAGGCCACTCGGTGGAACTTGTCTCAGGCTGGTATATTTGGCAGTACCATTAGCAGTGGAGAACTCGCTGTGGTATGCATCCAACATCATTTCCACAATCTTCATCGGGCACCTGGGAAAGCAAGAACTCGCAGCAGTCGTCCTAGGGGAGAGCGTCTTCAATGTCACAGGTTCGCAGGGGTTCTGGGCTGACTGGCTTAGGTCTGCTTCCCAACGATGGCGAAGAGTTACATAGTGCAGTTGTCTCTCCATGGCTTTTCAGGGATCTCAGGAGGCTCATTGTGCAGGGTTCTCGCTGATAATAGGCTTGACAAGTGGCTGCCAGACCCTGCTTCCCCAGGTAGACCTGTCCGGGGGAGATGGCTCATTATGAACAGAAGATTCTGCACCACCATTCTGATGTAAACTGCTCTCACATCAGCATGCAACTTCTCACCTTGCACTGAGATTCCCCTTCAGGCTTATGGAGCAAAGAGGTATGCGGCAATGGGGATCATTGCCCAGAGAGCAGCGCTGATCTGCCTTTTGTTTTCCGCGCTGATCATCCTAGCTTGGACCCAGCTCGAGAGGCTCCTCCTGCTGCTTGGTGAGCACTACATTAGAAGCACTGAGATTCACCAAACACACATGCGGTGGGCAAGTGACCGGGCATGCATACTCAATCTTTGAAGCTACACATCCACTGAATTGTTGTAGCTGTAGTGTATGGGATTCAGTGAGTATCAATGCACAGGTCAGGAAGCCAGCTTGTCCACAGCCGCTGCTCGTTACATCCATCTGTCCTCCCCAGCCCTGGTAGTCTTGACCATCTCAAGCATCATCCGCTGCATCCTGACCGCACAGCTGGACATCCTCCCATGCACAGGTGAGCCTGCCAAGTACTTCATGCAGCTTGACGTCACGCCAAGTGTCAGTGTATATGCTATGTGTGGTATTTGTCAAGCATGATTGCGTCGCTGCAGTAGGTCTGAGCTTTCTCTCACCAGAAGTATTTGTCCTCAAAGCACTTTGCGCTTGTGCACAGGCTTGTCAATTGTGACAACGCTGCTGACTCCCCTCTTGAACTGGCTGCTGATTTATCACTGGGAGCTGCGACTGGACGGCGCAGCATGGGCGAACGTGGCAGAGGCGTGTACATACTTCCTGCTCCTCGCTGGATACTTTCTCTGGCGTGAGAGCAAACTGCGGCAAAAAGGCCAGCACACGCTCCAGACCTGGTAAGATGCCAATCCGATGGTGTACCGCCACTCTCCAGATGCACTCTCCTGGAGGGTTGTCATCCTAAGTATTGCCATGTTGCGTTGGAAGTTTGCTGATTGTGCTCTGTACTTTGAAGAACAGCCTGAACCTTTCATGCTGTCACCACCACTTGCAGGAGTCTGGATCCATTCAGGGGGTGGGGCGCATATTTGAGCATAGCACTCCCAGGTCTGGCCATGACCTGCCTGGAGTGGTGGACATATGAGGTGCATACGCTGCATTCTACAGTATTCTGCCAACAGAAATCTAATGGTCCACATGAATGCCCCGTGGAGACTGAGGCTGCTTGGTCTTCTGCAGGTGATGGTCATAATGGCGGGCTTGCTGCCTGATGTGGCGACTTCTGTGGCCGTCATGGGAGTCAGCTTTGACATCACTACCATCACTTACATGCTGCCTTCTGGCATCAGCGGTATGGTGCCCTCCCTTTTAGAATCACCTCTTCTGCTTTCAGTCCATTGATGCTCACCTGTCAGTTTCTTCTGCAACATGAGGCCTGGTTAT
Source organism: Coccomyxa sp. Obi (assembly GCA_020887355.1). Taxonomy (NCBI): domain Eukaryota; kingdom Viridiplantae; phylum Chlorophyta; class Trebouxiophyceae; family Coccomyxaceae; genus Coccomyxa; species Coccomyxa sp. Obi. Next base: position 1,911,703 of record AP025001.1, read on the forward strand.
CGCGTCAAGGGAAGAACCACTCTCTCTGCAACTTGAAGCGTGTCATGGGAAGAACCAGTCTCTTCTGCACCTTCAGGCCTGGTCAGCACGTCAAGGGAAGAAGGGGAGGAGTGACATGTGTTGTGCTGCTGTGCAGAGGCTTTGGAAACAATCATGTCAAATCACATGGGCGCGGGAAATGCTAGAGCCGCGCGGCTGTCGCTCAAGGCGGCGCTGGGAGTGGGGACGGGGACAGTCTTTGTCACGGCATCGACGGTCTTTGCCGGCAGATCCCTGTGGCCGAAGATCTTCACCCCGGACAGCCGCATTGTGGCTCTGGCCAGCAGCGTGCTCGTCATCCTGGCTGTCGCCTCGATCTTCGATGGTATTATGTGCATCTTCAGAGGTAAAACACCTCCCCTTCCTCAGATGCAGCACATTTGCCTGCCATGTCTGTAGATTGACTGATTGATTGATTGCTGCCATCAGGATCAGCAGCCCGATCCTGATGGCAGTGTCATGGAGCTTAGGACATGGATTTCACGTTGTGAATGCACACGTGCAGCAGTTGCAGACTCCAATGGTGCCAAGTCGATGTGGTAGTGCATGCGCAGGGGCTGTTACAGCACTGGGCAGACAGTCAGTGGGAGCAGCATTTGCGTTCGGCTGCTATTGGTGCGTGGGCATTCCCCTGGCAATTCTCTTGGGCTTCAAGGCGGGTCTGGGAGTCCAGGGACTGTGGCTGGCCCTGCTTGTGGCCTCTGCTTTGGGCTGCGCAGCAATGGCTGTGTTTCTGGGACGATTGGACTGGGACAAGGAGGCTCTGCGCATTGCCACTAGTATGGCTGAGGAGGAGGTTAGAGAAGCAGAAGAGACCCAGAGACTGCTCCCGGCCACAAATGGATCAGGCAGCATGTAATCTTGGCCACAGTAGGAGGACCACAAGCTACTTGCGCGCATGCAAGGCTGTAAATTAGGTACCTGCAGGTCCTCACAGCCGACTTGTAGATTATTGCTAGATAGATTTATTAATTCTGGCTTTGAGCCCATTCTAGCTTTGAGCCCATTGCCGCACAAGAGGTACATGCAAGGTCAATGCATAGTACAGGTGGTATAGATTTCACGCCATGCCAATACATGCTATCCCTGTGCGATGACTTCTGTGCTATTCCCTATTCGGGAGGCACTATGTTCCCACACTTCTAGATAGCCATCTGATACCAGGCAACGCTTCTGAGGTACATCTTTTCGGGCGCATGTCATGCAACTTCGTGAGCACTGTCTGACAAGCAAGCTTAAGGCAGTGACTTCAAGGTATAGAGAGCCTGTCATGAAGTCATCCAAGTCAAGAAGGCTCAGACTAATGTAGACAGTGAAAGCAAGTGGGTATGAAGGAATTTGCACCCGGCAGGACGTCTATTATCGCAATTCTGACTGCTGGCCATGCACATGTACATGCTCCACATGTGGAGCATGTTTTGTGTGTGTGGAGTAATGCAACTCATCCCCTGAGAAGGCCTTCTCATTAGTGAATTTCAAAAATTCTCGTAACACACAAGCCATCCATGCTTTCTTAGTTATGTAAAGCTACCTCAAACAGCGCGCTGACACACAAGCTGCTCCTAGTATGTGTGGCGATTGGGTTGGAAAGGAGATTGCCTACGAAGGGCATCTGTTGTGAGCGCATCGATTTGGCTGTTTTTCAGGTCTTCACATGGGCTAACCAACTGCATGCATTTATCAGGTCTTAGCAAATGTACTCCTGGTTGTTCAGCTTGAAAGAGCATGCCGAGTGATACAGCAGCCTAGACTGCACCATTCTCATGTGCATGCATCTGTGCATGGACAGTCATCGTGCTTGGGATGTGATACGGGGTGCAATCGTTTCGTGCAACAAAAACGTAAACCTCAACCTATATATTGCACTCCACTCATGACCTTAATATGGGCAATTGAGAACAACTGCCGCATGTCTCCTTTATGATTGTGGTCAGTGGAGAAGCTTTACAGCGAAAATTTTAAAACGCGCGCGAGCCCCTGAAGATCAGCATCAAGCATTCACACAATGCCTCATGGCGCTTTGCGGTCACCGCCTTCACTCTTTGCCTTCTATACCCCAGTAATATTATACAAACCGAGTGAAGACAGCACCAACAAATCATGTGCATGCACTTCAAAGGCTGCAGCTGCATGTTGTCCCAAAATATACCACAATCATTGACCATTGGACTGTCAACTGAACTTGCAAGCAATCAGAGCTAACAAGGTGACATCCACTACCTAACAGGCTGACGAATAAAGACGAAAGAATACTTTCCCCCTGCGCAGCTGCATCACAATGTCATGCAGACTCTGCAAGCAACATTTGGCATCGCGAATGTCTTCCCAATCCCGAACATATGCCAGAAGTGGCACTTGCCTATAAAATGATGGAGACCAACCCTGTACAAAACAACACCGCAGCAAAGAAGCATTTCTCCAGGAGAGCAATGCGGTAGCAAAGATTGAGAGATGGTAACCCTACTGCTGCATCTGCGCTAAAAAGACAGCAAAGCAAATACTCGAAGCATGCCGCATCCGCAAAATGCGGATGATACAATGATCTAAGGATTCCGCTCTTTCAGGAAGAACCAGCGTCTCTGACATTCTGCACGACATCGGATGGTCACGAAAATGGATTTTTCTGCATGTATCTGAGCATGCACCACTCAGAAAAACATAATTCCAACCTACTGCATGCAGCCACTGCCCATCACATGTTGTGAATGCACAGCAAGAAAAAGCAGAGACGTCTATTTCAAAACACTGCAAGCTGATCCCACATCTGCTCCTGACCCAGTCCAAGGACGCCCCCTGCAACTGGTCCTTGTACACCAGACAGCTGTACAGGCCCTTGCAATAAAGTGAAAATGGCCAAATCTCACACGAGCAACCCTGGCATGTCACACTGTCTGAATGCCTTCTAGCAGTGCATTGGCCTTGCACTTCCACCATGTTGGGAAGGAAAACGCCTGCATTGGCACTTGCAGCATGATCCACGCAGTGCTTAAGTTTGCTAGCTTAGTAGTGGTCCCTGTTTACCCCCGTCAGCAGTGCCAACACTTTGATGCTCAGACCTGTCACAAGTCAGTGCTGCGGGAGGGAGTGAGGTGTCTGTCAAAGAGGTGGCCGTACTGGCATCTCCTCTGCATATCACCAGCTTCATGCAGAGGAACGGCTGCAGAACACTACAGTTTCTCATAAGCCGTCTCAGATTGTTAATTGAGCTTCATTTCAGGGGCATTACCCCGTTCACTGCTGCAGGCATAGACTGAGCATTCTTCACCCCAATGCCCATGCAGTGCTCACATGAGCACTAGTTGGGTGTTAGATTAGCATGCAGCCCTCACATGGCTGCATGCAACTGCTTCTGTTGTGGCATCATGATCATTTTTGATCAGACCAGCAATTATTCAGGCTGGAATACCCGGCGAAAGGGTGCTTGCAATCGCTTCCACAACTCTTTTCTCTTTCTGTGATGAATATCAGTCCTCATCAGACCAGCGCACAGTGTGCTGGGTTCCTTCTGGGTGGAGTGCACGGCGCAGGCTGGCCCAGGGGTCCTTGCTCTCACTCCCTGAAGTGGAACCATCCTGGCTCGCCACATCTGCGACTGTGCCCTCTTCAACAGCGGCAGCAGCCACCAGCGTGTATGCATGATCGTCCGCAGCGTTGCCGGCCGGGGCATCTCCGGCCGAGCCGCCTGCAGTTGCAACTCACAACGCTCTTGAACTAGCCATGTCCAGCCCCTGGACATCCAGATCTCAAGGGTGTCCGGTAGTGACAGCAGCCATCGGCATTCATAAGAACAGAGGCGGTGAAGGCGAAAAGGTTTACCGGCGGCGATGCGTGTGGCAACTGCGGGGAAGCCGGCGCGCTCGGCCGCGCGGCCGGCGGCGGCCCGAAGCGACACGACGGCCGCAGCCGACTTCTCGCGCCCCTGGTGGTAGAGCACCGTGGCCTTCTCCGGTAGGTTGAGTTCCTCCACCTTATCCCTGTGACACCAAACCGCCGTCATTGCTTGTCCCAGGATCCCTGGCTAATTAGTATCATAATGATAAGAGCTGTGCAGAGGACAGAGCCGTAGAACAGATGAAAACTGAATGAGGACAATTTCGGCAATGAAAAGCAAGGTGTGCACTGGGCGCGCTGAAAATGGGTACCTGAGCTGGACAGAGGCAGTGATGACGCGCTCTTTGACAGGGATGGGCATGCCAAAGTTGGCAGCTGCCACCATGGCGCCAGCTTGGCAGGCCAGCAGGGCAATGATGAGGAGCGGCGTCGCGATTGTGTGCTCCAAGGCAAAGTCGAGAGTGTGCTGCAGGCCGTTGCTGTAGTCGAAGTCTGCTGCTGTCACCAGGATGGGGCTGCACAGCAAGAAGCAAATCCATTAGAAAAACACGGGCAGCTATTGATGTGGCATGCCCTGTGCACACAACAACTACAGCAGTGGCAAGCCAGATCTGTGCATGGCATTGGTGCACCTGCGTTGGAGGTAGATAAAGGGTTTTGGACACAGAAAGAGCAGCATGGATAGGTGCACACCTATGGTTCAAGACGATGTGCATGAGCAGCACTTCGGACGCCAGAAAGACTGCACTTGCTCCAGCAAACTGCAAAAGCACATGGACAAGCACATCAGCCAATGCAGCACCTTGGTTCAGACACGCCAAAGGTCTCTGGCATGTTACGACGCTGGTGCTTTGGCTTGGTTGATTTGAATGTGGCATGTCACTTCAGGTCAACTGTGCACTTCATGCTGGTAGCTTTGGCTCAGTGGGTCATTTGTGGCATGTCCACCCGGGTCTACAGTGCGCTGCTGAACTGAAAAGCAGAGCGCACCATGTGCAGGACCGCAGCTATGCCAGTCCATACGCCAGCAGTTGCCACGCTGCTGAGCACGAGCATTGGAACGCCCACAACGCCCAGCACTCCAGCAAACCTGCACAATGCACAACCAGTTTGGCCGCCACTCCCGGTGTGTCACGCCACACAGCATGGAAGTTGCCCACATGGAAGTGAGAAGAGTATCCGACTTCACCATGAATTCCCAAGGACCCAAACACGCTGCCTGTGATCATGTGAAATAGTGATGCATTGTGGACAAAGCCGGCAGCTTTGCAGAATTGTAGAGGTGCACTTATCCAGGTAGCTTCGCAACACATGCGCCATGGAACTTTCGGAGGGTAAGGTGTGTGTCGTACCAGCGCGGGGCACCCTCTTGGCAGCTGGGCTCCTCATCCTCACAGTGTCTGCGGTGCTTTCTGTGCTTCTTGTGGTGGTGGTGCTTCTTCCAGGGCTTCTTGCCCAGCTCTCCTGCCGCCTGCTCACTGCCCTTCTCTTCATCCTCCACATCCTCATCATCTGCATCCTTGTCACTGTGCTCCGTGTTGCTGCCCTTTGATTTGCTGCCCTTATGCTGACTGTCCTCATCCTCATGTTCATCGTCATCGTCGTCATAATTGTCAGATTCCTTGTTATGCGCCCTCTCATCTCCCTCCTCCTCTTTCCTATGCTGGTTGTGCTTCTCCTTCTTATGACTGTGCTCTTCAGCTGCCTTGTGATGATGGTGGTCATCGTGTTTGTCATCGCTATCATCATCATCATCATCATCATCATCATCATCATCATCATCATCATCGCCATCGTCATCATCCGCTTCACTCTCTCCGTCATGCATCCTCGCTTTGTCTGCATGTCCCTCCTTGCCATGCTTCCGGTCATCCTCACTGTCAGGCTGGGCGATCAAGCTGTCCGAGGCTGGGGACATGAGGGATTGGGAGGCTGCATGAGATGTGGCAAGAGCGTGCTGCAAGTCTCCATCTTGATGCATTGCGTGATGTCCCAGGCCCGGACCCTGTCGGCGAGGCAAAGAGTTCACACAGATGAATCTCATGGCTGAGTCTACAGCATTGCAGATGTTGTCAGCACCTTCAACGTAGCACGCAAATGGGAAGCATGCAGTGCAATCCCCTTTCGTCTGTGTTTCTTCCCTGGCTGCGGAGCTGTTGCAATCAGCTGCTGGGGCAGTCGAGCAGACTGCAAACACCACCGGGCCACGTGGCCAGGCAATTGATTCCAACAGCTCTGCAGTCAGCGAAGAAACGATGGACGACAGGGATCACACTGCAGCTCCCCATTCGCCTAGAAGACCCAAGGTGCCGACACCATGACTAAAGGGCTTCCAGGAACATGACACGCACCTGGTACATGCCCACTTTGACCATGGCGATGATGAGGACGAGCCCAGTGGCAGCCAACCAGAGCAGGGCGGCAGTCAGGAGCACATCGCGCCACTCTGGCACCTTGCATCGCCTGCTGGCCCGGTTCTTGTGGCTTGCCGACTGGCAGTGAGGCCGATCCTCCTCCTCGGAGGCCTGCTTGGAGGGTTTGGGGAGATACACCTGCTCGTAGGCTAGCAGCAATGGCGCCTTTTCGTCCTGCCTCTCCCCCTCCTCCATACTGCAGAGGCAGATCAAACTCTGCTCAATGCAGGGGACTTTCTTAAGGAACTGGATTTTGTTCCTAGTCAGACACGTCCACAACAGAACCGTCCATCTATTGTTTTAGATGTTGGGCTACCTTTCTTCCCAAAGATCTGACAGCCGCACTCAAAATAGGCTCCAGTTTGTGGGGCATATAGATGTCTCTATGTGTGACACAAGTGCATGGATCAAGTGCTAAACTCACATTTCCTCCTCAGGCTCCTCTGTGTCCATGGATATGTCAAAGGCATGGTGGGCCGCCAGAAACAGTGTCGAGACCTGAAAGACATGACACCGCCCTTAGCCTCTCTTTGTCAAACATTTAAAGATGCACTCTAACATCCCCAGCAATTCTCATGCTATTGCTCGGAAAAAACCGAAGCAGACAGGAGAATGAAAGCGCCTAGGGGGACGGAGTGTTTCTCTTAGCAGTGCATGTTCACGCGCCGAGGTTCCAAAAGGTGTGGTGTTGAGTCATCATAAGGGCTTGCCTGGAGAATGAAGAAACTTCCCAGAATCCACGAGGTTATCACTGGATGAGCCTCGATGCACCTCAGCAACAGCAGCAGCGCGCCTGTCTGATCATGCTCTTTTGCCATCTCCTCCACCAGGTTCCTGCATAACAATGCAGAAATTGCTCAATGTTTGTGGTGCCCTCTAATTACAATCAAATGACTCTGTTTGTCACTGAGGTTGAAATGCCAGAACACGCACGCAACCATGGTCACCAACAGACACTCCAAGGTCCAAACCTAGACGATTCGAGTGGATTTTGCGCAGTTTCAACAAGAACATTCTTTGAGTTATTGTGTGTTGGCGAGTCTTTACCATTGGCAGATGAAGATGACACCAACAGCGGCCTCCAAGGAAAGCACAGCAAAAGCAGCTCCGACAAACTGCACACACGACAACAGAATGAAGAGTGTTGTGCTTGTCGAGATTGTGATGAAAAAAGTGATCGGTGCTGCAGCAAACTGAAGGAGAAGACTTCAAAAAATCTGCAGGAATAACATTTTCACAACTTACCACTGATATGGGCCACAGGTAGCGGCGGGTGCTTCCATATGCCCCCACACTCCCTGTCAAACAGAGGATTATGCCGGTGACAAAGGCCACCTCCGCGATCCTGCATACAAAGGAGCATTATAATGATGGGCATTCACCCTTACGAGGACCAATGTGAAGGGCGGTAGCCTCCAGGTGAAGAGGCCTGGGTGACTCGAAATGTTCTTTTAGTGCTGTCCAGAAATGGCAGAAAATTTTGCAGGAAGCGGATAAACGTTTGATTAGCAGCAAAACACAGAATGTTGGTCATTCATGGTGCGGCAGAACGGGGCCACACCACAACGAGTGCAGATACACGAAGTGCAAGTGAGCGACTGCGATACACAGAGCCCCAAGGTAGAGCCAGAACCCGGGTAGGCAGAAGGATATGGCGGAAAGTCCAAGAAAGGGGCCATCCATTGGTTAAAACCTCTGCACGGCTTTGGGAATGGTAGCGCCAAGCGCCAATTCCTTTGACAACCCTCAAACTCTGCACATTGAAAAGCTTTGCTACCGCTGATAACTTCGAAGACACTCTTCCGCTTTGAGGAGACAGGAGAACGGAAACGAGACCCAGTAGGGGCGTAAGCACCTCTCCGGAAGAGTGCTTGAGATTTCGACGTGATATGCCACATGGACCACATCACGTGCACGTGCCCCAGCTGGCACTCATGCCTGACTTGGACTCGTCTGGGACATTGGGCATTTTGTGCAGAAACTGTCAAAATTTATCGCAGCGTTGATGTTCCTGCAATCGCTGTGATCCAGGTCGCTGCACATAGGTAAAGGGCGAAGCGTGCCTGATTTCAGGAGTTAAGAGGCCTGGACCTGTGAAAGACGTACTTCTGTATCTTTAGTTGCCCCGACTTTCTGCTCTGGCAGGGCAGTAATTGGCGTATATAGCTCCAGTACCAGCCAGTAATGCTGTAGAGATCCCGAACGTTGCAGTATGGACAGCGATTACGGTTATAGCAGCGATGAAGATTCCTATGAGGCCATGGGGTCTGAGGGAGACTCCTTTGACTTTGACTCCCAAGCAGAAATGGAGACGCACGCAAAAAAGGTACTACCGTGTAGTATGAAAAAGGAAGTTGACTGCACGCATCGTCGGTGCCGTGTCGTTATCGTGCAATCACAGCAAGTCTTGACTCTTGTATAAGGTTTCAGTACACGATTCTGCCTCTGCAGGTGCCCTACATAGTTTACAATGAGGAGCAACTACGGGAAAGGCAACAGGATGCAGTCAAAGCTGTAGCTGGAGTGCTTTCTATCAGTGATGGCGAGGTTGTGCGTGTTTTGAGGCAGTTCAAGTGGTATGTTCCACGAGGCGCTACTTACTGTTTCTAGCCTTCCTCAGATCTACCACTGGCAATGCTGGTGCACCATCATTCTGTGCCATCATGCTGCTCTTGCAGCTGATTGTCAGTCCTGCCTCCAAAGGAGGCCCCCCTGACACTTTTACTCCTGTGCAGGGATGCGAACAGGGTGAATGAGGAGTGGTTCGCTGATGAGGGTTCTGTAAGAAGAAAAGTAGGCTTACTAGAGGATGCTCCAGTAGCATCCACTTCTGGCAAGGTGAGCGAGAAGAACCAGCCACTTGGCAGGGTCTCGGGTTTGTTCGAGAAGTTGCCTCTTTGTTGACGACCTGCATGTGACCTGGATTATATGGAATGTCTGCTGCAACGTAGCAGCTGATTTCATGTTCTGATATCGCTGCTTCTGCACACAGACAACATGCCAGATATGCTTTGAGGAATTCGACCTGAAGAACATGCGCGCCGCGCGCTGCAAACACTACTTCTGCAAGCCCTGCTGGCGAGGCTACATCAGCACTGCCATCTCCAGCGGCCCCTCTGTGCTCAGCCTTCGCTGCCCACTACCTGACTGCACAGCCGCAGTAAGTCAACATGCCTCCTTGTTTAAGAAACAACAGTAGAGCATTTCCTTACAACTCTGGGCGCGGCGGCCGCTGAGTGATTTTGTGATAGCAGCAGGAGGAGGGCTGCTGCAGCATGCCTGCATGTGCTGTCATATTTGGACATGTGGCGTGCACCTCTGCAAGATAGTCTTGAATGTATCAATTGTGAGTGAATGAAGTGCGATACAGCATCGTTTCAAGACGGCTGTCTCCGCACAATTATCAAGGATATATCAACTGTGGCCGAACAGGTGCCCAGAACTTCTGATGGGTGACAGCAGTGCAACACTGAGGCATGTGTCGGCTGTTCTGCGCAGGTGCCGCAGAGCGTGGTGAAGGAGGTGGTCAGCGAGGCAGATGCAAAGCGCTACGACACGTACGCGATGCGCAGCTTCGTGGAGGACAACCGGCAGCTGACGTGGTGCCCCGCCCCCGGGTGTGAGCATGCGGTGGAGTCGCGCGCTGAAGTGGGTACCGACCCCATGGACATCGTCTGCAAGTGCGGCGCCACCTTCTGCTTCCAGTGCAAGGAGGAGGCCCACCGCCCGGTGAGTCGCCCCTGCCCCTGCCCCCGCCCCCGCACTGTATTGGCACGTTGTCTGTCATAGTCGTTTGGCTCCAACGAGGTCCCCTCGGTACAGGAATGTGCATCGCATCCTTCATGCTTGCCCGAGGTCTCTTTGACCGTGTAATGGAGACTGGTGCTGTTTGTTTGAGTGGCAGTTTGTTTGAGTTTCTAGATTGAAATGAGGATGGTGTTTCGAATTTCTCCACTGTTCATGTTTGCTTGAGAGGTATTTATGTGGCATTGCCCGCCTGTCATATGCAGCTCCCTTGTTGACAGATGGTCATGCTGATGGCGAGAGTGTCGCACAGGTGGACTGTGACACGGTGGGCAAGTGGATCCTTAAGAACAGCGCGGAGAGCGAGAATCTGAATTGGATCTTGGCGCACACCAAGCAGTGCCCCAAGTGCAGGCGGCCCATTGAGAAGAACCAGGGCTGCATGCACATGACGTGCAGCCAATGCCGCTACGAGTTCTGCTGGCTCTGCCAGGGCGACTGGAAGGAGCATGGCGAGCGCACCGGCGGCTTCTATGCCTGCAACAGGTAGGCTGGTGTTTTCCATGGACTCTCATGTCTGATGTCACTCCAGGAATTTGACAGGCTGCAGCGCTGAGCATGCAGCTGTCCTCATGGACCTTTAGCGACTTTCTCATACTTGGATGCGCTGTATGAAGAGTTCCAGGACCACTACATACTCGCTGTGGGTCTTAGGCAGACTGGCCATTCTGCTTCACTTGCATGAGAAGTCTCAGCATGCCTCTCATCGTGATGTGCCACAAATTGTGCTGCAGAGAGAAATCAGGGAGTACATGTCAAGCCCCGGAATGTGCATGTGCGCAGATACGAGGTGGCGAAGAAGAAGGGGGAGTACGACGAGGAGGCCCAGAAGAGGGAGCAGGCGAAGAATGCGCTGGAGCGCTACATGCACTACTACCAGCGCTGGGCCGAGAACGACAAGTCGCGCATCGCCGCGCTCAAGGCCATGAACAATGTGATCGAGCAAAAGCTGGAGTCGCTGTCTGAGCTGACCGCCACGCCCACCTCGCAGCTCAAGTTCCTGCCCGATGCCTGGGCCCAGGTGGGCGGCCATTCTCTCACTCTGCATCTTGTTTTTTCTTTCTGTGTTGTGTGCGGCTAGTGTTGGCAAATTTTGGGCATCCTCCATTTCGGCGTCATGCATGACGAGCTTGGACTTCAGCTGCGCCATCCCAGTCTGCCACGCTGTTGTCACATGGCTCCACATTTGCATGCATTCACATCCTGTGTTCGGCATGCATAATAACCCCTCCCCTGCTGTTTGCCAGTGCGCCCTACTGTGGGTGTTTCTTTGGTCAGATTAATAAAAATTGTGTCATTTATGAGGGTGTGTCCGGGTCAGGAATTGATGCATTGTCTTGCAAGAGGTTTCTGGATGTCTACACAAGGAGAAAGCCATATGTTTTGGTGCAGGTGGTGGACTGCCGACGCATCCTGAAGTGGACCTACGCCTACGGGTACTACCGGTTTGGCGAGCAGGCTCTCGGCCGCAATGGCGCCGCGGTTGCGGCCGAGACCCTGAAGCAGCAGCAGGAGTTCTTTGAGTTCAACCAGGTGCCCCCTGCCTTTTTTGTGTTATCAAGCAGCAGAATCCTCTCTGAGGCACCTCATTTGCATCCAAGGAAATTTCCCATTTAATTTCTGCATCAACGGCATGGTCACGAGTTATTGGGTTTTCTATTAGTAAAAGGGAGGTGTTCAAGGGAAAATCAAGCGCGGAATTCCTGTAGCATATATTCGAAAAGACTCTCGCGTGCGTCTTCCTGCGATACATTGCAACCCATTCTTTCATGGGCACGGTTCTAACTTGCAGTTGTTGATAAAAAGAGGCAGATGCAGTGGGTTGAGAAGTTGCTCTGCTTAGAGATCTAAGCAACTTCATATTTCTTACTTCTGTGAGCAACTGGTTTATCGCGGAAGGATTGGTGTGTTTAACACTTCCACGCGCTCTGTCACGGTCTTCAGACTGGGTTGCTGCAGCTGCCCTGCATTTGAGACTTGAAGTTTGATTCTTGCTGACCTGGCGCACAGGGCCAGGCGGAGTACTTCCTGGAGAAGCTGCACGGCATGGCAGAGAAGGATGCCAACCAGTTCCTCGACCACTCGGCGCCGCCAGAGGGGTGGGGCAAGTTCCGGGAGACGCTCATCGGCCTCACCGACGTCACGCGCAACCACTTCGACAAGCTCGTCCAGGTCAGCAGCCCTCTGTGTCCTCTGGACATGTTCAGCTCTCATGTAATGTGATCTCCTGCTCGGCTCAGTCAGTGATCTGCGGGCGTGTCAGAGGGGTTTGCTGCTCTATGCAGCATGCTCTGACACTCCTGGGCTAAGACTGGGCCTTGATGGAATGCAACATGATAGCTGAGGCACCTGACCATGGCACTGATCAGACCCGTCCAAGATTGCATTCAGCAGGACTCATCTTGATGCACTGTACGTCCTGTGTTGACCATTCATAGGTAAGGACTCACAAGACTTTGCAGCTGGTCGCAAACCGGTGTCTGGTGTGTTCGATGGCGGCTTTCCTCTTGCTGATGACTGTTCCTGTTCCTGTTGCAGGAAATATACTTTCCTATATACCTCCCAACTAGGGAACTTTTGCACAAGAACCTAAACCCACCATTGCATTTAGGAAGAAAAAACATCATCCTGAAGGCCCCTTCATGCTAGATCTAAACCCTTAACCCTAACCCCCATACTGTACAACCCTAACTGAAGTTGTTGAGATTTTTTTCCCCGGGGTTGCGCGCGCAGGAGCTGGAGAAGGGGATTGATACAATGCTGCATGCGTATGGCGGTGATATGGACACGGACGAGTTGGAGGGCCCCTCTGCGCCCGCGCCAGCCGCAGGCAAGAAGAAGGCGGCCCGCCCCTCCAAGAAGGCCCGCGCCACCTCCAACAAGGGTGCGCATTTCTTTTTCTAATTTTTTCTTTTAGGGTTTCAATTCGGATTTAGGGTCGATTTTTTTGCAAAATAAATTAAAATAGGGATTTTTGGGGTTTCAATTTGGATTTACGGTCTATTTACTTAACAAAATAAAGTAGTACACTCACAAAATGCGCCTGCCGCCTTGTTTCGTATCTCGGCTTCATCAAAACTTCGCCCCCATTTGCTGTTGCCACCCGCAGTGCCGCATTGATCCCCGCTGAGAAAGTTTTTATTCTTTTGCCTTCTGTTGCCCTAGTGGTCGACCCAACCCATGGCGTTGCTGTCCTTGTCTGCCTCTCAAGAAAACTACAACAACAACGGCCTCCACTTTCTTGCTGGCAGCATGAGCATGAGCTGTCTCCTGGCACAGTGCCTTGGCCAAACTCTGCACACAGCCAAAAAGAAGACTGCAGGACAGAGATGCATCCTTATCACATGTTTGTGCAGCTGGTTTGGCTGACCAATGCGGTTCCCCCAGCAGGCATGGGCGCAAGCTGTCTCCTGGCAGACTGCCTTGGCCAAACTCTGCGCACAGCCAGAAGTACTGCTGGACAGAGTTGCATCTTAGTAATGTGCTTGTGCAGCTGGTTTGGCTGATGCATGTGTTTCCTCAGCAGGCACATCAGCGCAGATGGTCAGCCAGCCGTTCCTCTGACCAATGGCTGACCAATGCATGGCTGACGAATGCAGCTTTATCAGTGGCTGACCAATCCGTCCTCCTGATTTGAAGTGACATCGGATCAGCAGTGATTCATCTGGTGATGCTGTGTGGTAGCAGGCGCATCCGGCAGCGGCGCAGGTGTGGAAGGCGACAGCGATGGAGAGAACGGCGCAGGCGCGAGCGGCTGGGGCTTTTGGCAGTGTCACACTTGCACCTATGTCAACCAGGTCTGCACTTGGATTATTTCCACGATATAATGAGTTGTTGTCAACTGAACCGTCTCTGTCTCAGATCACTGTTTCTGCAGTGACAGATCTGTCACCTGCAGGAAAGTTGCAGTCCGCTTCGGGGGCATCCTCTCTCTTTTTTGGAAATGCATGTTGGCTGCACAGAGTCACTTTTCTTCCTGCTGCAAGCTAGGTAGTGTGGAAAGTCGTGAACAGAGAAAACGTACCAGGCTGTGTTGTTGGTTTGGTTCCCTTGCTGACAGACAATAATTCCTGAATAGGTTCCCTTGCTGTGTTTCCTGAACAGGTTCCCTTGCTGACAGAGAGTGTCTCCTGAATAGGTTCCCTTGCTGACAGAGAGTGTCTCCTGAACAGGTTCCCTTGCTGACAGAGACTGTCTCCTGAATAGGTTCCCTTGCTGACAGAGTGTGTTTCCTGAACAGGAACCGCGCCGCCAATCGTGCGCAGTCTGCGACACACCGCGCACTTAGAAGTGACCGCGGCCACCGGCTTCCACCGCGCGCTCGGCCGCGGCCGCGGCCAAACGGATGCGCGAAAGTTTTGCCGCCGCTGGCGCAGCTGCTGTCGGGCAGTCATCCCCACAGCCGCCTGTTCACGGCACCAGATAGCTAGCTGTGAACGGCTACCTGTCTGGCGTTCCATGTTGCTTGGCCGGGATTAGCAATGCCAACTGAAGGGTTGGAGTATTTTCAAGCAGTTGTCCATGCCTGTTGTGGCTCATTTGACCTGTAGGATATGCAAGACTTTGAATCAGTGTCTGCTGGGTTTGGATGGTGCAAGTCCGCCTCATAGTTGCCCCTTTGGTGCGAGCAGCTGGGCAGTATGTGCGGAGTTGGTTGGCGCGTGCAGCAGACATGTCTTTTGTCAGCTGCCTCCGAGACTCCACATGCACAGGAACCTTCAGAATCTAGTTGTCATGGAATGTTAGATGTGCTCTGGCCGAAACTATGCCTCTGCTCCGAGTTTCGCCAGCAGTGCAGGGGTGAACATAGGAATGGAACTTGTGAGGCGAATGGGAGCAGTTCATGTGGCACAGAAAGCGGAGTTCATGCTCTACCCGGCAACCCAAGAGCGAGTATTTGTAGCACTAAGGTCTCTCTGTTGTGTATCCCTGATGTGGATTCTTGCAAGGCAAACATCATTTGCGCTCAAAGTGTACAAGGGCAATGCCTGGTTTTGCAGGGACATCTCCCCAACGTCATTTCTGTGTGTTTTGCATGACTACCTCAATGGCTCCTTGGGGAACGAGCAGCACAAAATATATTAAGCGGACCGGTTGCTGCACTATGGACGGTCTCGTTTTTGAAGGTGTTAGTGTGTCGTGGTTGAAAGGTTGATCAAGGCATGAGGCACTGGGCTTATCAGGTCACAATGTGCATTGCAGAAATGTACACATGTGGGCTCGAGCATGCGCATATGAGCATGTAAGCGTCAACGTCATTTTGCAGCTCCCAAGGCATGGGCTCAAACGGTCTAGCTCCTCTTTATCTTTCCTCTTAAATGCAGATTGATATATAAATATTGTACTGGTATCTGGCAACTACATCGATAATAATGATGCAATGTTTCGTGCATGGCAAGTGTTCTGTGCATGAAGAGCGACGCGTTCTGAGCCTGGCAAGGACATCCTGTCACAATTTTGTTTATAAGTGGCACAGTACGTTGAGGTACCATTGCAACGTCAACCCTCCACCACATATCAGCTTCCCAGTCTGCTGATCAGGTCATGGTCATGGTCATGACACAAGGTTTAGTTCGAACTGGCTCAAAATTACAGATCAGATCAAGCCTTTTGAGTTGTAGAACTCGAGTCCAAGAGACTTACTTGAGTTTTGAGGGACAGAGCTGCAACAGTCCCTGACTTCCTCATACTGTGAAGCTTCTCAAGTCCCATGTGAGCAGCAGAAACACAGTGCCATCACTGGATGCAGAAGATTTGCCTGTGCTTGGGTTCAAGTAAAAACCAGCACTTGTAAAACACATGATCTCTGATTCATTGGCTGTGAGAATTGCAACGGAAGAACACAAATAGATCACCCAATCACGGCTAGACGTTTCTGCCAACCACTGTCACCCGCCTTATAGGCCGACAGTATTGTGAAGAGGAGAAGGGTCTCCTGGACCTCACACCTTCCTCAGTGCCAATCAGGCGCAGATCATGACCAGCGCTCAAAGGAAAAATTGTCGTTGAAAATGCAGGATAGGCACTAATAGTCAATCTCTATGCTGGAACGCTTCCGTCATGCTCAACAACTGTGCATGACTTCAGTGCACCCTGCTATGGTGTCGAGTCAACCCTCATCCTGTGGTGATATCTAGACTACAATTCTGTCTGGTTCTTTGTTGTCCACATGTTTCGTCAAAGCTATATTATCAGTGCTTCTTGCCAATCACCTCATGGCCCTTTCACACCCACGCTGGGGCCGCTTGCGGATGCAGATGTAACAGCGGCGCATGAACCTCAACCACTGCAGGAGCTGAGGGATGCCCTGAGCCATCCCCCTCTAGGGCCTCAAAAACACCTGCGTGCGTGCCCCACTAAATGCTCCTGAGAGGCCCCAAGCATGCAGGTTGGGGGCCCCGTGAACGTCACCCCTGCTAATGCTGGCGCGGCCGCTGAGTTGCCATTGCAAGGGCATTGCTGGGTGATTTCAGCGCGCGGCACCACTCCAGACCAGGGCTGAAAGGACATGGCTCCCGAGGTCCCCAAATTACAAACAAAGAACCCCAAGAGGCACAGAACAGGGGGTACTAACCCAACCTTAGTTAGATACAGTACCCCCTGCACTGAAGATTATACGTTTGTACCCCCTGCCCCGGAGGATTCGGGAGTGGAAAGCTAAGAGCCGGGATGCCTTTGCAAGGGCGGTGCCGGGTGGTTTCAGAGGTGCGCACCGCAACCGCTCCAGACCGAGGGGCTCACAGGACATGAAGTCCCCAGCATCCGAACAAAGGCTCCGGAGAGGGACCACAAACCAAGACCCCCAAGAGGCACCGGACAGGGGGTCTTAAAGTTCATGTAGTTAAAATTAGTACCCCCTGCACCGGAGGATTCGCGAGTGGACGGCTAAGAGGCGCCCGCGGCATGTGATAGTCGGTGCAATGCCGGCGAGGGGAGGTCGGAGCGGTGGGCGCGCAGTGTGCGATACATCTGCGCGATCCACACCTGGTAGCCGCTCGGGTGGCACCAGTGCGTGCAGTCATCCTTCTCCTGCGGGCAGGAACCATTTCCTCAAACACTCTGGGACAGTTGGGGATATTGGGTATAAAGCCACCATTGCATTCAAGAAGAAAGATTATCACCGTAGATGCCCTCCCAAAACATAAATCCTCACCCCCAAAGATCTACAACTCTAACTGAAATGTTTGAGAAATACGTTCCGGGGCTCCTGCATCGGAATGACTGAACATACTGAAGCCAGTGCTTAAAATAACCGTATATTAGTAAACATTAATAACGCATCGCCTCCATTGTTTCATTGGCACTAGTGTGAAATGGCAGAGAAGCAGGAGCATGAGAAAGCCTATCAAAGGAGGTACAAGCATGACGTCAATATAACAGAGGTGAATGTACGCCTTACTTCAGAAGCCATAACAAGCAGGCGAGCATTTGCACACTGTGCAAAGTATGCTACAGCTCGACTGCTCGATATGACTTCCGAACGACCCACTACTAGCCTGCGAGAGAAGATGGAAAAGTAATTTGCGCTGACCTGAAAGCTGTGGTGGTATTGCCACAGGGGCACGCTGAGGTTCCAGGTGTGCACTATGGGGATGCCCAGCCTCTCTATCAC
This sequence comes from Coccomyxa sp. Obi, assembly GCA_020887355.1. Classification (NCBI taxonomy): domain Eukaryota; kingdom Viridiplantae; phylum Chlorophyta; class Trebouxiophyceae; family Coccomyxaceae; genus Coccomyxa; species Coccomyxa sp. Obi. The sequence continues at coordinate 1,929,403 of AP025001.1, forward strand.
AGGCAACGTTATCTTGTTGCGCCAGCCGCCCTCCACAATGATCTGCAGCAGAATCAATATCAAAATCAAAATCAGTATCAAAATCAAGGATCAGCCTGTGATCTGTGACTGGCTGGCCGTGCCGAGCCTCTTTCTTCAACCTGCCTTGCTCTTTTGAGACAAAAGTTCGATGTGAGTCACACTCCTTCAGAGAGGCATGCAGCTGTGTGCATGAGTGCATGTTGCAATTCTCTTGGATTGCAACATGCATGCATGCAATCTGTGCAGTATAAAGGCTTGCACTTGGATCGCAACATGCATGCATGCAATGTGTGCAGTACAGCCAGAATGTGACACCTATGTGCACACTCTTCAGTACACCGCGAGTTAACAACTGTCACCGCAGACTGTGAGGGTTGCGAACGGAAGTAGAAGCCTCATGTGACCCTCATGTGGCCGCCACTGTGCCCCCCAGCAGGTGATTGAGCAAATTCATTCTGAAAAAAGAAAACTGGTAACAACACAGAGGTATGTGGAGTGTGCACCTGCATGACTGGGTCGGTGCTCTCCAGCTCATTGGCAGGCGTCAGTGTCACACTGTCCATGGGCTTGCATATGAACCCCCTGTCATCTGCCCTTGGCTTTGCCTCTGGGCAGCCGTCACACTTGTAGTCCCCTGCACATTCACCACAATCGCTGCCTTGAATCCTCGAGGTCAAAAGGTGCTGTGGATTGAGTTGACTAGAACCCAATGCCAGCCGATCCTCACCAGTACTATGTGTGCGACATTGCAGGATGTGATAAAGTTTTGTCACCGGTGCTCTTGAAAAGTCCCAATCGAATGTTCAAGAGCAATAGCGAACACTTCAAGATTCGGTGCAGAGTGAGAAAGGCATTCGCTCTTGGTGGTCTGATGCATGATTGTGTTTTGTGGCGGGTGGGCTCTCAAACCAGAGGACAAGAAGCAGCTGCAACTCTCAAGAATAGAGATTCCCACTTACACCCAACGTTGATAAACAACTCAATTAATGCAGATGGGAGATACACACCAGTGGGGGTGTCAAAGTGCTGGATGGACGCGTCGCGCCAAATGGTGTAGGGCAGACGCTCCTTGTTCCTCTCATAGAATTCCGACCAGATCATCACATTCTGGGCCAGCTCCTCCGCCGCATTGATCCACACCGCAAAATTGAGGACCATTATATCGGTTGGAAGCACGCCCAGCCGGTCGAATCGCGGCAGCAGATTAGTCACCAGCCAATCCCCCATGTTGCTGCAGAGAATACACATGACTAAAAAGAGATGCAAAGATGTGAGATGAAGGCATGACTGAATGCATGTAGATATTTCAAATACTCGAAGACTGCGGACCCAGAGTGGCTGCAAGAATTCTTTGACTGGAGCTTGCAGCCACTTCGGGGTGTCCGCCTGAACGAAACTGCAGAGCAGGACTGACCTCAGAAGTCCAGATGGGAGGTTCCCATGCATCTTTCAACAATCAAAGACAGCAGGCCTTCAATCTATCAATTCTGACTCAAAGAAGTGCATAAAACCGTGCAGCAGGCTTGGTCAAAATGGAGCATCCAGGTATTCCATCACACCCTCACTCAAGCACAGGAGGAACCTACTAGGCATAAACTCTGGTGATACAAGACTCACCTGCGAATGTGGCAGATGCGGCTCTTTTCTGGAAGCAGCACACACCAGCCGCCAATCAGCCCCTCCGTTGCACCCTTATCCGCAATCAGCCTGTCCAGCTGCTTTGTTTCCAGGTCCCAGAACTCATACATGAAGCACTGCAGCGCCCGCATGAACTCCTGCACACAAACAACAGATTACCCACATTCAAGCCATGTTTGAAAATGATCTGTCAGCCGCCTTGACCTCCCCTCTGCAGGTCATGAAATGTGCCAATCAAAGAGCGCTGAAGCCATAGGCCATACCGAAATTGGGATTTCTGTCTGGAGGGACCAGACCTGCATCATGGAGTCACCGACCAGCCACAGGGTTCGCCCCCGGATGTAGGGGAATAAATCGCAGGGCGTCAGCTCCAGCAGATCCTTCGCACCCACAGCACCAACCTTCGCCCTGCGGACAAACAACTCCATTCCACAACCAAAACTTGATACCTTGGACATTATAGACATCATCCATACATCTTTCCAGGAGCATACGCAAGCAGGTAATGTCACTCATCCAAACATCGTTCCAGCAGCATAGGAAAGCAGGCATTGGCAATCATCCGGTGTGTGAGCTGTGGACATAAGGACAGCGCCAAGCACCTGTCCATGAGCGTGTTGAAGAGCAGGTCCTGGTCATGCTGGGGGCACTTGGGGCCGTGGCTCTTGAACTGGCAGAAGTGCGACCACAGCTCGTCCCGATCGCAGTTCACGCAGGCCGGCCGCTGCCGCTCACCCATCAGATACGGCCGCGCTTCCCCGCGCAGCATGTCCTCATATCGTATCCTGCATGTGCGCGCACATGCCACATACGCACAGTCAGCAAAACCAGAGATGTTCTTACTACTCTGTTCTTCTTGTCAGCGCAGCATGTCCTCATATCGTATCCTGCATGTGCGCGCACATGCCACATGCGCAGTCAACCAAACCACCACCCAGAGATGTCCGCAGCTCTCCATTCTTGTTGACAGTGGTCATGACACCACTGGACCACTGTCCAATCTCCGCCACGGCCACATGCTTCAGTCCGGCTTGCATGCATGCATGCATGCGATGCACGCGTGCGCTTGACAAGGTCCAGGATACTCTTACAACTGTGTCAGGACACTCACGGTGTGGCAGAAAGTGGCAATGGACATGGCATTCACCTTTCGTATACCAGTGGACAGCTGGCATTGAACCACTGAGGTGCATCAAACACCGCTGGCAACAATTGCACCTTGCAATCCCCCTGAGAACCAGGCACACAAGATTGTCATCTTCTCGCGTAAATCCCGGCAATTGCCTCCTTGTTTGGTTGCTTCCTGGCAGATTCAATGGCAACAATTGCGGAGCACTTCAGGCGTGTCCACCAGTTCTAATGCACTGCAACGGAATCAGATGGACCGTCGCACAGTCACACCTTGTTGGACTTGTGGCACTCCCAGGATCCTGACAGGGATATCAACCCAAGCAGAAGCACGCCGACCACAGGCAAGAGCAGCCAGCTCTTCCTGTCCTGATATGCTTGCAACAGTCTCCCCCTCGCAGGCCCTTTCCCAGCCTGATGAACAGACATCATACACTGAAATTCATCTCATGCATGGGACCATAAATCAATGCCCAGACAGCATGCCCTCCAGGCATACTACAAAATTGTCTTCATATCAAAGCATAAAGAGCTGCAGTCTCAATTGCGAGATAGGAAGCAGAAGCTGAGCCTCTTCAATAGGTTCTTACAGGAAATGAGGCAGTCGGAAGCATGGGACGCCCCTTAGGCGATCTGGTTTGAAGCCCTGAGCCTCTCCAACGCGCTGGAAACAGCGACACCATCCTGTGGATCAAGTAATTCTTCACCAATCATCCTTCAAGAGAGCACTGCCCAAGCACTGTCATACATGTATAATTCACCATTCCATATTCAAGACTCATGTACAGGACTGTTCTACGGGAAGAAGGAATGGAACACACCATGCTCAAGCTAATGAAAACAGCCTCATCAAAGAGGTGGGCTGCAGAAATACTTCTGGTCCCCAGCCCTTTGTTATGCAGAAGCAGTTCAAGGCTTATCAATGCAAGTTCTACGATGTTCACAGTCGTCCAGTGCCCTTAAGCACCCTATTTGTCTCTGTGAAGGCACACTGTGAAGGTGATCAGCACAGACTGACGACCAACTCCCAACTCAGCCAATGAAGATGAATCACTTGCCTAGAAAAAAAGGCAGTGGGCTGCAACAATGTATTGAAAGATCAAAAGCAAATGACTGCCTGCCGCTCTTGGTGGCTTCAACTTCACGGTTCGATGATACCAACTATCGGCAATACATATCTTGATGAAGCCTCTCCAGAATGTTGCACTAATACCTAAATGCAATACAACTGTCAAAATAGAAATCCTCTAGCCTTCCCCTGGACGCGTTGCATGACTCAGCGTTTTGGCAGCTCTAAAATACTCTTACAAATGACCGATGCAGTTAGCGCAAACTGCCACACCGGTGTGGTTTTAATCAATTTTCTGCGGAATGACCTTCGAATGGCCCAAGAATCACAAGATCAACATGAGGATTCAATGAGCGCCATTTGGCTGGAAGCTGATTGTTGTATCTAGCATAAACACTCTTAAGGGTCAGTGTTCTTCACCCTTGTGATCTTGGAAGCCCTGCCGACAGCTGTCAGGGAAGTGAAAATCTATGCGATTGGAATGACCGACGTTGAGATCATCCTGCATGTGTAACTCCACACATTACAGACCCCTCCTTTGATCAAAAAGTCAAGAATGTGGTCTTTTAAAATCATCTGCTTGGGCAAATCTGCTCATGCTTGAAAGTTGTTAGCCAGGTACAACTTCCGTAACCCTGCTCTCAGTCTGTAGATTCCGTACAATTTGGTGATCGAATTTCTGCTGTGCAAGTTGGCCAATACAGAAGTAACAACAGGCTTAGGGTGAGTCGGCGTCGATTCTCCGGCCGTGGCTGAACCCAAACGAACCGGCGGTGGAGTGATCGTCCAACACGTCTCGTTCAAAGATAACGATGCCTGACGAAGAGCAACCTGGCAAACTTGTTAAGGAACCTGCACTTTTGAATGACGACGCTGAAGGGAAAACGGAGGGTACCAGCGAGGTGAAAACCCACTTCGTGATTGACTACCAGTGCGCGTGATGTGGCATACTAGGAACAGAGCGCAGCTCAATACAATAGTCACATCCGTACCTCGATACATCGTTGTGTTCCTTTTTCATCGAGAGAAAAAGAGGGAACGTCACCCCATTTCTCATTGTCAGAGACATCACTACCCTCGCAGCTCACGGTGCTCTGTTGTCAGAAATAGATTTGTATGATAATGACACAAGCATTGCATGAGTATTAGTGTGATCTGTCGTGCTGCAGGGGCCCAGGACTATTGGTCCCTTTGTTGTGGGACTGAAACAGACTCGGCGTGAGCAGTTTGCAGCTTGGTATGGAGTGGCTGCACTGTTCTTTGTGGTCCTTGTCCCAACCACAAATGCGACCATTCTCGCCTACTTCACTGCTGAGGTACATCTCCACCTTTCAAATGCACCAACCTGCCTGATTCATGCATACAGCAGGCACTAAATACTCATTTGAACGTGATTGAGGGGCAAGTAAGTAAGACAGGGTGGTGGTCATGCTGCTCTGCTGTAGAGTCCGTTTAAACTGGGAAGTCAATGTGACAAATGAAGACTGAGTTCCTGACATGCGTTGTGATGCATGGGTGCAGTTGAAACGGGATTGTGGGCTGACCATAGCACAGTATGGCCTGCTCACAGGGTAAGTCCTTAGCCTGCAAGAAGCTAGAATCTGTACATATCCTGCTGAAATGCCTCCCTGCCAAGCACTGGGCATATGCTACTTTTGCCCCTAAAGGCAGTTTATCCCAAACTCCCTTCACGTGACTGTTCATCCGTTCGATGTTGAACACTTTCATTCTCTGAAGAAATCCACTTGCCTCCCTTGGCCCCTGTTGCACTCCAGTTCAGTCCAAGCCCCTCACCTGATGTTTCGATCCTTTCCATGTGCACCCTTCCTTTCTATGCCTTCAGATAGGCCAGCCAAGCGGATTTTCAGGCAGATGTTGTGTTGACACTGCAGGTATGCAAGCGGCCTGGTGAACGCCATTGCTGCGCTGCTGCTTGGATGGGGTGTGGATCGCTACAACTGGCCGCGCACCTATGTGCTTGCTGCTGCCAGTCTGTTGCTTTCGGGCATGTACATCCTGGAGGTGGGTTCTTGCGCGGCCTGATAATTTGAGGGTGCAGGGTTTGGGGTTTCTATATTACATCCAAACCCCAACCCCTAAAACTCTTGAAGATGAGATGGAATGCATGTGCCAACCATATGAGTTTTGCTCACAGTGGCCCACTGCTTCGATATCCAGCAGGTGGAGTGGTCTTTTGAGAATTCTTGTGTCTGTCAACATGATTGTGAATACATTTGCACCACTTCTGGACAGCAAAACTATCAAAACAGGTTATCAACCCCTCACTGTGAGCCATTGGTTCCTTCTGCTTTGGTGCCATGGCCAGCACTCGAGAGACTAGTGACTTCAGAATTCGAGGGCAGTTGTATGTAAGGCAGCACTTGTGAGACACAGCAGAGATGGCACTCTCTGCGGCAGGAGCATCAAAAACTGGCGGTGTTCAAGAGTCTAGTGCGTGGTGTTCCAGCATGACACTCTTTTTGCACCAACTCCAACGGTTGACCCTTGCAGAGCACAGAGTTGAGAGGAACACAACAATCTGACACTGCTGGGCATGGTGCAAGATTATGGGTTTGTACAACACCGTGGTGCTTGCCTGATTGGCCCCACCCTCTTGATTGGAAGTGTTCTTAAACTTGTGAGGTCTGCAGGGCTTCCTGTGGACTAAATCCCCAAATGCTTCTCCAGAGGTTGCAGAAGTTTGGGGGTTTGGGGTTAGGATAGAGGGGTCTTTGCAGTAACAAAGCGCTATTTGGGGGGTATAGGAATAATTGTTTGAGCAACAATTCCTGCCTGCAGGGCATGGCGACAAACTTTGGGATGCTGCTTGCGGCGGTCATGATTGGGTCAGTGGGTGCGTCCGTGCATCTGTCACTGTCAGTCTCAGTCGTGTCAGACCTGCTGCCACCTGAGCATGTCAGGTATTCTTATCTGTCCCACTGTGCCTCATTTTCCTGTTGCCTTGGTGTATCCATCCCCAGTGAGACATGGAGCATGCAAAGGATGGCCTTTTGACGCACATGAGTACTTCACCTGATTGTGCTTGCATACAGAAGAAGAAGAAAGAAATTACATCATTCCAGCCATCTAGGGCTGATCAGATATCCTGTCATCTCCCACATCAGCAGTTATGACAACAAAACAATCCATGACAAATTTGGCAACCATACAGCACTGAGTGTTGGTGCTGGGATATAAGCTGTGGATCTGCATGTACTGAGTTGATGGCTGTAAAAGTTGTCAAGGGCAGCAGCAGATTGTCGGATGTATGTAGACGTACTACTAGTGCCTCTGGCTGACAGTGAGATTGCCGGCACAGCATTGGGCAGGCGCTAATCTTCACGGGCGAGGCAGTGGCAGTAGTGCTGGGAGGGAACGTCGCATACGCTTTCAAGGTCCGCCACCTGCTCAATCCACCCAGTCATCCTGGCTTCCATGCATCACAAAAGTGTAACATAAACAATTTCTTGGCTAAGTGTGGCAGGATGGTCTTGTGAGTGTTTCCAAGTTTTCAAGTTTTTTTCTGAATGTATGGATGTCATGCTGGGTGCTGACTCTGACGATCAGAGTCAGACATCTGATCAGCCCTAAGTGGCTGGAAAAGGTGTAATGGACTGACTGACAGGGTGTGATCAAGGCGAAGTCCAGGCAGTGACAACTTGGTATTATCACTCTACAGTCATCTCAGCACCGAAGGGAACATGCACAGAAGCACACATACTTACTAAGCATGGTTTGCAGGTGCTGTATTGCAACACAACAAGGGTTGGGATTGAATGTTACTGAATTGTGCAGATCAATGGAATCACATGGCGTGCGGCACCCTTGGGCCTGGCTGTTGCATCCTTCTGCACTTGCCTTGCAGTGGGCCTCGGCATCCGCGAGCCGCCCAAAGGCCGCTTCATCATCGAGCCCAGGGTGCGCACTGAGTCAGTCAGTTACATCTTTTCCAGCCGCTAGGGGCTGATATCAGATGTCTGGCCAGCATTGCGTGACCAGCAACCCACACAACAACCCAGTGTACAACCACTAGAAGCGATAGAAGTACTGTGACCTGAATTGCATGTTTCCTTGGCTTCTGACCTGCAGACATCTTCCTTCCAGCATTCTGGTCAGGTACCCAGGAATTTGAGGGAGATGACTGGCTTGAAGGCATGAGCCAAAAGTGTTAGTTTGGTGAACTCAGGATTTTCGGGTGGCAGGAAGATTTGGTGGGGGTTGCCAAATTTGTCGTGGATTGTTTTGATGTCATAACTGCTGATGTGGGAGATGTCAGGACATCTAATCAGCCCTAGATGGCTGGAATGATGTAATCGCTTTCTTCTTTTTTCAGGAGGGCGAGCGAAAATTTGAGCTTCTGCCTGCCCTGGCTTACTTGGCCAACATGCGCACCTTCTGGATGCTCATCCTGGGACTTGGTGAGTGCTCTGCCCTTGCAACCCTGAAACATCATTATTTTTGTCACAGAGAAGGATGCTGTGGGCCACAGCGTACCCTCACACCCTGTGGGATCTGGTTATGCAAGGGTTATAAGACAGTGAGTGGACATGAAGACAGGTGGTAATTTATTTTGTTATTGTTATTACACTTTAGAGACCCTTGGGAGGCACCTGAGGCTCACTGGTCTTTGGCAGCCTCTTGCTACCCTAAATGATCTCATTCCGGTATTACCTCGCCCAGAATCCTGTCAGCCCTGTGTGTAAGTGAGATATCTTCAGGTTGTAATTATTATTATTATAACAGTTTAGAGACCCTTGGGAATAGGGGGCTGAGGTTGTCGGCTCGATTAAATCTGACTCTTTTTTAAGCCGGCACTGGGCACGTATCAGAGTAGCTCTGAGTCCCTGTCCTGTCATTACATGCACACCTGCAGTCACAGTGTTTGTTGTGCTGAGGCAGCCCTTCCTCTTCTGGCGCTCTAGCACCCTTGATTGTTCTACTGTATCTCTTGATCTCATGCAGTCGTCAATTCAGTGCTTGCAACCTGTTTGGTAACGGCAGAGAGTGGTGCATGTGTGCAGGCATCAGGATGAATGCTGGCCACTTGGTCCTTGCCTACATGCCGCCCTACTTTGACATACTCTACCCTGTAAGACTCCCACCCTGAGGCTATAATGTTTGAAATTATTTACCGTGTTAGCTTCACACTCTGAGGCTTTGAAGTGCTGTGCCTCGTGAGCATCCCATCCTAAGACTTAGACTCTATCCCCCAAGATAGAGCCCAAGTCTACGGGCTCTAGACTTAGGCTCCATGGCTAAGAGAGCCTACGGTTCTGCGGCAATATTTTGCGCCAAGCCGTAGAGAACTGCAGCTCTCACCTTTGATAGCTGTGCGATGGAAGGGCTGATGCACATCTCCGATGCTGCAGCACTTGCTGCAGATTGCCGGCTGGCACACTTACTATCTGGGTGTGTGGGGATTAAGAGATGCCTGATGTACCCCAAACCGTTCTGCGACCTGTGCCCGCTGATGTTTTCTAACTTGAAACATGTTTCTTGGTTGCAGACTCAGACAACGCTGGATGCTACCTTTGCGACGGTGGTGGGAGTGTTCGCATTCATGTCTTCCATCATTATTGGGTTCATCTGCGAGGTGCACCCTTTTCACACTTTTGTATCACTTTTGTATGCCAAATTGTGTTGCCATACCAGTGCTGAAGAACCTCTGCACCTCTGCTACTGCATTTTGACCCCTGAAAGCACTTGATGGACTGATCTGTGATCCTCGCACTTCTGGGCCAGCCTCCGGTCTGTGTACCTAGCATTCATGCAAGGCTCTCGGCAGGAACTCTTAGCTTTCTACCCCCCCACTAGGACTACTTTGTACAATTTCTGAATCAACCATTGCAGGAAGACAACATGCTACTTCGAGGTCCCCTTTAATATGAACCTAGATCCTTATCGTTACCCCCAGATGCTACAACGCTAACCAATGGGTGGCTGCCATGCAGAGGAACCTGAAGAAGCGGCCATGGATGGCGCTCTACACGGGAGCGATCGGTGGTGTTGGCGGCTGCTTGTTCTTCATGATCAGCCTGTGGTCGCGCAAGATTGCCGGAGATGGCGGGTGCGCCATGCACACCTGTAAATTCAGGGGAGGCGCTAGTAGGAGAAAAGCAGGCCAAGAATGCATCACATGCAGTTGCCTATATTTTACCCTATATATCTTTAGGGTTTATAATTATATATTTATATAACCCTTGACCCTAATATAAACCCCCTCATATAAACGCTAAAAATATGCACACCTCCCTGTGCTTTCTAAGGTGGACTGGGATGCTTGGCAGAGCAGAGGGTATATGCCAGTCTGCATGGCAGTCTTGTGTTGTTCATATGTGGTACTAAGCTGGCACACTGACCACGGATCTTATAGTTGGGAGATGGAGTGACACGGGGTGAGTAAAGCAGGTACGCGCTCGGACCGCTGCTGGCGAACGGAGCGACCGGCTCACTCACTGACAGAGGGTGACTGATGCAGGGTATTTGGAATTTAGGTTTAGGGTTGTGGATTGCTCATGGGGTGACATGGGGTGAGCGATGCAGGTATGCGCTGATGCTGGTGTGCATGGCGCTCGGAGCACTGCTGGCAAACGGCGCAACCGGTCCGCTGGCTGCGCTGACCGCGCTGCTGCTGCCGCCGGAGTTCAAATCCTTTGCATTGTCTGTGTATGAGTTTCTTACAGGGCTTCTCGGGCCCATGTACAGCGTCATCGTTGGCGTAGGCCTCCAGGTGAGTGCACTGAACCTCTCAATAGATTTGCTGTGCTACCTTCTACCATCTTCACTGAAACTGACTTGCAACATTTCGCCTGTCTGTTCACATCCTTGTTGGCCTTTTCGCGCTCTGTGATTAGCTCTGTCTGAACTGGCTGCTCAGCATCTTTCCAGTGTCTTCTCTCAAGTACTTCATCTTCTGAACAATCTCTCGGAAGGAATGTGGTGATGAGCACAGCCCGCTTTGTTTTGTTTGATTATGCATAGCATGAAGGCTGCTTGATGCAGGTGTGCTGCATGCAGTGCATGCCGATGGCGTCTACACTACCTAAACCATAAACCTAATAAAAAAAACGTAAAAAAATGTACAAAAAATGGCATTGAAAAAATAAAAAATTCAAATCAATGATCTGGCGTGCAGGCGGTATCGTTGAGGGCGACGCGGCAGGTGGGGGACAATGTGCAGGGCCCAGGGCCGACGACAAAGCTAGAGGCGGGGGAGAAGACTTTCAAGGCCGCCCAGATCCTGCTTGCGGTGGGACTGCTGTTCGCATTCGTGGGCTCGGCCTTGGTGTTCATCCCAGCCTCCTGGGGGGTGCTCAGTGACATCAGGTACGCAACCTTGGAATACACCTTTCTTGGGTTGTTGTTGCATTTCCTCCACCAATCATACTCTCTTGGGTGTTACTGTAGGGAAATATCTATCGTGAAAATATTTAAACGCAAAATGTAACTCTTGGAATATTACCCTGAGGTTCATGGTGGATACACTGCAGGAAGCAGCGGGAGAGGGCGGAGGGAACAGCGCCGCCGGAGCGGCTGCGGCTGGGGCGCAAGATTGTCATGATCACTGCAGTGGTGGCTGTCATGGTGATTGTCATCTTCCTCCTCACCATCTCCCTCGCCGCCAGCTTTAACCCTGGGGGCTTCCGCCGCAACCAGGGCTGAACAGGAGGTGATACCGCGGATAATAAAGTGAGAGGGCCGTCATCTTCCTTCTCATCATCTCCTTCGCAGCCAGCTTCAATCCCGGGGCGTTCTACCGCAGCCATGGCTCTGATGTGGGGCTGATCAAGTGAGATGGCAAGCCATGCAAAGGGATGATGGCGGTGCTTGTTGAGTTTTTGCGCCCATAGCTTCACAGGCAGCCAAATGTGACTTGGGGCTCTTGCTGTAGCTATCTGTGTTGAGCAGATGGTATTTTTCAGCGGAGGGAATTGAAAGGCGTCACCTTCTGCCAATATGAAATGTGCTGGGACACCTGCTTGGCCACTGGCGGGAATCTCAGCTGTCGATACTGTTCAGTGCAACTTTTTCATCAGAAGTTCTTGTTCTGAATATCTGTGCGTTTTAGAAGACCGCTGATGTTTTGCTCTTACATTGTCTCCTAAAATCTGCACCTACATCAATGTAGTACTTTACTATACTGCTTGTCTGTTGTTGATTTCTATTTGGAACTGACTAAGTGGGTGTTGGACTGTTTCCCCATATGATTTCTGTTTTCTTCCTGTGAGTCTTCTATGGACTGCTCAGATTCTTGGATGTGGGTGCTGTGTTGCGGCAACACCCACCTTTTACTGGTCCCATCTGGACCAGCTGATGCGAAGTGCATAAAACAAAGGTGTAGCTTCAGACAGCGTGAACGATCAGTTCGGAAATGGGCGTGCCTCAATACCTTTCACAGCAATCACCTTGACAGAATGATGGGTGTCAAGTTAGTTGAAAAGGCTGTAGTGTGTGTTCTGCAAACGCTGCAATGCACAGTACATTTTGGTTGGGAGGGCTGCTGGCATTCCGGAATAAGGATCCTGAATAATGTCTGCTGCCTATGACGATGACTTCAAAGCTTAACTAATAATAGTAACATGTTACTTATCAGGCACTTACTCATGCGGTAATTGCCTTTGCAATTCCTGGTGTATGAGAGTGAGTAGTTGCAGTTCATTTGAGGGTTGTTGCCCATTCAGCCGATGTTATGATTAAAGTTATTTTTGATGGTGGCAAAATCCACAACTGCAAGCCATATACTGTAACAAAGCTGAATGAATTCGAAGACCTGATTCATGCGCCTGGGAATCTTCTTCCAAAGATTTCACCAAAGCAGCAAAATCCAGAATAATAGAAGCCTGCAGCTTTTCCAGAACCTGAAAGCTGAAGGTGACAGGGAACCCAGAATCCGAGATATGGTTGGAGAACGAATGAGGCCCATGCTGAAGCCAGAAAAGGCCCAGAATGGTTGAGGAGGGAACGTCGCCCGACAGGCTCGTTGAATTCCAAGGCTGCCCTTCGTTTTCACAAACCTACATCAAAAACGTGACCCTCTGACCGCATTGCATACAGAAAACGATTCGATACGGTGATATATGTCTGGCATCGTTTGACGAAGCAGGCATTTGGATCAGGCACCAAGGTATGGTGCAAGTGTCCACAGTGCTGAGAATAGTGAAGAAGACCACTGGTGGGAAGCTGTGGAACAAGCCTTGGTAATTCTCAATGTTTGTGTGTACTCTATGTGCTGCTTGCTTGTTTGCTCTTGCTCAATGGTTGGAGGTTTATCGAAGTACTGCTCGTGATTAAGGAATTATATTAATGCAACCTTTATTTCTTTGTGAGATTTCTGATCCACATCTTTTTCTTTTGGAGTGCTTAGTCTTGCAAATGCAGCTTCAATATGATGTTGTGTACCTTGTGCTGGAGGCAACTCGGCTTACACCTTCTGTGGCTCGACGCGTAGGGGGCTACCTCCTCTGACACGTACTCAGAAGGCCAACAAGAGCAAAGCTCGGAAAGCGGAGCAGAACGTCAATCAGGTTCTGAAGGAGGCTGCTGCCAAGGATCCTTGCGGCGCGGTGCCCCAAAACCGGAAGCAGTGACGAAGCAGACGGCGCAGCATGCAGGTTTACCAGCCTCAGCTTTCGGCGCGCCTTGGCTTGCTGAGAGCACCACTCTGCCACGCACAGCTTCACACTCCTGAACCTGGTCCATCCAGCTCTCGTCGTAGTCACGTCACGCGGTCAAGCTCGGGCGTGCTTCAGCGAGAAGGGAGCATTCTAGACACAGCGAGGGACTGGAGATCAGGGCAGGCATTGGAGCGAGAACCCCAGCCAGAATACTTTGGAGGAGGTGGCGGTGGTGGAGGCAGAGTGGGTGTTGGACACTCCAGAGATGGTGGTAGCGAAGACGGAGACTCTGGACTGAGCCTTCCCTGGAATCCCCTGCAGATGTGCGTCCCTTTGCTCGACAACTTAAGTGCTTTCTAAATTGAGACGGTCAGATGCAGCACGCCTGTTTGCCTCACCAAAGCCTGTGTTTGCACGAACTACTGTAGTCAGGAAACTGAAATGACTCAAGAAATATCTTTCACTGTTGGCACCACAGTTCTTTTGATGGTGCAGCTGGGTCACGCTGACAACAAGTGTCTGCAGGGGTTGTTTGGAGTGTTCTCCAGTGCAAAACATGTCAAGGGGATCGGGTGTTTTGAGCAGCCTGCACCCATTGTCATACTCTTGGAGGAGAATATTTTCAAGCAGCATGCATGAGAATGGGACTTTCACTTGCAGGTTGATGGCAGGCTTGCAGGCGCGAGCAGAAGCAGACCCATCCTTCCTATTCAAGCTGGGCTGCGAGTGCGGGCTGGACCTTGCAATCATCCTGACAGTCAATTTGGCCTGTCGGCGAGAGAAGTTCCTTTGGGAGCTTGACTTTGTGCTGTCCCAGGTAAGAGGACCCACAGCAGGCGCCAGAAGTTCTGGCTTGATCTTTAATCCTTTGGGAGATGGGGCTTAGAGTGAAGTGCGTGCGGAAGAAATACCCAGTCTTGATTTTCTTGTGGCGAGAAGAGTTTTGCCTCATTGCCATTGCCCGACGATGACAAGGGAGGCACACATAGTATCAACTCTTGGGATGCATAGGTCTGAACTTACTGCTCTATTGCTAAATCTTTGGCTGTAAGTAGCTCACAGATTTGTGTTTTGCTGCTACAGTGCTGCGTGTCGCTGCTGTGCGACTTCGCGCTGGTGTATCTGCTGGCGCCCACAATGCGGCAGAGCGTGGCGGCCAAGGGGCGGCTCAGCCGCAAGATCGCCTCGCTGCCATCGCATGTGTTTCAGTCGCCACCCGCGGGCCAGCCAGGGTGCGCGGCCACTCCCTAGTATCACTCCATCCATGTGCATGCATCATGCATGAAATTGTGAGTGTCCACGAGTGCTGACAAAGCGAAGATGCGTTGTAGGGGTTTGCAGTGGTTGGCCCAGACGGCCCTGTGGGCCCTGCATACAAGTGAATGAATCACATCATGAACTGCAGTGCTGTGTGGATCTCTCGGAGAGTTGCGTGCTGTTGTTGCATGAGGCCTCAGTTCTAGGCTCGTGAAAGATGGGCATGGATTCAAACTGGCAATAGGGTGGCATGCTGCTGCTTGAAGGCTGCATATTGCACTGCCAGGGGCAGGCCATATGATTTAATTATCTTGGGAGCATGACCTTGTGCACTGCGGCCTGACACTACAGATCCTGTGTGCAGGTTCACACTGGCACAGCGGGTGGCCTGCTTCTTCGTAAAGGCGACACAGTACGGCGCAGTGGGCTTTGTGATGGGCTGCACGGGGAGCGCTCTGGTGCATGCAATGACAGCTGCGCGCGAAAGGTTCGACGCCGCATTCGAGCCGCCGCCGACGGAGCAGCCGATCGCGGGGACCGGCCTTGGCTGGCTGTACTTCATGGGCCTCAACTCCAACGTGCGCTACAATGCCCTCAATGCTGCTGAGGACGTCCTCTACGCCAGGTGAGCCAGGAACTCCTAGTGGATTATGGTTGCTGCCATGTGCACGAAGACAAAGGCTGTATGGATTCGGTGCATCACAGGTTGTGGAGGGTCCTCATTGGCAAGTGTCAATTTAGAGCTGTGGGTGCATTGTTTGTGAAGCTATGCAATGGGTGTGCCTACAGCTGCAGCCACAAATTCACAGGTTCTCTAAGCCCACATTCAAGGCTGTTGACGATGCTGCAGCTGCTGCAAAAACATAGGCTGTGCATGCCCGTGGATCCCTGAATGTGTGGGTCGACAGATCCACGACTACTGATTACTCACCATGCCACTACTGATCGACCGGGTGCTGCAGGTTCCCGGGCACGCGCTCAAAGCTGCTGTCGGTGGTGCTGCGGCTGTGCAACAACTTCTTCGGCGCGCATGCCTGGATGGGCTGCGCCAAGGCCCTTAACCTCAACCGGCCGCGCGCCGTGCGCCGCCAGAAGAAGGACGACCGCTTCCTCGACCCCTCTGGGACTTCCCTGGCGCTCTCATGATCGTTGCTGACAGTCGCAGTGGTGCTGGACGGATGCCTGGTTGCTCCTCCTGATGCTCTGGGCGTCCTGAAGTTCGGGCCGTCATAAGTAGACAACTTGTGGTTCCCGCCAGCTTATACATTGTGTTTGTGTGGAGGCCCTCTCGAGGGCTACCAGGAAGGGGGAGACTTCAGAGGGCTGTGTGCCGGTTGGAGAAGAATTGAATGCTCTAAGCCCTTGTAGTAATTATTGTGTCTGGTCCCGCGTGGGCTTGTTCAGTTGTAAGCTCGAAAAGTGTAGCACAAGGTTTAGAGCCTCGGCCTCGAGGCTTTTTGTGGCATGTACGTTGTTACAGAGAGATAAAAGTAGCAATTTTTAAATATTTGGCCTGAAACACTGCCCGTCCAGCGCGGGTGAAAGAGTAATAAACAGGGACACACAGTTCTACTGTTGAACTGTGTTGTGCAAGGACTTGTAGGGGTTGACGCTTATTTGAGGAGGAAGGAACACTAGGGCGCTCTGTAGGACGCTTGAGAGTTTGACATGTACGCGCTCCTGTGCTGTTGTGAGCGACCAAAAGTGCCAAGCGTAGCAGGAATTTACTGTGCATTGCCGTTGTTTGAGAGTATGGGAGTCCCGCATTCCTTGCATTGCTGTGCAATGCACTCGCCTTGAGGCACGTCTAAAAGGTATTTCTTTAGCGTCAACACTTTATTCTATTAGCAGAGCAAAAGTTGGCATGGCAGCCTCTGTTCCACAGGTGGCGCATCGGAGAGTGATGCAAATGATCATCAAGTATGGACTCGGTTTTCTGCTGGCGGGTATGTTGGCAGGCTCTGCCGACCACTGTGTGCTGCATTGCGCTGCATGCAGGGGCTGTAAACGTGCAGGGTGCCTCAATGAATACGCGGATAATTCAGGATGCTTGGTTGGTGGATGCATCATAGATGGATGGCTTTAGATAGAGAGAGAAGAGAAAAGATTGCTTCTGTTTTTTAGTGCCGCTGCTGTGCTCTGGATGCATGTGCCACTGCAGTAATGCTCTAGTGCCAGATGGCGTCAAATGTAATCAGGCTTGTACTCCTACACGTCTATTCTGAGACTGGAATTCAGGACCCCTGGATCATCGGATGTACTAAAAGCATCTGATTCTCAGACCTTGATAACGATTTGGGGGTGCACCACCTCTTTATTCCATTGTGCATGCACTGTAGGCAAGCTAGGCCATGTCATGCATGAGAGTCCGATGCACCAGTGCGGCTGCAACTGTTGGATGGCTTTCGCTTTTGCTGTGACTGTGCCCCGTGGCAGCGCCATTCGTCATTCGGTCAAGGTGAGGTGACGCCCCTTCACGGTTTACAGGAGGTTGACGATGCGATGCTGAGCTTCTTTTCCTGCAATCGTCACCACCGCAATCCATCGCTTTCAGCAGATTGAGAAGCTCCGGAAACTTTTTGTAAGTAGTGCGACTGCACGTGCTGCTATTGTTGGCTTTTAAGGAAGTTTTGGGAAGGAGGTCCAACGCTTGTGATGGCAGAGACCGAGCCTGTCAAGCCGACAAAGCTGTACACAGTGAAAGATCTCAAGGAGCACACCACGGAAGATGACTGCTGGATTGCGATCAACGGCAAAGTATATGATGTTACACATTTTCTTGACGAACATCCAGGCGGTTTTGACATAATCGTAACGAATACAGGTGCTGCATTCTTCTGGAATATATTGTGAAATTGCACCTGGATTGTTCGTCCTCCTCTTCGCTGCGCGTTGTGCTTCCATCGTGCAATCTCGCCTCCCTTGCACTGTGAAAGTTCCTCTTTGCATATTTTGGGAAGCTACTTGCCGTAGTTGAGGAAGTATACCTTGAGCGCTGTAAACATGTTTGCATTACCATTTTACAGGCAAGGATGCGACTGAAGACTTTGAAGAGATAGGACACAGCAACGCAGCCAAGGAAATGTTAGCGAAGTACCTCATCGGAGACTTTGTGAGTCTATTTGGCTCTCTGATCAGCCTTGGAAACCAAACAGGCATCATTCTGTATCATGGTTGAGTTTCTTGATTACTTTTGGGGCGTTCAGTGCCTTCAAAGAACTTCTCGGGGACTGGGAAATTATTCCAGGACAGAGATCTGTACCTCAGGTACCAGGCAAGCATGGGGGCTTCTCTCTCAATCATGTGTTGTGCTCATTGTGTGCTTCTTCTTCTTCAGGAAATTGATGCGACAAGGACGAACAGGGCCTCAATCAGTGCAGTCAAGGCGCAGCAGGCCAACATGCAGTCAAGCAACCCCCTTTTGAAGCTGCTCCAAGTGCTGCTGCCGCTTCTGGTCATCCTGGCTGCCATCTTTGTGCCAAAGTACCTGCTCTGATCAGATGCGACCTGCATTCTGACGCTGATGGTCTCAAGGCCTTCTGCTGAGCACAGCAGGCCAGCTGCACACCACTGAGTCCTGGAGTTCTGAAGGGCTTCTGTCACAGCGGATGGCTGTTGCACAGGTTGAGGGCCTCTCTCTAATGTACGATACACAGGCCTGCATTGCTAGGGCAGAATTTTGCCACGCTAGGTGAAAAATGTTATGGGCAGCAGAAGACAGTGTTATCGGTCTTTCTTTTTGTCTCCAGACGGGAACATTAGTAGGTGATTGTGATCTACAAGAATATCGAGGTGCCATCATGCCCGGGGAGTATAGTTTGACACTGCCTGCTTGGGGTGTAAGGGGCTGTGATTGATGACACTTGATGCAGCCTTAATATGCATATGCCATTTTGCACTTGCGCAATAAACATATTCCACTCTAAAGGATGGGGGGAAAGTGAGTGTGCGTAAGAGTGTCTTGCAGCAAAAATTCTAAGCCACAATGAAGTACACCCTAACCCTAAATCCTAAAATAAATTGTTGAAACATTGTTGTAACAACATTGTGGAACCGGGCACGTGCTTTATTCATGGAAGATCTGAACCAGTCCCCTCAAAACTTCGAACATCGAATTCGGTGCACCGGTGGCCATGGCTGTGATACTGAAAAGGAATTTCCAAGGAACACAGCAGCCCATAGCACATGCACGACTTACTGCTGCTGGTCACGTGACGGGAGTGATGTGATAGAATGTACTAAAGTTAGCTCTGTCCAGCATCTCCGAAATAATAGCCAAAGAATGAGCATGCAATTGCGCACGGACATCACACAAGTCAGATGAGCCCTGCATGAAGCCATGCGAGAAGCCAGACGCATGAATCTGCTGGCTCAGCAATGGCTCAGCAACAACTTATGCCACTGCAGTTAGGGCCACATCACTGTTGGATGGCCTTGCTGCAGGCAATGTGATCCAAAGCCAACAAGCAAACCCGGCCCCAAAGCAAACACCTCAGTGCACAAGCACCCGAGACTTCAGCATTTTCAACATATGACACAAGATCAAGCAGTGCAGTGCCGCCATGGAGGTTTGCACATCCACCACGAGGCAGGAAGGGCCGACTCCCACAAATGTAGTGGATGAATGTGGACAAACGTCCGGACACATATCACTGCTGCGTGAGCACGCCCTTTGATGATGCGATCTGCCCCGCCCGCCGCTCATCGTGTTCGGTGGCGCGCCGCAACGCACGCGCAAATGCCTTGAATGTGGCCTCCACAATGTGATGCGAGTTCTTTCCCGCCAGCTGCCTGCACGACGCAGAGTGCCCACACTTTGCTTTCTGGGTTTTTTTGGGTCCACGATGCTGACGCATCGTTACTTTGACATAACGTATATAAATGCAAGTCTGCATGCATCTTGTAGCATCCTGATCTGGGAGGCTGACAGATCAGATTCATTATATGATAAAGTGGCATCTGTGAACTTCAAGCTCCAACAACTGGAGTATTTGTTGGTGCAAAACAAACTCTTCAGAGGTTACCGAGATGCTCTTGGGCATCCCTGAGGCCTGCACAGTCTTTCACATGACAGGAGAGAGAACAGTCAGTGCATGCAATCAGGCAAATTGAAAGGAAAGGGTAGATGTGTGATGAAGCAGCGCACCTGATGTGCAGCGTCATGCCACTGGTGTTGACCACCGACTGGAAGAAGTGCTCCACCAGCTGCGTTTCATATTTGCCGATGCGCTCAGTGGGAAACTGCAGGTCAAAGCTCAAGTGCGGCCGGCCTGACAGGTCCTGCAACACAACCAATAGCGCGTGTCGGTTTTAAGAGCATTTTCACTTTCTCAATTGAAGAGCCATGTGAGTTTATATGTTGTGCAGCACCTGGAGCAAAAATGCAGATTGCACAGGTGCACACCACCTCTTGGCAAACACACATGCAGAGCAGATATGCGCCCTGCTGTCAAAACATGGGAGGCTGAGTGCCGCACCAGCACAACATGCACGAGGGCCTCATCCAGCGGCGCTGTGAAATCCCCAAAACGGTGTATACCCTTCCGGTCGCCCAGCGCCTTTGACAGGGCAGTCCCCAGTGCCAGTGCTGCACATAGTACGGCAAGATTAGCATCATGCCAGTGTATTTGAAACAATGTGGAAGAGACTAGAGAGCTGCAGCAACGCACGCAAGGAACCTGTTCAGAGTAGCATCATGGACTGTACATAAAGAGTGTTGGGGACATCTGACATGTGCACAGCAAGCATGCTTGGACTGCAATGGGAAGGGGTGTACATACCAATATCTTCATTTGTGTGGTGATCATCAATCCAGGTGTCGCCCTCTGCCTCTACCATAACATTGAAAAGACCATGCGAAGCCAGTTGCTGCATGCACCAATAAGCAACTTTCAAGCACAGGATTCATGCACAACAAAAGGTCTTGAAAAAAAGACGCTGCTGGTGAGTACAATATGAGACCATTGGGGAGGGGTGGTGATGACTTTAGTGGAAGGAAATGCCCACATCTAGCATGTGATCCAGAAATGGTATTTGCGAGTGCGCGCTGCATACGCCAGTGCCATCCAGGTTTATGCTGACCTCCACCTTTGTTTCCTTTGTCTCCCTCTTCACAGTGGCCGACCTCACTGTACACATACAGACGCAATGCATCAAAATAACACACTTCCATATCTGAACTACAGACGGCATGTCTCACTGCAATTACAATACCGAAAGCACAGGAGTTACCTGGCCTGATAGCAACATCCAGGTCCTCTGCGACAGCTTGCACTTTGCAGCCTTCCATTCTCCTGCACAGCTTAGTGGATCGAGAGAAACTCCCGCTTACTCTTCCCGACAAACTTCGAGTGTGTACCGTAGGCCTTGTCACAAAGTGTCTGGGCTTCTCGACAGCTACAAAGGATGTAGAGCAGACTCCTGAGCGTTGAGACACAGCATCAAGCGCCATCTGAGAATTTTAAAAAGCGATCCTTGGAAACTGATCGGTCTCACTCTGCGCGATCAGAGTGGTTTTACATCACGCATCAAACCGTTTGGAAGTGACAACGCCCACAGACAGGTTTTCCGACACTGAATGAGAAGACGTGTCGGAATCAAGTAGACTTGCCACAGACGATCACTCGCATTTTCGTAGAGGTGATATTATCTACACAAAGATATATAATTGTTCTGTTCCTTAGGGATTACGACACTTGAAGCGTATTCTGCGTAAGCTTCACACGGCATCTTTATCGGGCATTTGGAACGCATATGCTAGCTTTTTGCCCTAGCATATATGCTCGCTTAATCAACGTTCGTTGCATGGTGACAACTAGAGCAAGTATAACGCTTAATGGAAAGGCGCCAAAGGTGAGCTTGATCGAATGTCCCATGCCGGTACACTAGCTACACCAGCTACACCACGTCCTGCTCTGTGCTAACGGGAACTTCTCATTTCTTACTATATTCAAGGTGATGCAATGCCTTTCGTGTGCATCTAGGCCATTACAGCGGCAGCCAGTGCCAATGCAGCAGGTTTGAGCGCAGCAGAACGCAACAAACGCCTTGCGAACCGCATGCAAGATGCCCTGGCATCCAATAAGGCGGCGTATAAGCGGCTGAAGCACGAGACAACGCTCTTTAGGTAGTTATTCCTCTCACATGCATCTGCTGTGCGTCTTGATCATTCCTGACAACCTCTACTTCACATGTTGTGAGCTGAGGCTAATCTGCACAGCAAGCTACGCTTTCCCAATAAAACCGAGCGACAAACACATCCATATGGCTCCAAGCGATGATGGATGTGCCGCATGGAATGCAAATGACTGGGTGCTGTGCAGGCAGGGGGAGGTGTCAGCCGAGGCTTTGCAGCAGCAATTTGCGCTGGCGTTCCAGTCACAGGCGCCCAGCCTATTCCTGGAGCTGGCAGAGCTGCTGCCCTCTCCTCAGCAGCGCGCACAGTTGCTCAGTGCTGCCAGCAGGGCCGGGTGGGCCCTGCCAAATGAGGTGGCAGTGGATGGGGTGCCTAGGGAATTAGATCAGGAGAACACTACCAGCTGGCAGCCCCTGGACCGCTCGCGCTTGCAAGCTGCAGCATCTGCTCTGGCAGAAAAGCAGGTGTGTGTGCCTACATGGTCACAGTTGTCCTGGAGAGAGCTGACTGCCATCGAAAAGGTGTTGCTGTTCCTGGGCTACCTGCTGGCCGGTAAACTGTTGCACTTGTTCACGGACAATCAGGCAGTGACATTTCTCTGGGCCAAGGGTAGCAGAAAAAAGCACCTTAACACTGTTCAGATGGGCATGATGATGCTCCTATAGGCCAGGTCCTGACAGGAATGGGAGGTGCAATGGTTTCAAGCAGGAGTGGAGTACCTGGGTGAGAAGCTGGACTTGATACTCAGAATCTGCTGCAACAGGTGGACACTGTGAGTGCTGCATCAGCAGCAGAGAAGAAGCAATCTGGGATGCCCAGCACAAGTGGTACCGGCTTGGACCTGCCGCCGGGTGTACTTGATGGGGAGCCTCGGCCAGCCAAGCGCTCCAGGAGGTGCTCACTTTCGTGGAAAATGACTGCATGTGTTCCGCACTGTTATGAGCCAAGATTCCTTTGTCCGATATCTTTCTGACATCTGGAAGCCGCGTAGACCTCAACAATCATCTGTAATGGACTGTCGGTGACTGGGCGACAGGGAGAGGAGAGCAGATGACAGCAGCGAGGGTGCAGTAGTGGGAAGCAATGGCGTCCTGTACTGGATCCGCCAGGACTACAGGTTGCATGACAACCCGGCTCTCTGTGCCGCCGCTGCGGCCGCAAAGAGGAGCGGCGGCAAGCTGACACTTGTGTATGTCAGCTCACTAGATGAGGACGGGGATGATCCGGAAACAGGTGCTTCAGCTGGCTTCCAACAGAGGTCCTTATGCTGCAGCTTATGGAAGTGGATTTGATCGGCCCCATGTCTTGTTCGATGCTCTCAAGCAGAAGCTTGGGAGAAAGGAATGGGCACAGGGGGATCTGGCTGGGGACGGCCTTAAATGTCCCCGGTCTACATTGTACCAGTCCCTGATGCCACAAACTCAATACTTGTAACTTCAACGGTCCCTTGTCGTCGTCGAGCTTTCCCCTGAGATTGTGTTTGTATGACACATATTCTCTCCTTAAGACATGCACATGCAGGCACTTCATGGCGGCCCGGCGGTGCGTGTCTAGTCTGGATCGAGGCGGCGCTTGCCTCGCTGGATGCTGACCTGGTGGCGCGGTATGGCCCTGGGGCTAAAATTGTTTTCAGGCGGGGCCCCTACCTCTCTGAAGTTTCAGCCGTCGCAGCCGCAGTTGGCGCTGGGGCTGTGTACTGCAACCGAAGGTGAGCAAGGAATGTTCTTCCAGCACCCGCTGGCAAATGCTTCCCTCCGTGCCAAGAAGCACTCAAGCTATTTTCTGCCGAGTCCCTATGGCTGCAGGCATGTGAGCTGAGCTACACCGGTCATAACTGGAATTGTAAAAAGCTTCACTCCAGTTGATACCTGCATGCCTGTGATTGGCATCTTTCTTTGTTCCAGATGTTATTTGCCTGTCTGTGATCTCAGTCTCTTTCCTACCCCTGGTCAGCAGAGCGTCCTGACTAAGAGTAAAGCAACTTTGCCTGCCTGTGTTCAGAGCAGCGCATCAATCAACTTTCTGAGACTTTGGAACATTGTCCCCCAGATATGAACCAGCAATGACGGCAACGGATGCGAGGGTAGAGAAAGGACTGCAGGAGCAAGGGCTGGAGGTGAAGAGCTACCCAGGCCTGCTGATGCGCGAGCCGCAGGAAGTGCGCATCGACATGACCGGCCGCTGGGTCGGCCACTTCGGCACGCTGTCACCCTTCATGCGGTGCGCGCATGTCATATTATTATTAATGTATTTGTTTCAATGACCCTTAAGCGCCACCTGAGGCTCATTGGTCTTTCTGCAGTCTTCTGCTACCCTACATCATCTCATCATTTTCCTTATGTATATGGCCTACATCATCTCAGCACATTACCTCTGTTGTAGCATGCTGCATGTCAATGGATCTACTTATGCAGGTATTATCCATACCGGGCTAATCGGGCTTGAGGCAATGCCATGGTTATTGCTGTCAATCTGACATGTCATGCAAGAAGATACGAAGCCCCAAAGCCGATATATTTTGCAAAGTGACAAGAGTTTCTGCTGATGGCAAAGGAAGTATCTGTCTGGCAACACAGCCTTGCAGGAGCTCATGATGCTCCGCTACATGTGATTCTTGGTGCACCACAGGTCACATCAGAGTCAGACATCTTGTAAGCCCTAGGTGGCTCGGAAAGGTGTTGTGCTTGACTGACTGACTGATTGACTGACGAACTGACTGTAGGGCTTGTGAGCGGTTGCCGGCCTTACCGAAGCCGTTGCCGCCGCCTGGCAGCCTCCCTGTCGCTGACCGGACGCCAGCTGTGCCGGGCAGCCTGCCCAGCGCAGCGGCCCTTGGCATGGTAAGCTTGTCCATCGGAAATTTTATCGTCTATTTTGTCCACTGCCAGCATCGATATTACAATGACATGATTCCAAAACTGGGCAAAGGTGTACTTCAATGGTGCTGCAGTATCAGCAGGGCATCCGGTATGCCTGATTGAGGGGTTGAGGCTTGCCTGTCCAGCACACCTAGCATATTCGGCTGGAATTGTGCCTTTTGATCCAAATCATGTGCATGACAAGTTTCCCACAAGTGGGTCACTGATGTTCAGGCTGTGTTTGCTGTGGATTGAGCTCACTATTTTTGAAATGTGCAGGTGCAGCTGCCAATCAGGGCAGATGGGACAGTGGTTGATTGGGGGCAGCAGCTGAGAGATGCCTGGAACATCAGCGAAGCTGCAGCGCTTACTTGCATGGAGAAGTTCCTGTCAGAAGGTGCACTGCGCTGCGAACACATTTTGTGGTTCACAAATCCTCGTGGGCCTGATTACTCCTTCCAATTGCAGTACCGGCTGTCTAGCGCTCTCCCCCCTGTCTGCTGCAACGAAGACTTTGACTGTACTGCTCAAGTGGCTTGACCAGCATGATCAAGCATGGGTGCCGGTCGGTTCTTCACAGGGCTGAAGTGTTCAGTGCCTGTCCTGCAGGCCTGGCAACCTATGAGGCGTCCCGGCATCTGGCGGATGCACGCGCGGTGTCGCTCCTGTCTGCCTATGTCCACCATGGCCAGCTGTCAGTGCGGTTGCTCATGCATGAGACTGTCGCTCGTGGTGCGCAGAGTTGCCCCTTAGCAACCGCTTTCATCATTTCTTGACAAACTTCCTCCATGCTCATCAGCTGTCCTTCAGAAAGCTGCCGGATTTCCACTTCCCAGTCGTGGGAAGGCCTCCTGATTCTGAGCCGTCCTCCGCAGGGATCCCTGCACTCCTCCCCATTTGTCATCTTATGTTCAGTCATGGGAAGTCACTTATTCTGTGGAGCAGTTGTGCCATCGGATACCGTCGAACTGTTGTTTGGCTCCCAGTGCAGGCGGCAGAGATCTGAGCAAAACATTCAGCAGGCGCCTGATCTGGCGCGACCTGGCTTATTGGCAGCTCTATCATTGGCCTGACATGGCCTGCCGCCCCATGCGCACTCACTACTCCGCCCAGGTGACTATATATTTGTAATTACAATTATAACTAGGATTTAGGGTTAAGATATATAAACCCCTTAAACCCCGAATGTAAATCCTACACCCTTCTCTGCCCATGATCGTGTGTCTCTTTGCTGTCTCCCAAGACTGTCTCTTGCAAGAAGATGTTTCTGAAGCAGCGCAACTCGTCCTCGCTGTCAGGAATTTGCCACATAAGTGAGGAAATCTCCAAGGTCACTTTCTATCCATCGCAGGTATGTGGACGCCCAGATGTAGTTGATGCTTGCATGACCGGGTTTCTGCCTGAAGTCTGTTCAATGATTGCATGTCAGGAGTGGAATGAGGATCCGCACGTGCTGAAGGCATGGCAGAGGGGGAGGACCGGGTTCCCCCTGGTGGATGCAGGCATGCGCCAGCTGTGGCGCACAGGGTGGATGCAGCAGAGCATGCGCATGGTCTGCGCCGCGTTCCTGACCGAGTACCTCAACATCAACTGGGTGCATGGCGAACGGTGCGCCACTCTGCTCTCCTGTGTAATCAAATCTTATGATCTTTGAGTCCCACACACAAATTGCCCTGAATGCGCCGTAAGGTTATTGGAGATTAGAAAATAGGGACACGAGCTGTATCTCTGGGGATGACGGACAGTTCGTTTTGTGGTGGCAGATGTGGAATCTGTATGTCTGCAGGTGGTTCCATGATACGCTGGTGGATGGGGACCTGGCAATAAATTCGATGATGTGGCAGAACGCTGGCAAGAGTGGCCTGGACCAGTGGAACTTCACACTGCTGCCCACCAGCACCTCCCAGGTATCTGCACCTGTTCCATCCACTTCAAAAAAAATCAACAGTCGGACCCCACCTGAAGTTTGGGCCACAGTTCTGCCAGAAGATGCCTTCCACACTTCTGAGATGACCAACTCCAGGCCAGCAATAGGACTCATAGGACCTCCCACTGCCTCGACAGAATACTGACTCAATATAAGAATGCCAGAGTCCTCGGCGTTGTCCAATATGTGCTTGTCAGTATGACTTTTGTGGCACATGCACGTACAAGACAAGCGTAAGCTGTGCGACAGGCAGGCGGGGATATGGAGTGTCTATAGCCATGTGGGTGCCTGAAATGGCGCGACTGCCGCACAGATGTGAGCACCAGCCCATGCACTTCCAAAAGTGTCACCGCAATCATCCAAAATACAACTCAACAGTTCTCATGGTGGGGCAGGACCCGGATGGGGCGTACATATCCAGGTGGGTGCCGGAGCTGGCGCGGCTGCCGCGCAAGTACCTGCACCAGCCCTGGCTTGCGCCGCCGGAAGTCCTGGGATCTTCCGGAGTCAAGTTCGGCGCCGGTCCAGGCTGCTACCCGCACCGCATCACCACCGCAGTGCCTCAGGTGCCTCCATTTTTTTGTAATATACTTTAGAGACCCTTGGGAGCCACCTGACAGGGGGCTCTAAATACACCTGTGTATTTAGAGCCCCCTGCACCTGAGGCTCATCGGTCTTTTGGCAGGCTCCTGCTACCCTTAATTATCACATCACTTTCTACCTGCAGCGCATTACCAACGCAGTGCCTCAGGTGACATCAAAGCACCTTGCCATGACATGGCACAAGGCACAACTGTGCGCACATGGTTTTAACATGCCCAGATGACAGTGGATGATATTATTGCTGCCTGCAGCACAAACTGCCACAGGTGAGAGGTGCATTGCACCTCATCACAAGCTCTCTGAGCACTTCAGAATATTTTCTCTCCTCAAGTCTGTTCACTCCGACAGCTATCGAGTCAGATCTTTTGGTGGCGCCCAGCTGCTACCTGCACATGTCAGCGCCCCATGCAGCACTTCTGCTGGTCATTGTCAGGCCACCAATGGATGATTGACCCAGCTAGACACCCCTCTGACTTGGAATGTATACTCAACACTTTTTCTACAGCAGACTCCCATTCTTAGCTGAACATCCACCCTCTGTATACTGCAGGAGCTGCGCCGCGAGAATGCACAGAAGATTGCGCAGGCGAGAGCAAAGGCGCCGGAATGGATCGATGCTGGCGGCTATGACATGGTTGTGGTGCCTAAAGGGGCTACTCTAAAGCAGGATGGCACAAAGATGCGTGTGTTCACCAAGAGCGACTACCGGAAGCTTCTCAGTGCTGCCTGAACCGCCAGAACATATCAGATCTGCATGGTGAGGCTGCCTGCTGAGCCTGCAATCTGAGATATGTTCACAGATGCCGAATTTATTTTGTCAATGTACAGGATTCGTGCTCACAGGGTTTGATTGACTGGTAAAACAGGCCTGCTCTGCAAGTTTTGCCTTTTTGGTTATGTGGCTCTGTATGAAGGATGCGCGCTAATTGTGCCAGTGGCAGTGCTGCTATGCCATAGCAGCTATATGAAATAATGAGCATGCTGCAGATAATATGCTTGCATGCATGCAGAAAAGACTTTGCGCAAATCAAACCCCCAATGGCATTTACAGCCAGTGCATCACTCACAGTCGACCTTTTCATTAACAAAGCAGATTATCAGCCTACAGTCGGCATCGTCTCAAATTGCATCTATAGCCGGCACCAATCACAGAGTTCCTAGGGAGTTTCCTTTCGCACAATCTGCAGTTGCAGACCATTCTCATCGCTAGCAAATAAACCTCCTTCAAGCATTCCACTGCATTGATGCTGTTTGTCTCCGCAGCTGTTCCTCTATATACGTTCTAGAAGCAGCAGCAGAGTGTCTGTACCGGTGGGGACCATTGCAATCTGGCCCCTGTCAGAAAATGCGCTGCCAAGCTTATATATGAAACCCCCACTGTGAGAGGGCGATTTGGGCAGCACAAATCCTCAAAATTTCGCGCGCTAGCAGATTGACACGGCCTGAAGCCAGACTGCTGCAGCAATTGCTTCAAATGTTTCCTGAGCCCTCGGGGCATGTCAGCATCACAACTGTTGCTCTTCCGACAAACAAAGCGCGCGAGCCACAATGCTTCAAACTTTGCCTGACTTGGTACCAACCTATGCAGTCCTGGCAGTCCTGAGCACCGCCCATGGTCACACCAATGCAGCAGGGCGTTGTTAATGGACAAGTCACAAAAAGCGTCCCCAGTGAGGACAGTCATTCCCGCTTGGCCGGAACTGCCTGACCCAAAATGGCCCTTGGAAGATGTATTCCCAGCCTTTCAAACGGTTCTATTTCGCCTGTGCTCATTTCCACGGGGAAACTTGCAACTCTCATATCACTGGCAACTCAGGGTGGCACGACAACAGCAGCAGAAGCTGCCTTTGGCAAACGTTGAATTTTCTCAACTTCCTTCACTGTGGCACCAGAACAAGCCCTCCACAAATCTGCTGGGCTGCCACAAGACATCAAAATGTACAATCTACTGGAGCCCTGCCTGGAGGTATCTGCTGCTTTCAGCTGGTTTGGTGCTTCTAATCTTCCACATTTTCTCCATACCCACTGCTTTGGCAAAGTGTTGTGGCTCCTGGACCGTGCAGCTCCCCTCTGCATGTGTCATGTATGTTGGCCGGCCTCTCAGTAGTAGCCATAGGTGCCGCGCACTGGGTAGTCGTTCTCCTGGATGTACCGGATTCCTGAAGACCAAAGCCGTCCTCCGATCACGACTTGCATATATACGCAGCAAGAAACAGGGCAGTGCATGGCCTCGTGGCCATTCTGAACCAAAACGCACACTCATGGAGGCCTAGATACTCTCTAACGACACATACCGGAACGCAACCCTCTTTAATGCACGCCCTCAGCTGCTGCTGAGGCTCAGCGAGCCTGGTGCCAGAGCATCGGGAAGGACAACACAAAGAGCTACGCATGCAGCCCCTGCTGAAATACACGTGGCATTCTGATTGTGTCTGCGACCCTTCACCCAGACTTGTGCCGTCCCCCTTGGGGTCGCTGGAGGGATTACAAGCCACCTCCCAGATGCCAGGTAGCTTGAGTATCCATCAGCAACGCCAAAAGGGAAATTATGCTGCTGCACAGCAATGCTGGGCAGATATGACATGGCATCAAACATCCTTTGAGCATGTTGCCCAGCAATGCCTGTATCGCGTCAACAGCAAATGGGTGCAAAAAGTATGCTCTGCTGCAGAGAGCCACGATAGTGTAGGTATTGGCATGATTCTGGAAGGACTTACCCTCAACCAGGATGCGGAGGTCTAGGCGCGCGAAGGGCGAGTTGGAGTAGTCGATGATGATGACCTCGCCGTCTGGGTTGAGCAGGAACAGCGCCGGCTCTGGGAATGGCTGGTCCGTCTCGCGGATGTTGCGCGGCTCGGACACATACAGGCCCCACCTGCACGCGTGTGCCCGCACACGCCGTCAGCCAACCTTGGAGGTACTTCAGAAACTGTTGTCCAAATTTCTCTGCTAGGGCTGATCCATGCACTGATGACTGCACAGGCTGAAAAACAGAGGCTCTGCCTGCAAGCATCCGCCTAAAAGTGCCGTCAGCAGACTTATGCCATGCTCATATACATTTTGGAATAAAGCCGCATGCGAGCACTCACTTGCAGCACACCACTCTTGAGCGCCCACTGAGAGGGTAATGCAAGCTCGAGTGTATGCTGTCTTGCAGTGTGTGGTGGCTCATTGTCACATGGACGGTAATGCAGTTGGCATGAGTTGGACAGCAGCTGGGGTGGGATGTCTGATGACAGACTGCCTGTCATTGAAATCCCTGCCTTTGGCTGCTGTTGCAAATGCAGATCAACCTCTATATTGCCCTCACACAGCTTGTAGATGCCCACAGTTGGTGCAACAAAGGTCTGACTACAAGGCAGATACCGGAGCAGGGGAATATTTTGAGTGTCTTCGGGCCACAGGTAGGTGACTCACGCCAGCATCTCCTCAAGAGGGAGGCCATACGCGATCTTGAAGGTGACCTCCTTGGTCTCTGTGGTGGCCTTCAGGGCCTCCAGCTGCGCAGCAGCAGAGGCAACTCTCAGGCTTACAAGTCTCCAGACAGATAACCGCTTGAGACCTCGTGCAAACCTTTATGACACACAGTCTGTGCCAAGGTTGCAACAACCTGGGCTTATGCACAGGCTTATGCGATGCCTTCAAAGAATTGACATGCATACTTTCGTACAAAATAAAGTAAGAGTATTGAAGGTCCATCAGCATTTTGAAGCAACAGGAACGACCTGGCCAAAAGAAAGCTGGTTGAACCGTCGAGGTCACAGGACAGGAAGGGAAACACACAAAGCTACTCACAATGACTGCACACGGCTACAAAAAATATTGAAATTAGCATTAAATTGCGGCCTCATCCCCTCAATCCCGGAATTCTGAAGTGACTGCTGTCTGATCAGGGGCATGCGGGACTTACGAAAGCTTCGGCGCGCTCACGGCCGTCACCCGACACAGCGATGACCTCGACACCCAGCTCATCCAGCTCGTAAATGATCTGCTGCAGACTCGCCAGGTAGTTCTTGCTGACAGGGCAGTGCTTGCCGCGATACACCACTATCATCTGCCACTTGCCCGTCGGCGCGCCCAGCTCGATCTTCCCGCCCTGGTCAAATCCTCAGACTCACAAGGGCACATCTGCAATCCGCTTGTCAAAACAGGTCAGTGCTGCAGATACGGCGCTCGGCACCGGAAATTCTCGTGTCTGACTGCAAGATAACAAGGTGGGCACGTTGCCCGAGACCTGCATGCCATATTCTTCACCAGATCGTAGGCACATCTCTCACGAGGTAGATGTGTAGTGTAGCACTCATCGGTCCACCACTCATGTACGACTCGTGGACTCTGCTTAGCTTACCGCCGTAAGGCATCAGGGCTGACAAGGTGGCCGCACCTGGACGGTGTTCAGCGTGATGTGCGGCAGTTGCTGCCCGGGGACAATGATGCCTCTGCCTGCTGCTCTTGGTGGACCCTCCCCTCCTCCCCTCTGGACTGCGAGACGCTGCAGAAGGCCCGGTCGCTCCTCCTGCTTTTGCGGGCCTCCATTGGCTGGTCGCCGGGGCGCCGGCTCCCTGGCAGGGCCCATGAAGGGCAGAATGTTCACCATTGGACCGAGCTAGACTCCTTTGTCTACTTTTCTAACGGTGCTTGTGCCAGGAAGTACGTGAATGGTGGCTTATTGGACACAGCTAGATCGTCCAATGAATCCCATGATTCTCCTTTCTCATTCCCCTTTCTTGGCGGGTCGTTGCATGGAAGGGTTTTCTGCCCTTCCCAGTTTCTGCATTGTCTTCTTGCGAATTTGCGACACATGTTCTAGCAAAGTTACTGTTCATAGAGGACACTGTGAAGTCTAATTTGTTGTTAAACATCAATTGGTTGTACATGAGGTAGCGTCACCTGTGTGCCATCGCTCGGGAACTATGGTGACTGCTATCGCTGGATGCTAAAGTCTTTGAATTCAATATGGCATTCTGATCTTGGTTTGATTATGTGATTGTCACGAAGACACTGACCATCTTGCTCGAGAGCAAATACAAAGCTGTCTGCGCCCATGAGTGGTGATCTTCTAGTCTAACAGCTTGCAAGGCAGACTGTAAGATCGTGTTCTTTATGCCTGATGATATGCCTGATATGCTAATTTTCTCTCTGATAAGTATGCTATCATGCAGGTCAAGGGGAGCAATGCAGGATACTGAAGCAGGTTGCAGCAGAAATGCTGGCCTGCAAGAAGCGTGGAGCCAGTGCGGAAGAGGCCAATGCCGTAATGATGAAGGGTCTCGTGTGCTTAACGGAGATCAAGGCTGCTAACAGAGTCCTTTGTGAAGAGACTGAGCGGGTGCAGCTCTTCTGTTACCTTGCTCCACTCTTTACTGTGCACAGAAATGCTGTAGTAAGAGAGGAAAGTTCAGGAAAGACAAATCACACTGGATACCTTCCTTGGTGACGATTGCTGAGAAACTGTTCAGGTCCGGGATTTGACAGCGGATGCCAAAGCGCAGTTTGATACGGCTGAGCTGTCTCTTCAGAATCTGCTGTACGAAAAGCGCCACTACCTGAAAGAGATCAGGGCATGCAAGGCGTACAGGTGTGGTTGTCCTGCCCAAAACAAGTCCTTTGTACCCAGGGAAGCAGCTCAGGCCTCATGTGTGTGACATGTAGGCCCTAGATGCACTTTTATAGAGGCTGTCTCACCTATAAATGCAGCCCCACTCCCCATGGAACGCTGAAGATGGGCATGCACGCGTGGCATAAATTCAACAGAAGCAGTCATGATGCAATTTGCACCCGAGATACAGAGGTGCTCAGCAAGATTGGCGCAGTAAAATAGTTTGTTGCATGCTTGTGCAGGTCAAAGTACAGCGATGATGAAGTTGGGCTAATGCCAGAGGAGGAGTTTCTGGCGACGGCTCCAGAGCAGTTCAAGGAGGGAATTGAGGATGACCACAAGCGCATGCTGCAGCGATTAGACCATGAGAAGTACGAGCGTGGCGAGGCAGTCAAAAGGGTATGTGACACAATTTGTCTTGCATGTACTTCATGTTGCACATTGACGCCCGAAAGATGTTGTTTCCCTACGGGGCAAAATGAGGGCTCAATTTGCCCTTGCTCCTGGACGATTATACATCTCCAGCTAGTCATGTCGCGGCAACGGTCAGGTTGCAGGCATTGTAACAATGGATTGAGGGCATGTGTAGCAATGGATCGAGGGCATATGAAATATCAGGATTGGCACCTTGCAGAAGGCACACTAGTCAGAATCTCAACTCTGTGCATTGTGCTGCCCATGACTTGAAGCAGACCCCTATAGCAATGGATCAGAGTTTCTAATATTCTTATATCTTGACGTCCTACCTCTGCAGTTTAAATCACCTTGATCCTGTTCCCACAGGTTCAGGCTCTACAGATGCGGCGCGATGCACTCGCCAACAACCTGAAGAACAAGCAGGACGATTTGGAGAGGGTCGATGTAAGTAGCCAGATCTCTACTGAACACTGTGTCCGTCGTTGAATGCTGCACGTAGAATCACCAGCAGGTATGCCTGCAGAGAGGCATGCAGTTGTTTACCTGGGTGACGCACGACTGGAGGGTCAGCCGGGTTTCTTGGGCAATGTTGTTCTAATAATGGGAAGTGAGTATGGGCTCGCAGCAACAATTCACAGCGGTGTGGGCCATGTTGTGGCTGCCCAAATACTTGTACTTGCTTATGTTGCTATCCTGCACATGTTGCTATCCTGCATTTCCACGAGTCATGAAGTGGTTAAGAGCATTTCGTGGCAGTGCGTGCCAAAGTGGACCCCATCTGCGGTAGGCTGGGCATCTCTGGCCATGCGGCAGCCGTGGGTGCATTCTTGCAACTCCTTTTCCCTGGCATTCTTGACCATGTTGTTCCAAACTCGATTGATTGGAATTGCAGCAACAATTTGCGGCGGTGCGCGCAACGGCGGAGCCGATGCGCGAGAGGCTGGGCATTCCGGCCATGCGGCGGCCGCCGGGGCAGGTGCGATGCGCCGCGCTGCTGCCGCTGCCACTCTATGTTGCCTACGTCCAGCTGGCCGCCGCGCAGGAGGCCTTTGATCTGCCAGCAGATGTCTCCATTGCAGGTTTGGACTTGCGCACCCTTTAAACTTGAGATTCCCTGGATAATGCCATGCCGTGCGATTTTCTTCGTGCAATATGCCTTACCTCTGCACAACTAGCCTGACAGTGTGGCTGCTGTGGGCACAACTCAATGCAGCTGGCCCATTGCTGAACTGTATAGTTGCATCCGCTGCAGTAAGTGACAAGCGGACTAATTAATACTGGCCCAGTAGCCTGACTGGCAACGGTTGGGGCACTGCAGGATGAAGCTCGTATGTACTACTGGCATTGCTGCTTTTCAATTCCCTGTCTTGGAGCTCCTCAGGGCATTCTTTTCATTGGTGAGAAGGAGAAGGATTGGATCCACACCTCATCATGGTGCAGGTTCACTGGCAGAAGCTGAAGCACTGGCAGGCCGGCCTGGGGATGGCTCATCTGCAGCAGAAGCCGGGCCGGAGGCAGAGGGCATGGATGTGGATGGGGATGCGGAGGATGCTGACATGGATGCTGACCTGGAACCAGGCGAGCACCGGCCGGCCAAGCGGCCGCGCTCTGCTGGAGCGACAGCCTTGGACCAGGTGCACAGCATGTGACCTCATTTTTATGTCTTCTTTAAGAGTAATTCAAATAATCATGAGCAAGGCATAGTAGTGCTAATGGCATACCTCTTGGCTGTAGCTTAGCAGTTGCCCTTCTGGTTGGACACTGAGATTACAGAAGTGGGGAAGTTTCCTGCTGGTCACTACCTGCTCATGGGAAGTGAAGCCGCCATCTTGCAGCAACAGAGGGGAAAGAACATGCTTAAGCTCTTCTCATTGTTCTCCACTACGATCTGTCTTGGCCTTTGATCTGGATATACCTCTTTTGTCTGTATAACCTGCAGGCGCACCCTCTCATGGTGATAGCCAAGCTTAGCGTGGACTCGGGCAGCAGCAGAGCGCTCACACTGCGGCTGCACTACATTCCGCGGCTGAAGTTAGTCACCGCTGACTGCGCCGAGGCGGCCGGCAGCGCCCGGCTGGCGGGCCTGTTCGACGGCGATGACGGCCTCTCCGTGCCCACCGAGGCCGCACATTTGGCTGCAGGAGGGGAACTTTCCTGGGAGCACACCCGCTCAGACCGCCCTTACAGGTGCAACATTGTATCTCATGAATTGGATGGAGACTCTTGTCTTGGCACCTTCTCCGTATTCTGGAGCTCCTGTTATCACATTATCAGGGTCAATTTTACGACTTGTTGCAGGCCAAAAACTGCCCGCAAAGTGACCACTCTTGTGTTCAGATGCATTCACCCTTCAAGTAAGAGGACTGCTGAAGCAGCTTAAACAATCCTTGTTGCTCCCAATGCTGTCATGTGCCCACAGAGAGTGTCTGTGGACACAGTGTGTTTTCCTTCCAAGGAGCAATGTCGAGGGCATGTCTCTTAAAGTGCATACTTTTGACGCTGTCTATTGTGAGCACAGACATTGTCCATTGGCACGGTGAGCTTTCCTGCACAGAAGCAAATGTCGAGGGGCATTTTCTGAAAGTGCATGTGTCCTGCGCCGTGCAGGTGGGCGCAGGATTTGGCGGGGCTGAATTTGCTGCCGCCGCTGGATGCGCTCGGCTCGGCAGCAGACAGCACGGCAATCCCTGCCGGCCGGCTGCCGGATCTGCGGCGCAAGGCAAATGCGCGAGCTGTCTTGGAGCGACTGTCTGCCCTGAGGGCGGGCGCTTGATTTCGCTGCTGCAGTGGCGCTCTGCCTTTCAGCAAACAAGCATCTGCACCTTGTATTGGCTGAGTCTGTTGAGAGCGATGGCGAAACGCTCTGGGTGGCCCAAATGTACAGCACGACCTGTCATGATGCTGCCCAACAGGGCGCATCGGCTGGCAGGATATGATAATGGTTTGCGTTGAGGTGCTTGTGAAGTCTGCTGAGAAGTGATGATCAATCATCTGTACCATGATCACGCTCTGGGCATGCATGTCAATTGCAGCATTTTTTCAGTTGCTTAAGTGATCATGTGTTCAAAATGGGTGTATGTCCCCGTGCACTTCAATTGTCGGCGTTGACTGCATCAACACCAACAGAAGAAGAAGGGATTACATCAACTGATGATCAACAGGAGGCAAACTCTTAGAAGTCAGTCTCGATTGTTCAGAGACCTGTCGGAGAAATCATCGCCGTCTAACCGAAAACATACGGACGGTCCACCTCTTGCATAAAACTCTACCGACGATGAAGAACATCTCGAATACGGACCGTTTTACACGAAACAGTGCCTTAATATGTGAATGTTATTTTTAAGTTAAGGACGGATCTCTGTAAAGAAGTGCAATTTCAAAGCTGTGCTCTGCGCTGGCCCAGTTGTTTTATATTGATATTCTGCTTGCGGATAATATTGGAACAGTACTTCAGTTGCTGAAGCTGCACATGCATCTTACCGTATATCCCAAAGAATAGGCTTATGGCTTGTTCTACGAGTGGACAGGAGGATGCGACATCGGTACTTCACACGCTCGTAGCAGATTGTGGTGCACGTAAGATTCCTTCGTCGCCCATTCCTGGTTCCCAGACAACCTCAATACTCTATCTCACACCCTAGTGTCAAAGCTCTTTTCTTTTTGCGCGCTGCGATTTGTCCTGCAACCATCTTTGTTCAATGCACTGACGCCAAAACGTTGCCACTCATTCTGGCAGGTCTGAAGCCTGGAAGATACACCGCATCCGTGTATAAACGCACACGTTGTGGAGCGATCCATCGCACCCGCAGCTCGAAAGAGGTACTTTCACACTGACTACTGTGAGCCAGCGTCTGTTTGCAATAAAAATGTTTTGCTGCAGCAAACTCATTCACGGTCCCACATTCAGGCTTCTTATCTAAAATTTCAAACGGTTTCAATTTTCACTGCATTGTTGTTTCGTTGATAGACGCATCAGCTTGGAAAAGGAGCATATGTGTATATGATGTGCGCGCAAAAGCAGGGAGTCGTCCAGGATCCGAACAGCGATGGTGCAAAGCTAGATCTGCTGAAGGACGAGATCAGTACCCTTCGAGGTGAGGTCAGGGGGCTGTCAGCTGAGTTCACCGAGGCAGAGCAGCTTCTGGCAAGCAAGGAGGCAGAAGCCAAGGACGATCAGGTACAAACTACCAACCTGCTCATATCTGTAGCCGTATTCTGGAAGGCCATCCGCTGCGGACCGCATGTTGAACGCTGCTGGTGCATCAAGGTCTCACCCGCGTGCTTTTATGGGCTGGCATTGGGCTCTGCATTGAGCTCTGCATTACTGCATACTGTGGGCCACAGCGTCTCAGCCATGGTCAGACTGGCATAGCAGGCACCATGCGCACGACAATAGAAGTTGCAAGAGTGACATGCAGGCCAGGGAACATTGGGTGGCACCACTTGACTTGTTAAGGTCGGGTCCTCAGGGACCTCAGTTTGGTATTGCAATTGCACTGGCCAGCACATTAGATGATAACACAGGAGCTTGAGGGATACTTTTGTTCTCACACACATCACAGTACACATCAAGACGATCGATGAGAGATACACATTTTGTAGAAACAGAGTGCTCTTTTCGGATGTCTGAAATTGATATGAGCAGTTTGTAAAAATGATGTATTGCATGAGCTTTTGTTGCTGGTCCTTGGGAGCACTGTGATCCTAGAGGTGACCAAACCAATCCCAGCGCGCATTGTATATTTTATATTTTATTTAGGGGTTAGGTTTTTTAGGGTTTATGTTTAGGGTGACCCTAAACCCTAATGTACAAACCCTAAAGGTGACTGTCTGCCTGTTTGCAGGGTGGGGGTGCTGACAGCCTGATGATGCAAGAGGTGCAGAG
The DNA here is from genome assembly GCA_020887355.1 of Coccomyxa sp. Obi. NCBI lineage: Eukaryota > Viridiplantae > Chlorophyta > Trebouxiophyceae > Coccomyxaceae > Coccomyxa > Coccomyxa sp. Obi. Next base: position 1,967,554 of record AP025001.1, read on the forward strand.
GATACGTGGCAACGTGGACAAGCTGCGCATTACTATCAGGAACATTTGCTCCATGCTGGCCAAGATTGAGGTGGACTTCAGGGCTGCGCAGATGCAAGTGCTTAACCGGACATGATGTCAGCGGTGGGCCAGCTCATGAATCTTAGGATCTCAAGTCTTAAGAAGCTTCCTGACCTTTCCGGCTTTCAAAGTTGGTAGCTACAGGTACCTGGCCAAACATAAGTTTATCCGTATGGGGGGTATTTCTTAGTCTCTCCGCTCAGGCTGCAGAAAAGGGCAGGATAATTGATGCATATCTCTGGCAGCTCATGAATCTGCCTGAAAGAACTAGAAGTGCTAGGTATTTTAATGCAGCGAATGTTGTGATTTTTCTGTGGAACATGCTGGAACATGTCCGATAATGCATGTTGAATAATTGACTTGAAACAGCAGTGACGATTTCTTGAATTGAGACTGGCGCTCATGACGCCGCCAGCGGGCTTCCTTACTCCTGCACATGTCAAGGGATGGTGCACTAGAGATTTTTGTCTCAGAAATGAAACCTGCAAATTTGCTCTCTTACAAACCATGTGTCTGCATTATGTGCCGTGCGCAATTTATCGGTTGTGTAAAAGGAACATGGAGGTTTTCCAGCCGAGATTCATGTGACAATGGCAAATATGATGGTTGAAAGCCAAGGCAACCACGTAGCCTGCCCTGCCTAACTTACAACAGTATCCTTGACATCAACAAGTCCTCTTTAGCCACAATTCTCATTAACAAAACACACGACGATAATTCCTGCAGGTGGCTTTACGGTTCCCCAACCTTGTCTTCCCTTTCACAATTCATCTTTGTTTGTAGAAAACCCAGCTTGGTTCTTACTTATATTTTTCTTTTTGCAACTCTTTAAATTCTATATCACATGCCAGACTCGAGCTCGGACAAGCAAACAGCTTTGTTGTGTATGAGCAGGAGCACAGGAGAAAATACTTCACATGCACCAGAATACGGTAGCAGCAACGAATCAAGACCCAAAACATCCATGCTCCCCTGTCATACGTTCCACCACGATTGCAGCGCAATGACTGCAGCTCTCTACACATTGCATTGCCCCAACTGTTGGGAGATCCACCATACATCACAAGAGGGAGGCTGTCTCTGTTTCTGAGGGCGCACTGGAAGGTGCAGCTTCTGCAACCTTGTAACCGGCTTCAGCAGCTGTGGTTGCTCCTTCCGCTGCCCTTTCCTCAGAAGGCTGGACATCTGAATTTCTCTCCTCGATTCCTTTGGACTCAGGAGCAGCTGCTGTCTTTGCTGCTGGTTCTGTGATAATTGCCAAATTTGCAAGGGCAGCCGACACTAATGCTGCTGCTGCAGTTGATGCAGTGTCTGCTGATGATGGTTTGCTCTCGAGGGAGGCCGATGACTTGCTTTCAAAGGAGCGCGGCACAAACTCGGCCGCGGTGGGATTGAGGGAGTTGCTGCTCAGGCTGGGGCGCAGCACCTGCGCGCACATGCCAAAGAAGTTTTCAAGTACCAGCAAACAGAGCAAGCTGATGCAATATCACATGCAGCGCCCATGCCAGTCCTCTCCCCATATACACCAGTGCCCAAAGCCAGCTGACAACTTGAATAAAGCCCAAAGTTTTGAAGGAGAGCAGACAGAACGGAGCATCTTGAAATATGCTTGCTTAACCCTCTGGAAGAAGCCCAACATATTGTCAGTGGCTACATTATGTTCTTGCCTCATCACTTGCCTCTCGAGAGGTTTCAATGGACAACATGACTTGGGATTTATGCTGAGCCACTGTGGAGATTGGCACTAGGAAAAATCATATCCAGAGGAAATATGGGCCAGAGGACTCACAGAGCCAGGGGCAATCGGGACCGGGGCAGCCGGCGGCATGGGCCGGCCGCGGCCAGGGGCGAATCCCTTGGTGCCATCAGGGCCGCGCGCGATGCGGGCAGCCTGGCCGCCCTTCACAGCGTTCAGAGGCTTTTCCTGCAGCGGGATGACACGATCAACAGACTGTACTTCAAGGCATTCACCCTTCGCATACAGGGCCTGAATGGCTGACAGATCATCACCCTCCACTACAGATTCCTAGGAGTGTAGTGGGCCTGGGGCGAAATGGAGGCACAAAACACCCAACAGGCCTGCACGCAAATGATGACCAGGTTGAGAGAAGGCTTCCTCTCCAGCCAACTGAATGGAAGTATGCCTGTTGTGTGTTGGCTCTGGCAAGGAAAAAAGTAATGGGACACTCACGGTGTTGGCCTTAATGAACTTTGGGGCCTGCTGGGGCCTTTCTGCCGGAAGCTCCTCTTCCGGCTTTGCAGCAGCCTCCTGTGCACCCCACCACCATCCTTAAGTCCAAGGAAGAAACAGTTGCAATGGATGCAGATTCCCTTTCCCTCGATGGCATCAAATGTATGCACCCTTCCTTCAACACGCCAAAAGCACACCAAACTGCAAGCATTCGAGTCGATGCGTGATGCTTCTGTCCAATGTGAATTACATGACATGTGGGCAGCCCCAGTGTATACACGTCAGCATAGAGGTCTCATGCGCTCACCTTGGTGCGGATGACGCGGCGCGCGATGTGGGCGCCCTGGTTGGAGGCCGAGCGCTCCTTCTCGCTGCCGTCTGCCCGGGGGTTCCGATTGGCCATTGTGAAGGTCACCTGATCAGGCAACCATGCCCATGAGCTTGATTGTGTTTCATGACACTAACAACGTAGTAGGAGTGCTGTGAAACTTCCCAAGGTCCCTTCTGCATGATCCGCCGATCATTTGTAGCATTTTGGAAGCCGACCCTGAGTGTGGCTCTCAAAGAGAAGAAATTGTGACCACCTTCGCAGATTCCGTCAGTAAATGTGAAAAATATTTTGTACAAGTTTCAGCTCATGCAAATCAGACTTGATGCACTTCGAAGCAAGGCAGAATTAGCATAGTGAATGTCACAACATGCAGGCATGCCCATTCATAGATCGAGGTACTGGCTTGTGGGATGTCATATATGACATGACTCACCTCATCTCCTGGGCGCAGCTGGACATTGCCCTCGACATCGTTGGCGTTGAAGTAGAGGCGAGGCGGCGGCTGCTTGGGGCCATCCATGTCGTACTCCAGGAACCCAAAGGTGCCCTTGAAGGAGAAGATGCGCCCGGTGTGCTGCTGCAGCGCCACCTGCGTCGCCCTCCGCCCTGTGCAAGTGCAAACAAACGGGCCAAGTCACCCAGTGTCGAGTCAGTTTACAAACCAGATGACATGCCCAGCACTGAGAGCACACATGTACTGATTTTGCTCTCTCCCTGTGCAAGGGCAGAAAGACGGATCCAGTCACATAGTGTCAGGTGTTAATATTACACACCAGATGACACGCCCCTTGCTGAAAGCACACGGGTGCTGGTGTGTCTGAACCAAGTCTCCCCTCCAAAAGATACCCTTAGTTGTCCCCACTTCATCCGCTAACTAAGAAAGTATTCTGAAGAGGCGCGCACCTGCATGTTGTGCTGCTGCGCCGCCGACCTTCTCAGCGGCCTTGGCCGCTTTGGGGTTGACCGCGATGCGGAAGGTGACATGGTCCTGCGGCTTGGGGTTGACCTTTGGATCCTGCAAGCATGTACCATTCCATCTCATGCCCAGAAACACCAGGCTCCTGTGCCTGGCAAGATTAAAACTGACTAACAGGATTTCCTTCCATCCGACCGACTAACACATTTCCAAATGCGCATCTGGTCCGCAGCGTGCAATCAGCAGGACAGTGCCTTGCTTTAAGGGTGTGATTGCCATCTACACTGTGCACGGCCCAAAACACGTGAAACATGATGATGCACTGAGCAGGTGGAGATGCAAATGAATTGAAGCAGGAAGAAGTGTGATCACGGCGCACCTGCAGGTCCTTGGGGCCGTAGGTGAGCTTGGAGGGAACGCCATCGAGCTCATACTGCACCAGGCCGCTGGCAATGTTGCTGCCCTTGGCCTGCATGCGGTCCAGGACAACGCCGCTGTACTGCTCCTCGCTCACCACCTCAAACACCGCCGAGCCCTTGGGAGCCCGTGTCACCCTGGTCAACCCAAAAGTGAACGTGGCATCTCACTAAAGGGCATTGCCCAGAAGCATTACCGGGACCTCCCAGCTCTTCAGGTGCAGTATTGACAGGGTGAAACTGGTCTGCAGGGACACTATGACTGGAGCTCAAAGGCAAGTTTCTGGGGAGTATTTCATTTCATCTCCAATTTTGGGATCACGCACAATGCAATATCCGTTTCAACACTGTGAACACTGTGTCGTACTGGCCAGACATGCATCCAATTGAAGCCAGAGGTGGCCTGATGATCAGGGTGAGAGAAGCAGTGGAGTGTGCCAGTAGAACAGCCAAAGGTCGGACCTGTGGGCAACAATGCGCTTGGGCGCGTCCGGCAGAGGCTCGCGCACGACGCTGAATTCCACGTCATCGCCGGGCGCCAGGTCAGCAGGCGCCACATCGGACAGCTGAGAAAAGTGGAAGAACACGTCCGCCGCCCGGTCGCATGCCCGGATGAAACCAAAGCCACCTCCACCCGGCTCCTTGGCTTCCTTCAGTTGCTTTATCTGGACAGCATGCATGCACCCCTTATTTTGGGTCATTGCCTCGCACCAGTCCATTAAGCAATCATTGGCATGCCACGCACAATGTAGGCACGTCAACATTGACTCCTAGCAACACATTGCTTGTGCCCAAACCATGCCATCTTAGGACCGGAACCCTTACCCTGAACTGATCAGAGACAGAATGTCAGGGTGACAAATCTGGATATGAGATTGGCAATGAGGTGTACGTCAAGCGCCTACCTGGCCAAGCTCGCGGCGGTCCTCAGCTTTGCACAGCAGCTCTACATCTTCTGCACGGAACCCGCCTGTTTTGCGGTTGGTCACTACATCAAACTCCACTTCATCTTCGGGCGCTAGAGAATGCGCTGCCTCCTCCCCGCCGCGCACCTGTTCCCCACAGCGAATCCTACATTAAGGATTTATATTTTTAGGGTTGGGGTCCCTAAACCCTAACCCTGAAATTCAAAATATAGGTGCCAAAGACAAAATCCTTCAGATCACATGTATAGTTCATCCAGTGCGTTTGGACACCTTGTCACTTTCCTGGGCTGCAGTTCTTTTTGGTAGAGTCTTGCGTTCTATTGGATGCTACTCTGGCGGACACATGCTAGTATCCATGTATGCTGATTGAGGGAGTTTCTGGGACATGTGAATCAGCTTTGATGGCTGTATTGATGTAATCGCTTCTCGATTTTCTTCAGGTCGTGCCTTTGCACAGGACATGTGTTGGAACTTGAGAATCCCCTAATTCATCATCAACAGTGCAATTCAGCATGCTTCCACCTGTCCTCTAGCAAACACCTCCAAAAGCCAAGACCTTCTATATAACCTAGAGATCGCCTATTTTGAACGCCGGGCTTTCAAAAATCCGGGGCAGACTGCAAGAACTCCCCCTGCAAAATCAACCTCATGATCGCCGTGGCAAATTGGCGAATGCGCTACCTGGTCAGCAGGAAAGGAGCAGGAGCGCAGTGTCCCCCCAGCGTCCTGGAACGTCGCCCTTCCTGTATACGCAAACTGCTCGTTGTGTACACCCGGAGGCTTCACCACACGGCCCCGCATGCGCCCTGCAACCACAGAATCTCAACACTCTCAGCACATCCTGGCATTTGGGTATACAACCTGTGGCTCTCCCAGGCAGCCTAATTGACTACCCCTACATGACTAAACCCGCAGCAACCTGGTGCAAATGTTTTTTATGGCAGGCAGTTTGGCTTTGGGGCAGTGTGCAGCATGAAGCTGGCAAATGACTGCTCCTCTCAACGTACCCCCCCAGAGATCAGATGCAGCCTGTTTATTGATTGGCTCTGCAATCTCTGCACAATAATACGACCAGGTTCTGAAGGTCATACTGCAGCTGGCTTGTTTGTGATCACTTAAATTGCTGACCTGGCCATCGGCGCTCCTCTGCAACAGTGCCCGATGGCAGGAGCTCCAGGGCCACGGCAGTATACTTGCCGGCTGCATCTGGGACGACAGAGAATGCCACCTCAGCACCAGATGCCACCTCAGCGACTGAGCTGTCTGCCACCTCGCTGATGTGGAAGAACAGCGGCGGCTGCCCCTCACGCTCTATGCTCCTGAAAATGCATCAGAACAGGTGATGATCAGAGAGCACTTCATTCTGTACATGTTACCCCACGTGTGCGCACTATTACATGCTGCCCATCAGGATAGGTGCATGCAGACGCATGCACCTGAACGGTGTTAGAAATATATTTATCATGAGGGAGCTGGGAATGGTGAATCAAATGAACCAAGGAGTGAGGAACTCACCTGACAAACCCATAGGTGTTCATAAACTTCTCCACAAAGCCGTGCTCCCGAGGCGCTTCAGGGTCTGGCTGAGCCTGCTGAACCTCTCTTTGCACCTGCATGTCACCACCAAAAAAATGGAACATGGATACAGCAGCACAATAAATCTATCACTATCACTGAACTGATAAGAATCCCCTTTGCGCTGCAAATGGCAGACTATGCAGCGCAGTGGGGACATCTTCAGTTCTGCAAGAGCGCATGTTCCGTAATCCCTTGCAGCTGCATGCGCCAGATCTTGTCGCACATCAATTGTCGCACATCAACATCCCAGTGTTGCGTTTGTCCGTGCTTGATGCTGTCCAATGCGCGCCAGCAACACAAGCACAGCCAATCAGGTGATAGATATTTGGAAGCCAGGGAAGTGGTGAACCTGCGTCGCTCGCCGCTTCCCGGTGCGCACATCGGTGGTGATGAAGAACTGGACGGGATCGCCCTTGTTCAGGCGCCCGGTCCTCCCCTTCACATCGGTCCCCTCGAAGCCAATGACCTGCCGTTTGCCACTGTCCCCATCGCCGGGCCCCCCGTCCTGGTGTGCATATGCAATGAGCCCACCCCCGCCACCATTGGCCTCCTGCACATTAGACAGCAATACATTCATGACCAGAATCCAGAGCTGCTGGACAGTAGAGTTGAAGATAGGCGGCCTTCAATCCTCAACGAAGACAGTGCCCACACTGCACAGGGACTCTCGTTTGTAAGATGGAAGCGCACTCTGTTCCACGAAGTTGAGCTGGATCCTGCAAGGGGCCTCTCCACGCGGCCCCTGACCAGCTGCTCTGATACGCTGGAAGTTGCTAGAGTCCCTGGAGGCAGCTTCCTCACCTGCATCACCCTCTATCATTTGCAACTTGCTTTCCAACCAATCAGATGCAAAGAGGGATGCCTAGTCATGCACATGCTGGAACACCTGAGGTGCTGTACACACAACTTGTAGCGTGTTTCAAGGTGCGGGGACTTGGATCCACTTGCAATGCCTGAAAAGCCCTCCAGTGGCCACACCCCTTTCACACTGATACATGTGTGCCGTTCGACCCTGGTGCAGTGCAAGAGCATTGAGAGTGTGGTGCAGACCTCCTTGCCCATCATCTTAGGGGGTCTGCTGCCCTTGTGCTGGCGTACACCCTCCTGGCTTGAGGCAGCCACCACAAATTCCACAGCGTCCCCTGGCTGAAGCAGCTCTGACAAATCCCTCTTCTTTCCCTTATCCCCCTGCTGTTTTGGCCCCTGCATCTCATCAACCTGCTGGGCTGCACTGCCTAGCTGGCCGGCATCTGTCTGGACTCCCCCTTCAGCCAGCGCAGCTGCTGAAATTTTCTCTGAAGAGGCAGTGCTTTCGGGCGCTCCATCAGCAGCTGCTGGCTTGTCCGACAGCACGGCGCTGATGTGGAAGAAGATCAAATCTGTCGCCTCCGCCAACCTGCAATCATGCAGATGATCCTCGTTGGACCTTGGTTGATATTGCACCCAATGCGTATGTCTGCAGGGAGAATAATGCCAACCTGGAAATTAAAGTAATTGTATCAGACCTGATGAAGCCGAAGTTCTCCCTGACATGGTCTACAAACCCCCGGAGCTTCGTCCCAACAGGAAGATGGGCGCAGGCCTCCTCATGCTGCTGCCGGGTTGTTCCATTTGCATCACGATGCCCATGTCGAGCCTTTCCCAGTCCTGGAGGCGTTGGGATCCCTGAAGGGCCCTGCCTCCCCTGATTTCCACGGCCTCTGCCTCCACTGCTCAGCATGAAGGATTGACAGTCACAAACTTTTTATCTACAAAGATTAAGATAAGATCACAACAGCACTGCAATGCAGAACCTTTGGAAACACTTTATGCGCCGAGCATTGCAGACCCCAGCCAAACAAGTGCAATGTTGGCACGTGGAAATGAGGAAGAGCACATCCTTCCTACCCTGGATCACAACCAGTGTAAAAGCTATCAGATGTTGGAACTTACCCTCGTCCCTGTTGGTGACCTTTCGGGTGTCTCCTACCAGTTTGGCCTTCGTGAGGGCGCTGATCTGAGGTGCTGGGTTCTGGCGGTCTTTGCTGATCGTCCATCATAAAAAGTTAGGATGTTACAGGCTGCGTAATTTGGCCAAATAAGGTATATAATCTCTTTACTATACGAGGAAATAAGAAGCTTAACGATAGCCAAGATCTTTCAATCAGTGAAGAGCGTAATAGTGGAGGACCAGGAAATCAAGCCGTGCGCAACAGGTGCTGTAGACTTGCAGTCTGTCTGCTCAGCGACACAATGAATGCGTTAACGATGCCTCGTAGCACCGGTGTAAAGGTCGTGAAGTGGGATCCACTTGACGCATTCCATGAAGGCTGCTGGGACACAACCGTTTTCGGGAGGGAACGTTTTCACGGCCCCTGCAAGTCAATGTGAATCGGACATCATTCGACGAAACTCTCATCTCGCCCTCAAACTGGCACGGTGAGAAGCTAAGACTGGGAGCATCTCAAGATCGGTGTATATTGAGCCCTATGATCGCTGATGTTCCAAGTGCTTTAAGCTGGCTTGTAGAACCAAGACGGTTTTTGTGCTTCTTCACGCTTCTTCAACATCGATCCAGCACAGCGTAATTGCAATAGATCTAAGTACTGTCCAGATAATGAGTAGACATTAGTCCGATTTTAAGTTGTGTTCCGACTGACCTCCAGTACACACATCTTGATCTGCTGACGCAGCACTTCTTTTCGCAAGACCAGTTTGGTGTTTTTTAACTGCAATGATGCACGGCGTGATGTACTCATGTATTTTAAGCTTGCGTGGTCATAGCGACAGAAGCATGTCATCGTTAAGCGGCTTAGCTACAAGAGCTCTGTCTTCATACAGTGCCAGTACGTCTTCTGCCCAGCCCCTGGATACCAAAAGTGTGCCGGGTGTATCTGCTGCCGACACCAAGCCTACAAATTTCTGCTCAGCGGTGAATGACGCCTTGCATATTGCGCTTGAACAGAATCCAAGGTATGTGCTGATGCTGTGGTTTAAAATGCTTTTACTTCCGGTCATTTGCACAACCATTTCAACTTCGGGGATCAGTTTCCGAATTTTTTACGCCTTGTGATGGGCAGGGCTCTTTGTTTCGGCGAGGATGTGGGTTTTGGAGGGGTATTTCGTTGCACTGTTGGTCTGTTTGACCGCTTTGGCCGCGACAGGGTCTTCAACACCCCTCTGTCAGAACAGGTGAACCCCCTCTCTTGGATTTCACCTGTAGTATGGACACAGACTTGGGCTGCGCCACGACACAATGAACCATTACCTGCTCAATTTCCTCGGCCATGCTGGGTTCGAAGTCAAAACGGACGAGGGAGACTGTGGAGCCCTGTAAATCCCTGTACATTCCTGCTAATTGACAGTCAAACGTCTTCCCAGATAGCTTGTGCAGCGCACATTGTGCCAGCCATGGAAGAGAATAGCTTCATGTGACAACAAAATGCTGCTCCTTTGATGTGCCGCTCTGCATACATGCAGAACAACCTGGCTTGAGAACCAATACACAGAGTATGTCCTGCTGCAGGGCATCGTGGGATTCGGCATCGGGGCGGCCGCAATGGGCGCGACACCTGTGGCCGAGATCCAGTTTGCAGACTACATCTTTCCGGCCATAGACCAGATCGTCAACGAGGCGGCCAAGTACCGGTACCGCTCTGGGGGCGACTTCCACTGCGGCGGCCTCACCGTGCGCGCACCATACGGTGGGCATTGCTGCATGCCTATCTTAAGAACTACAACTTGAGATTTGCACAGAATGTGCTGACATGGACCTAGGTTGGCATGACTGTGAATGGAGGCCTTAGGAGGAGGACAGAGGTGCACATGCGGATCACTGCATGGGATGGATGGGTTCTTCATAAAAACAGTACATGCAAAATTTATGTCCATTGTGGCTGAGAGACCATTGTACATGGCAGAAACTCTGGTAAGAAGGAATATGATACACTGTGATATTTGTTGAAAGATGCCGGGGACAGAATGCGAGATGGCTTTTTGGGCAGGTGCGGTGGGCCATGGTGGCCACTATCACTCGCAGTCTCCAGAGGCGTTCTTCACCCATGTGCCCGGCATCAAGGTGGTTGTGCCCAGCGGACCTAAGGAAGCCAAGGGTGCGTCCCTGCTAAGAGCAGTGCTCAGTCCAGAACATCCCCCATGTATATTGAAATGCAGCACCTCATCGGTGTGTGACCTGTTTTTCCCACTTGTCCCTGGAGCAGCGTACACAGTAGAAAATGGTGGTATCGGAGAGGTGTTGGCTTCCTGTCAACCAAAAGAGCCCTGAATGACCATCTCAGGTGCTGTGGACCCGTCTCATCTCTGGCAGCTCGATGTACTGTGGACGAGCAGAGAGACAAACCCTGGCCGGCAAGGCAGCTAATAGGGTCGCCATAAGTGAGGAATTGTGTTACCGTATGCGCAGGGCTTTTGCTGGCGTCCATTGCTGATCCGGACCCAGTGATCTTCTTTGAGGCCAAGATGCTGTACCGGACAGTGGTGGAGGATGTGCCCACAGGCAGCTACACCATTCCCCTGGGGCAGGCCAGAATTGTGCGCACCGGAGGCGACATCACCCTCGTCGGCTGGGGTCAGCAGGTGGCTGTGCTGGAGAGGGCGGTGAGTCTGTACTTCGTCAGCACCATATACGTTTGCTGTGCTCGTGTGTGGGCTGCTGTGGGATCTTGCTGGCTACATGGATGGCAAGGTCCTATTTGATCCCTGGGTCATCTGTGATCTGTTGATGATTGATCTATAGATCTGCATGTCAGGAAACTCAATGCATGCCCTTTCCCTTCTGCCAAATATTAATTGAATCTTGGGTTGAGTTAACACTGTCTCTCCTGGCTTTGATAACTGTGCGTGGCTCCTTCAGCCATCTCCACCAATTCATTACCGTATCTGGATGCACTGTGTAGCGTGTCAGCTTTATGAGCGGACAGTGAACAAAACTCTTGAAGTTGCTTGTAAACATCTGTTGATTGGTTCTTCTACGAACAGGCGGCAATGGTTCAGGAGGAGGATGGGATCGAGTGTGAGGTGATTGACCTTAGGACGCTCATGCCCTGGGACAGAGACACTGTGGGTAAGCTTTTGCGCCCTGTTTGCATACACGCATTATGTGGGTGTTCAGCAGCATCTAGCCTCATCTGCTCCTGAGGGAACCTCCGTCACCAGCGCATAGCCCTGGTGACTATGCCTTATGCAGTGGTGTCTATCCTTGGGCTAGGATCCCTTCAGCTGTGCAATCTGTGCAGTAGCTGGAAACATTGGTGCTTTCCCGCAGTTGAAACACTCAATTCTTACATGCATAAGCCTGAATTCAAAAGCTGTTTGTGATGTGTGCAGAGGCATCCGTGAACAAGACAGGAAGGCTGCTGGTGAGCCATGAGGCGCCGGTGACATCGGGGTTTGGCGCAGAAGTTGTGGCCGCAATCTCGCGGCGCTGCTTCCTGCGGCTCGAGGCGCCGCCGACACGAGTCTGCGGCTACGACACACCCTTCCCGCTCGTGTTCGAGCCCCTCTATGTCCCCTCGGCACAGAGGGTCGCAGATGCAATCCGAGACTCCTGCCGCTTCTAATGGCATGGAAGTGCAGTAGAGGACTCGACAGTTTAAGGAACTGAAAAGATGTCGGTGCTGGCACATTTTCCCGCACACGTCTGCAGGTATTCCAGTACTTTGTTAACACTTTCATGACTCCTGCAGTTGTCAACTGCCTGCCTTGTTGGCAAGGTTTACTAGGACCATGATGTACAACAGCTGCATTTTGAACAGCTGGTGCAAGCACTGGAGCCCCAAAATATGTCCAGAACACATCCAACATTGCAAGGTCAGGGTCAACTTGTCCTATACGTTGTTTTTAACAGACTGCGCTGTTGTAATCCGAGTTGGCTCATGAACCGCAGTCTGCTGTTCCAGGGAATCATGCACCAGGGTTATCTCAGCTGTGGGCCCACAGTGTTTGTTGTGCTGAGGCAGCCTTTCCTCTTTGTGGCACTTGCACACCCTTTGATTGTCCTGATTCTCTTTATCTCATGTTAGTTGACAGCCTCGATGTATTGTTACACTGCCAGCAGCAGTGCCATCCTCCTTGGACACCGCTGTCCCTCCCCAAAGGGACATATTTTTGCTGAACCAATGAGATGCATGGTTTTGTAACACGCCATTCTGCAAACAAATCTATCACACGCACATCACTCTCCCATTGCTCTCAACCGAGGCGTTGTCTTATCAGACCAGCGAAGTGTACAACGATCCAATAAACGCACACAACAACGTGGTCAGATGTGCATCTCACGGCCTTCAAATGCCAAGCTGAATTCAATCATGTCTACGTATCCAATGCCCTGTAGTAATCGTTTAAAAATACAAGGAGTGTTTATGTTGCATGGGCGAACATTTCTATAGCAAGATGGCTGTGCGAAGCACGTCCCTTGGGCAGATGCCCGGGACAATGACGACGGTTTCAATTTTTGAGACACACGGAAAGTACGGCATAGAGAGGGAGAACATTCAGAGATTCAGCATGGAACGCAATGGTTGCACTGGAAGCGTTCCAAAACAATGCCTCGTTGAAGGCTGTGTTAAAGCAAACTTATGATGGGATATAAATAGACATTAGCTAAGAGCTTGTCATCATGCCAGGATGGCACACAAGAAATTCTTGTCCATCACGATGGAATCAGTTGGAGGCCTTGATACCCGCAGGGAATAGTTTTGTTGTAGGCAATAGAGGGGCGAGCAGGAGATAAACGTGACCGTTGCGGTCCACTTATATCTTCTCTCTCCTACACAACTTCTTCGTCCAGGACGTGCTGCCTGTGGTGCAGCTGGCTAATATAGATTAGCACGTGTAGAACTTGACGTGATGGCTGGACAAAGGTAGGAGGTGCACCTCCCACCAAAGAGCGGGAAAGGGTGCAAAGAGCGGAACAATTTCGCCAAAGTCGCCAAATTTCCTTTCTGCATCGCAGGTGCTATATCATGACGTGCTCAGAAGATGTTCTGCAGCAAATCCTGGGATATCTCAGCTTCTATGACAAGGTATACCTACGCATGAGCCACAACTATTTTCTTGGACAGTTGCATTATGATAAACTGAAAATATCGAGGAGCCTCACCTGCAGCAGAACAAGATTTCTTCCGACAAATTGTCTGAATTTCATTTGATCTTTGTGTCTCTGCTGGTGTATCAGGCACAACTGTCTCTAACTTGCAAGACCTTCATGAACCAACACATGGCTGGGCTTTTGGAGATATAGTTGAATGCGCAGAAATGTGTGACCCACCGGGTGGAGGAATTGTCAGCAGAGCAGAGGAACAAGATCCATGAGCTCTCCATGCACAGCAACAGCACCGGGATAGCGGAGGTGCCCTCCTCAGAAGAGCACAGAATATGCAGGGCACTCATTGGGAACCTGACAATTCTACGGCTGCATGATGTCTACATGCATTTGGAGGCCCTAGAGGCGCCAGGAGTTGAGCTGAGGTTGGAGATCCTAGATCTCAGTGGGTCAGCCCTGGTGGCCAAGGCAAGCCCGATGTTGGAATGGCCCTTGCTGACCAGCAATTCACCGACTCTGAGGTGCCTCATTCTGAGGGATGTCCTAGTGTACGTCCCAAACATAAAATATGCGGATCTCCCATTGGAGCACGTGGTCTTGCCCAAGCTGGAAGAACTTGACTTGGCTGAGTTTGGGTTTCTGAAATACCGGCCATTCGGCAATCAATACTTTAAGGAGCAGCGAGCTGGGGTATTTTGGCATCCACGCTGCCGTCTGCCTCCCCAAAGTTTCAAAGGGGCTCCCAGCCTGAAAACGCTGCGCTTCAGCCCAAGCCCAGCCAATCCTAACACATGGCGCGTTACAGCGTCGACTTGGGAACACTTCGCCAACTTGCGAAATGCTGAATTCAGCCATGGACCAAGGGAAGCGTATGCGCCATTCCTAGAGAATTTGCCATTGAGCCTGACTGAGTTCACTGTTCGGTTATGGCCACTGCCACGTGATAGGTGGACATGCAGTAACTATATTGGAATGGCAGAGGACTTCAAGCACATACTGAAGGCTGCCAATGCAGGCATGCGGCTCCAAAAGCTTACAATGGTCGGATTCACATGCTATGATGTTTGCAGCTTTGCCAAAGAAGCTGGGGGCCAGTGCCTAGCAGGCGTTAAGGAGCTTGTACTGGAACCATGCTTGTCAAAGGCAGTCCTTGTAGCGACGGAACAAGGTAACCACCCACATCCAGTGGACCGACTGCTGCGTATCTTTCCAGATCTGGAGAGGCTACGAATTCACGGACAACATCCTGCAAGCCTCATTCTGACTGCGCCTTGTCCGGACATTAAGGAGCTGAGCCTCAACTTTTGCCCAGCGCGAATTGATGTGAACTGCGCAAACATGCGCAGCCTCAGGCTGGAGCACGCATTCAGCACTGGTCCGGCACAGAGGGCAGCAGAAATGCACGAGATGGACATGAGAGCATGGGCATGTGGCCAGCTGGACAGCCTCACTGTCGTGCTAGGAAGTTACAGGAAAAGGGATGTTTTTCAAGTGCAGTGCAAGCCTGGCACAGCTATGAGTGCAACCTTGTTGTACCCAGCAGAGGAGTGGGGAAAGTGGGTGATTGGTGTCAGGTTTGGTGCCGGCAGATTAAGGCAGAGCAGACAGCGCACGGTCAGGTTTGTGTGTGCCAGCAGGCGTGGAATGCTTGCATGGGAAGTTGCATGAGGGAATGGAAAAGTTACTTCTCTTGATGACAACTTGCAAAAGGTTTTTGAGGAGTGCCATTCTGTGGGCTGTTATTACCATTTCTGGGCACTGTGTTCTGTCAGTGCCTTTCCTTGAAGAAGAGAAAAAGGAAGAAGGAGAAGGTTACACAGGATCCCAGCCGTCTAGGGCTGATTAGATGATCCACAACCACCCGCGGCATCAGTCAATGCAACAAAACACGCCTATATGAATGAGCAACCCTAAAGCAACCAAAGCCACCACAGCGCAGTCATCCTAGTGTTCTCAGACAGATGAAGGAACATGATTTATGTATCTGTATTGCTGAGTGTACCTAAGGTCTTGCGGCCATCAATGAGCACAACAGCACCAGTGTGCAGCACTCTGTGCTTCTTCCAGTCGGCCCATTATTCGCTCCAATTACGATTTAGCAGTCCTTCAAGTAATGAAGTAAATGTTGATCTGCAGCCTCAACTGACATAGTTGGTCCGCGCAGCAGCTCGCTCCTCGTGAACAGCACAGAGGGCCTCATGCACCTGCAGGTAGGGGTCAATCATTAGAGACAGGCTCACAAGCTTGGAAGTGCATGTGCCATCTTTTCAAGCGTTAAGTCTTGGCAGGCCATACAAATGCTCCAGATGTGGGCTGCAATAGAATCGTGCCTTTGTGTCTATGAGCTCCGGCATCCCGATCGCCTTGTCTCCCAACACTTCCCAGGTGGCCTGGAGGGCCTGTTCAAGGACTGTGTTTCTGCAGGCAAATGGCTCTCAGTGATTAGATTGCAGCATGCCATCTTGGAGTTTCGCACCTGTTGCACAGCAAGAAAT
This sequence comes from Coccomyxa sp. Obi, assembly GCA_020887355.1. Classification (NCBI taxonomy): domain Eukaryota; kingdom Viridiplantae; phylum Chlorophyta; class Trebouxiophyceae; family Coccomyxaceae; genus Coccomyxa; species Coccomyxa sp. Obi. The sequence continues at coordinate 1,983,509 of AP025001.1, forward strand.
AACAAAAGTTCAGAGGTTGGCACAGAGCATACTCAAGCTCTTTGCGCAGGTTGTCAAATAGATCCTTCTTTGACATCTTCCTTGCGCTTTCTGCTTGGAGCGTCTTGCTGTTCAGCACTTTCTCCTGTGTAAAATGCTGGAGTTCCTCCTGCGATTATGAAGTTCCTGCCAGTGAGTGATATGTGCTGTCGCTGACCATACCCGTGAACTCACTGCAAGATTAATTATTAGATGTTATGCTGGAACAGTTTTGAAGCGAAGGATGGCATTATCGTGCAGGCTCACGTTCTTTTTCAGGTGTTCCACCAGTTTTTGTCTCAGCTCATCAAAGGTTCCATCGTCCATTATTTTCTTGAGCACTGCCTCGCTGTCATCGTCCACGGTTCCCATATTCTGTCACATATCAAGTGACTCCCGCTACCTGCTTGCTGCACACAGCGGTGATTGCGATGGCAAAGTCTTTTAAGTACTTTATGTATTGAGACAGGCTGCTCGTCCCCCGTATCAATATACTGTCCACCAACTATCCGCAGGAATCTTCCTGCAATCACCAACAAATCCAGAGCCCCTTCAAATCGGAATCGTCGAATAAACCAGAAGGTCAACTTCAGCTGACTTCTTATCTGCTAAGTCATCGTCACCTGCATGACAAGGTGGAGATGTTCCATCCCAAGTTCTGAGTGCAGACACAATCTCCGCAAAAAAACTGCAAAAGGAGCCATTGGATGTTTACATTCCTTTGACTGCAGATAATTAAAGCTTTGACGAGTGTAAGGGCACATAGAAGTGTGTAGATCGTGCCCCGTGACAGCATGGCTCTCCTCCACCCCGGAAGAGCTGTTACATGTTCAAAGCATATTCAAGACAACTGCATATCAACAGGAGTAACCTCACCACAGATCAAATGTACTCTTCAGAGAACTGCCAGCAGGACACACCATGCACTGCGGAGGTATCTCCTGCCACGCTAACGCACTTCTCTTATTTGTCTTGCACTCCCCCAAATGACAAATGTTGCTAGGAGTTGGTGTCAATGTGGGAGGATCTCTTCCATTTTCCCTTTTCTTGGTTTGTCAAGCAGTTGCTGCTTCTGAAATTTTTGAAGTTCTGCCAAGCACTTAAGGGTCACTGCCCTTTTGCAGGCATCGAAGGTTTTGCAGCAGCTCACTGACCTCCTCTGTAACAGACAGCACGGACGAGGTGCCTCTGGCCGATCTACAAGTGATGCTCGAGGATGCAGTGCGGCAGGAAGACTACCAGGCGGCTGCCAAGCTGCGAGATGAACTAACGTGCGTTCGTGATCATTATAATTACTTTGGTATGTTCGCAGTCAGGTCTGCGTGTCTGTTGATAGACAGTTCTTTTGGGTCAAGGCTGGATAAGGTTGCCTTGTAAACTAAGTCGCTGGAAGCATACGGCTCTGCTTATTATGGCTGCGGGGCGTTGACACTGTCTGCATATGCATGGCAGGCGCAGGCAGTCGGATAGCAGATCAATGGTGGAAGAGGCCAACCGGCGGTTTTACGATGCTTTTCAGCGGAACGACTTCAAGGTGCAGTCTCAGCATCGCCTGTTGGAAGTGCCTTGTGCGTGTTGCTTTGGCACCGTCACCAATGAAGCTTGGCACATGTTTGCCATTTTTTTTCTTACTGCAGTTGACGTTGGTGCATCTGGCAGGCCATGAATGACATCTGGGGCCAAGGGGAGCAAGTGCAGTGCATACACCCAGCAGCAGCATGCATTGCCAGTCGAAAAAATGTGCGCTCACACCCTGTACATGCCATGGAGTCGAGCAAATTGTAAAATTTTCTCCTGTATCCTGTCCTGAGCACGACCCCTGTCAAAAAGGCTGGCACTGCTCTATATGGCATTGAGAATCAACTCGACACTTTGCTTGGTGCTGTTGTACAGGGACCTGACCTGATTGATTGTTTTCCCTCTCAGAATCGGATGATCTGATCCAGATCAGTCAACGTTGACTGAGAGATTGACGGCCCTAAATGACAGGGTCCCCTCTGCAGGTGATGGAGAGCTGGCGAATGATCTTGAGGGGAGCGCCTATGAGCATATCGCTGGAGGATGTCCGCATCTTTGTCAGCGACAGCATGGCGTTTGTCACCTGCATCGAGGTCATGGATGCCGGAGATAGCCGCGGCAGGTGCGTGCACATGCCCGCACATATGTGATGAACACTCGGTGTTGAATTTGCCACATATTTGGTGGACACAACTCTGCTGCTGACATCTTCTTGATGGATCTATTGCCTGAGATGAGCGGTACCTGCATTGGTCAAGGAAGCAATGCTGGCAGGCCTGGTACCTGCTCTTCTGGCTGATCTGGATTGTGTTCATTCTGTGCGGCTTTTCCTGAGGTGTGTTTTACGGTGTGCAGGACAGCAGCAACGAATGTGTTTGAAAAGCAAAATGGGCGCTGGGTGCTGGTACACCACCACGGAAGCCCGACTCCCGTTTTTGTGTAATTCCTGCACATTTTGCCAAAGTTGTCTTCTGAGGACATTGCTCTTTTCGGGCGTTTTAGCTGAATGTGCCACAATGTGGTATCTTCTGAAGATATGAACGTGTCCATTTTGCAATCGTTGAACCACTGAAATCAAATCTAGCTGCAACTGATGTAATGAGTTGTATCATGTTCCTTATCGGCACAGGGGATACCAGGATAACAGGCAAATCTAAACGCAGATGCATTCAGAAAAAAAAAGCAGACGCATTCACCATCAAAATTCATTTTTGGTTGTGCAGAAAAAAGCACTGTTCAGTGCAGCATGCTGTACAACCTCCCTGGTAAAAGCTGTTGATTGCACCAAAGTTGTTGCTGGCAAACAGTCCGCAGGATTTCCAAACCTCGAACACTACTGAAAATTGATATGCAAAAACAGTGGCCCCACAGACAAGCCCTTGTTTGGGAGAGGCAGGCCATCACAAAATAAAGAGTTCACACATGTCCCAGCCGCAGCAACATCCTCAAACACCCCTCCTCTAATCATTTGAACCCATCTCTGATATTCGAAACACATGCAACCCTAAAGAAACCCCAGCCGCTGACGGCCGGAGCAGCCGGCCCATTTCCTCTACCCTTGGTCAAAACGAAAAACTTGAATGCAGTTACCATGATTCACTTTCAGGCGTCCCTGCCGCCACCAGCTGGAGCGGCCGCCCCATTGAATTACCCTTTCATAGAATCCAAAACCTAAACACAGAAACCCTGAAACAGTTTGGGGCATCCAAGCCGCCGCCGGCCGGAGCGGCCGCCCCAGCGCTCTACCCTTTGTCAAAATCTGAACACAAGAACCCTGAGTCATTTTCAGGCAGCATCCCAGCCGCCGCCGGCCGCAGCGGCTGTGCCGCCACCGCCGCCCCAGCCGCCACCCGCGGCCTCCGCCTGTGCAGGCACGCCGCCGAACGCATCATCGCCACCTGCCCACAGCCTGCGATTACTCAGCCAACTGACAATCCCTGTCAATACTCTTTGATGCATCTTGGAAACAGACATGCAGAAAAGATTCAAACTCAGGAGGGCAGCTGGGCTGCCTGACAGTGCCACCATCACTGCTCAACATTCTTGGACACCAGAATGTTGTAACCTTTATTTCGAAATTTGTACTATTTGGGGAGGGGAATTTAGGCATCCTATCATACTGGACCTGGCCAACAGCAGAAAGGAAAGAGGAGGCTTCCAGCTTACCGCCACGGGGAACATAGCCGCGTTGCGCATCACCACCGCCGCCGAAGCCGCGGCTGGCTCCGCCGCCGGCGCAGGGGCCGGCCGTGCCGGGGCGGTCGCCGCCGTAACGGGGGACGGTCGCGCGGTCCGCGGCGGGGCGGGTGTCTGGGCGGAACCGTGGGGGTGGGACGCGGTTGTGGCGCTCGGTGCGGCTGCGCACGCGCACAATCTTGGAGTGGATGGCTGCGCTGATGCTGTAGTACACCTTGCGGTAGATCTTGGGCAACGCGTAGCCTGGTGCCCAGCGACACAGCACATCAATAAAACCACTCAAAAACTCTTCAGCCATGGCTGCATGTTTATAAGTACAAGTGATATCGTGAATGGATCTCTTCCTGATACAATTTGCAACAGTCCCAGGCTTGGCCAATGTCTTTTTGGTCAGGCACTAAGGGCTTTTTGCATAATAGGTTACTTGCCGCCCACTGGAACAACGGCAAGTGCCTACAGGAGATTGATGTTAAGCATCACCTGCCAGCATTTCTATGGCAGACAAGCAGAGTGTACCGAACAAGGCAGTAGATGACACCAGTCTGCCAGAGAAGCACTGAAATGAGATGCAACGCATCATGGGATGAATCTCACTGCTGCACGCGTCTCACTGTACAGCAATGGGGGACGATGGCACCACCTTCAATCAGTGACGCATCCTGGATGTCGCGGATGGCGGAGGCATCCACAATGTTGCGCACGATGAAGCGCTTCACTGCCTTGTCCTTGGGCACCAGCACACCTACAGAAACGCACAAACTTCAGCATCCCTGCCCATGTACTACATAGTATGCAAGATTGTGCTGCCAATCAGCCAGGGTCCAACGCTCTGCCTGGCATCTGTGTCCTGCTCTTTGTCTGCAGCTGCGCCCGCACTCTTCCGGCAGAACGGTGCAAACTCTTGGTCTGGGTAGAACAGCGTGCTTCTGTCCTTTCGGCAGACAATCCCAGGGTGGGGATTGCAGAGATGTGCTAATAGGATCATTACAGGTCTCTGCTGAAGCATATTTAGGCTTCGAAGGACGGCCTTCCAGGCACAGCTACTAGTAGTATTACTGCCAGCAATGCAGCAACTCACAGCTCACTGGGCATATGCAGGGCGCCAGAGACATGTGTCAGAAGCGGTACATGGCAGATAGCCCTGATTTAGGATTGAAGTAAAATGCTCGCATGAGATTGGAGGGCCAAGGGGTGTGGGTGATCAGGGGCCACACCTGACGCCTCGCAGCGCACTCGCTTGACATGGCCGCGGCCTCCAGGGGGCTTGGAGCGCCCATTGTTCCTACGCTTCTTCGTCATTGCTGCTACCTGGACAAGGAAAGGCAACCTTGATCAGAGCTGCAACGAGTGTTGTTTCAAGGCAGAGTCCCCTACTGGCCACTCTGCAGGAGGAGCAAATTACTTGCTAGAAAAGTTGCACCAGCAGGAACCTGCATGGGGGCTAGGCCTGCTGTCCCTGCACTTTGGGAAAAGAGGACATCCTTCTTCGGTGAATAAACTGCAGCCATCCAGAGGGAGAAAGGCAGATCGAAGGGCTCATCGTTGTTTCCAAGAAAGTGTACAAATGCAAGGACAAGTTCCCTGATCGGGAGCGGACCCGTTCCAGACAATATTATTTTGGTCCTTGGATGAACGGAAAGTCATATCTATGGATTTCCACGAAAAGGAATACGGTTTGTTTAGTTAGAAAGTTGTCCACAGCAGTATCTGAAACGCTGTTTCGTTTCGATGCAGGCTGGTGATCACGGAACAACAAGGAATAGATAGACATAGAAGTAGGAACAGGGGGCATTTCACACACATCTGCCCGTTGCGAACCAGACGGGCAGAACCGCACCGTGCAAAAAGCAGCAAGGGCAAACGTGAAGAGCCGTCAGCTGCGGTCAATGCTACCGCAACAGCTGGCCCAGCTCCCGGTGTACTACAGGTGAGCGCAGAAAGAGAATGCCGATGATCAAGTTGGTTTAAACGACGTGAGATACTTCAGCCGCCTGCAATATGAGGTGATGGTGTACGCCGAAGGGAACGCCAGCCAGACCGGCTCTGCCATGATTTAAAGCTTTCAGTGCATGCAGAACTTGCACATATAGTTTCATCACGCTTTAACAACACTTCGCAGAAACAAATTTGGTGTTCTTTACCAGGTAAAGCAAGGTTCAGCGCAAAGACGTTTTTTAAGCCCTTTAAAAGCTTTTAAGCTCTGCCGTAGCATTCAGGCATGCAGTTCAAACAAGATCCTAAAATCCTACATGTCAGGAGCACAGGCCCACACACAGCTGCAGTACAATAAATTCAAGAGATACAGGACAATCTCGACGGTGTGCGAGCGCCAGAAAGAAGAAAGGCTGCCTCAGCACAACAAACACTTCAAGTGGATATAATACAAGTCCTACCCTCCCAGGTGCACCCACAGATCCTATCGCATTACTATATTTTATTTTAGGTCGGCAAACCCCAAGTCAACTAGCCGCAGGGCATACACACAGCGTGTCTGCAACCACACCATGGGGCCTCCGTTGCATACATGCAGTGGAGTGCACAATGTACAACAAATGGATTGTGCCTCCCATGAAGATACCAGCGATCTCAATTGCTGTGCAATGACACTGGCATGGTATCTAATGTGGGCGTCATCACACCTGCCGTTTGAACCCTTCTCAGGCAATTTTTAACTTTCTCAATCCCATTGTACAAGGTGACGGAGGCTGACAAAATATGCTGTCAATGCATGCCTGGATCCATCAAAACCTTCGGGCACCTGGCAACAATTTTTGAGCAAATGAGAACTGTCACCTTTTGCTGGAATTTGCATGCGACTTGCTGAAAGACAACATTGTCACACAAAGGCAAGGTACCATCAGCAGCAAAGCAAGGATGCAGAGTACTGACCCAGAGATGCAACTCTCGCCCTGCATTCGCGCATGCACACTGCGATCACAATCCTTCTCTGGTGCTCACAACTTTTGGCGGCATGGGAACACGTGTGGCCTTCGCGATCACAGATCACTGTCCGAGCAACTCTCATCTTGATTGACTGGATTCTTTCTGTGAAGTTCTGCCTTCAGCGCCTCGTTCTCACTGACTAGGTGAGAGAGTGTCTGGGTCAGCGCCAGCTGCTGTGCACGCATTTCCTCCTCCCTGGCGCCCTGCTGGGACCGGTGATCCTTCAGACTTCTGATCTTGCGGTTTAATGTGGCGTTTCGCTCTTTCAGGCCCCTGATCTCATTCTGCAGCCCCTCCATCTGCAACAGAAGAGAAGCCGTTACAGTCCGCAGTGCTGATGGTGCCCAAATATGTATCTTGCATTCTGCAAACAGCAAAGCTCTCACGGGATAGTCTCTCAGTTAAGATCAGATATCCCCGGAGGCGAACTCTATGCGCATCTTCAACCTTGACAAATTATTCAACTGCACCACTGGTGCCACTTTCAGCCCATTTTCATAGATTTAAATTGAGATGACAGACCTCTTTGTCTGAGTGTTGGCCACTGGGGCTCTGTTCAGTGCCGCTCGCAGGAGCCACATTTGGATGCCAGGGGCCAGGGTTGCCAGGTTTGGCTGGCAGGAGCCAGGAGCCAGGATTGGCCGCCAGGTTTGGCTGCCCTGCCACAGCCACATTGCGCTGCTCTGCATGCTCTGCCAAATTAGGCTGCATCTCCTGGCTGCTGCTACTGCGGCTGCTGCGCATGCCCACCTGCATCCGAGGCATCTCCACAGGGACGTCTCTGCCATGTCCAGGCTTGAGGAATGGAGGCAGACCACTCGGTGGCTGGCCCATACAGAGTTGCATAGCAGGGTATGCTTCCTGCATGGGTCTGTGTTTGGAGAACTGCACAACAATAGGTGCCACTTCCATCTCCCAGTTAAAATTCATAAATCAGAAAACTCATGCATGCAGGTCAATTTGGAAGTTTCACAGAAGCTGATTCGCAAGACGTGCTGCCAGGTTGACAATGTGTTGCGTGCTCTCCATCAATGCAATCACCCACACATGCCACATATGGAGATGGTGTGGATCGGAGAGAAGAGGTGGCTCTGGCCCACAGGTTTAATAGAAACTTGAAAGTTGCCATACCTTTGTTGGGCCTGATGGTGCCTCACAGCCATTCACAAGCCCGGCACTGCTGTGTCGGCCATGGAAACGCCTCTTTCTGCGCATGTCTGCTTCCTCCGTGTCTTGAGGATCCGAGGTGCTGGTGTTTGCACCTGCACCTGCATGCATTTGCTGGGTTTCACATCCTAGAAATATTGCGTTGTACGCATGCAAGTCTACATCGAAGCAGCACATGGGAAATGACCCCTGCCACCCTCACTGCTCTTCAACTGGGGTCAGTCAACTATCTATGGCACCACTTCCTTCCATATGGCACCCAATAAGTCAAAATTTTATTCATCCTCAAAGCCATCGTTGTCTTAGCAGCTCAGCTGCCAGCAAATGCCAATCAGCAGGCATGTACTACACCGTTGCCGAGGTAGAATCAAAAGGCCACACAACTTTCCCACCAAGAAAGGCAATTCAAACCCATTGAGACACCTTTTCAGATATACTCACCACCGAATGTCTTGTTTCTTTCTGCGCGTGCTGGCGCTGTCAGGCTGGCAGCAAGCCTAATTGTCTGGCTTCAGACCCATCGCAATTGCAGCTTGCTTGAGGCATTTGTACTGCTTCTGCCCCTGCTGGCCATGTACAGGCTTAAAGTCCTGCATCGCAACAACTACTGTACAACACTGGGGTCCCTGGCATTTGTCATGCATGCATTACAAACAGGACAGCATGAAGGAACCATACTCCTGCATGCCTGTCAGACTCTTTGAGGCGCCTTTTTATATGACGTGATGAAAACACAGTGGGGCCGGCAAGCAGAAGTGTCATACTGGTTTGAGGCAGACCTGTGGGGGCGTGGATACGATGTAGACCCACCATGAGCCCCATCTGTGCTCCCAGCGTGGTGTGGCACGCCAGCCTGGACACAGCTCGCCATCTGCAGCAACAATATCTGCTAAGCTGGCTGGTGTTCGGCTCAAATATGCTGTCAACACGGTAATATGAGTGGTCCAGTGACACTCACAACATGCGGGTGGATATAACAGCAGGGCAGAGTGCAGTAGACCAGGTGTTAGGCTCACCACAGCCTTGGATGTAGTCAGACAGGATCTGCAGCGCTTCAGCGTCCTTCATTGCGGGACGCTCACGTCAGCAGTGGTTTTCTCAACCTGCTTGAAGTGCTTCTGAGGCAGAGTCCCCTACTGGCCACTCTGCGGGAGCAGCAATAATTTGGTAAGAGCTGCACTAGCAGGAGCCTCTGAGAGGACAAGGACTGCTGCCCCTCCACCTTGGTACAGGAGGACACACTTCCTGTGATCAGCTTGCAGTCATCCAGAGGGAGACATGCGAATCGAAGATTGCAGATTGAAGATTGTTCATCGTCGTTGACAAAAGACGTACAAATCGAGTCGAACAAAACCCTGGTCTGGAGCGGACCGGTTCCAGGGTGACTTGGGGAATAATGGGGAGCAACTGACCATGTCAAAGCTTCCCACGCAAAGGAAATCGGAGTTGTGTAGTGCACGCTGGTGCTCATGGAAATGGTGCATCCTTTACATCTCGTGAACCAGAGGGCAAATTTTGAAACCGCACCGTGCAGAAGGTAGCAAGCGCACACGTGAAGGGCAGTCAACCTCGGTCAATGATACCGCAACACCTGGTCCAGCTCCCGGTGCACTATGGTCCGTTGTTAGCTGAGCGCAGACAAGGCAATCCGATGATGATTTTTTCTTGAACGACATTGGGATTCTGCATCCGCGTGCAATATGGGGTGATGGGTATAGCCAAGGGAACGCCAGCCAGAACCGGCTTGCCGTGCTCAAAAGCTCTCACTGCATTCAGGAATTGCACGAGTAAATTGTCTTGACAAGTAGTGTGACACTTGAACAGACAGAATTTTGCAAAGCATCGCGCAGCACAAAGCCGTATGTACCAATTCTGCCATAGAGATGGGACATGCAAAAGCATTGAAAAGATATTCAAAACATTCACTGCACGTCAGACACACGGGCCTACAACAAAGCTGCAGTTTAAAAATGGATGGGTTTTCCTCCCTGGAGTTACCAGCAATCTCAACTGCTGTGCGGGACAAAATTCGGTACTGCACGATCGGCAAGGACATTGGCAACAATGCTGGAAGCTGACACTGACATCAAACAACACATCTGACGAGTGATCACTTTTCAGGCAATATAAAAAAGTTTCCCAATCCCACAGTGCAGGTTGGTTGGAGGCAAACACAATGTGCTGCAAATGCATCCACGGACTTCCCAATCTTTTGGGCACCTGGCAGCAATTGTTGCCCTGCAAAGGAACTATCATGTTCTGCTGGGCTTAGCACGCAATATGCATGGCACACAACAGGTACAAGCTCACAAGAAGGCAAAGGCACCACCAGCAACATAACAAAATCTTATGATTCAGTTATGCATTTCCGCCCTGCATGCACGCACGCATAAGTCATGTGTTTTGCATTTCCCTTCTACCGTATTCACCATTTCTGGCAGGCTAGCTGCCCTGATTGCATCATCATTGTTTGGGTGAGTAGCATCACGAGGTCAAAGGTCGCTGCCAATCTAAGCAGCATTCCGTTTCCCTTGGCTTTTGTTGCCATTTGCGGCTTTCAGCGCTTTTTTTCCATCTCACTGAAGAGGTGATTGACTGTCTGAGTCAGTGCACGCATCTCCTCCTCCCTGGCGCCCTGCTGGGACTGCTGCTGTTTTAAACTGAGCTCAAGTGTGGCGTTCTGCTGTTTCAGCTCCCTGATTTCATGGCGCAGCCGTTCCATCTGCACCGGGAGAGAAGCCGTTACAACCCAAGGCCACTACTGATGCCAAAACTTGTCTCGTGCACTCCACAAACACCAGGGCTGACACCGTGTCACGGGATACTATGTCATGAACTCATGACACCCGGGAGGCAAATGCTCTGGGCATATTCAGTTGGAACACAATAATCCAATAGAAGACTGGTTCCACTCACGGGCCCCCGAAATAATTTCCATAAAAATACACAGACCTCTTCGTCACATTGCCGGCCACCGGGGCTCTGTTGCGTGCCGCTTGCAGGAGCTAGAATTGGCTGCTCGGAGCCAGATTTGCCAGTTTTTGCTGCCAAAGTTGGCTGCCCTGCCTCAGCCCACTCGGGCTGCTCTGGGAAAGTGTTGATGTCCACAGTCGGCAGCACCTCCCGGCTGCTGGTGCTGCGGCTGCTGGGCATGCTGGGCTGCTCATGAGGCATCTGCACTGGGCCCTTCTTGGGAAGTGGAGTTTGGCCACTTGGCGCAACCCCCTCCATGTAGGGGCGTGGAACATGGCGTGGAAGGGCCCAGTCCTGGTTCCCTTCATGGTTTGAGCTCTGCAGAGTGCATGCACCTTCTTCATCTCCTAATATAATTTCCAAGCAAGAATTTCAGTCTTGCATGCATGCCCACTTTCTTGATCACTGTAGACTCTTTGCATAGGCAGGTCCTCACAGAAACGAATAGGTTGACATCACTGTTGAGATATCTCTATCAATGCACTCACCCGCTTCTTTGTTGCAAATTCCCCTGCAGTCCTCCTCATCATGTTGAAACTTTTCTGCTTTGCATGCAAGCTGATATACATTCATACAGAGGACGACGGCATGGATCAAACAGGAGAGAGTTGCATGGCTCAAAATGCAACAGCAGCAGTTCCATTTTTGCCGCACCTTTGCTGGGCCTGACGCTGCCTCAAACCCATCCACCTGTCCAGCATCGAGAGGAGTGGGCGTTTTGCTGCGAATGTCCGTGTCTTGAGGACCCAGGCTGCTAGTCTTCGCACCTGCATGCACTTGTTGCTGGTTTCAAATACCAAAAAATGTTGCATTGCATGCAAGACTACATGAAGCCAGAAAAAGGGAAAGGACCCTTGCAACCCTCATTATTTTCACCAGACTATTGTCATGATCTGGGGTCAACCAAATATTTCTGGCATTCATTCATGTAACAATCTGAAATCTACTTGCATCCTTAGAACCATTGATGTCTCAGCGACTCAGCTGCCTTCATGTGCCACTTGGAATGCATGTAGCCACTTTACTGAAATTGAAGGCCGCACAGTGCTGTCACCAAGGAGGGAGCTCAACATTTTTGAGAGGCTTTCTTACGTATACTCACCCATGACGACACTGTTGCATTTTGCGCGTGCTGGCGCTTTCACAATTTCAGCAAGGTGTCGATTTGGCTTCAGGCCCATTGCAACTGCAACGTGCTTGAGATGTCTGTACATCTCCTTCCTCTGCTGGCCGCTTGCAGGCTTGAAGTTCTGCAATACAACACTGGTTTTGCATCAGTAGCGTCTCAGGCACTAAGTAAAGCATGCATACCAGCATAAGGATCCCATCTTCCTGCTGGATTTCAGACAAATTGAGGCGTGTCTATATACGCACATGGCGTGATGGAGACCACAGGCCCGTAAGCCTAAGTGCTGTTTCGGTCTGAGGCAAACCTTTGGGGGTGTGGATGAGATAATCAAATTGTACCGGGCCCCATTTGGTTCCCAGCATGCTTTGGCACGCAAGCCTGCACACAGCACGCCGCCTGCACATGCGTGCACCATATCAGCAAAGTTAGCTGGTGTTCAGCTTGAATTGATGAGTGGTCAAGTGACAATATCTGAAACACAGTGTGTGGATGGACACTATCTGGGCAAATGCACTCGACAGACAAGGTAGGCTCACCACAGCCCTTGACATAGTCAGTCAGGATTTGCAGCGCTTCATCGTCGCCCATTGCGGTGCGCTCAAGGTTTCCTGTTATATCGCGACTTGCGGGGACTTTTGTCGCAAACAATGGTTCCTCAGGGTGGTGCAAATCTGCACGGTACAATCTCAAGGCACTGTGTGCGAGACGAGATTTTGTTTTAGAAGAGAATGCTAAGCCACTACGGTAAGAGAGTCGTTGCGCAGCATGCTCTGTCCACCATTGGGCGTTGATCCATCTTTTTGCCATCCTTTCTAGATTAAATAGGATCACCTGCAGCGGCCACTGCAGCAATTCAAACAAAATATCTGGGTAAAAGGAAATGTATAGATTTAATTGTCACAATGCTACATCCACTTCAGAAGTCAGCTGTTAGGCTAAATTCCTTGATCTGGATTGGTTTGGTGATCCGAAGAAACTTATTTGCAATGGTGATGTCATCGTTTTGCGGTCTCATAAGAGCATTCAACGAAGAGATGCAAGCAGAACATGAAGGATGTGCGAGAGCAAAGCGTAACAAAAGGGTCTGCCTCAGCACTGCAAACAAAAGACTGTTATGGGACACCGGCCCAGGTTCCCACAACAGATCAAGTTTGTAAACACGCAATCACGTTGGCAAGAGGCACGCACCGACAATCAGTCAGACGATGCTGTCAATCCCCGGCCGAGAGTCGTAGCACACAGATGGAGAAAGACACCGTATCTCGGATGCCAAAAAGGAAATAGTGCAGTGAAGGGCGGACCAGGAAGGCAGCAGTATCCCAGGAGCAGCAGTGATAATAGATTTGCAGATGCAGAAAATCAAGGGCAGGGCAGGGGAGGATGCAGAAGTGGGCAGGACATAAGAAACATAGGGAATACAATCATTATCAAGCACTGCCTTGTGACAAGTGATGGTCCACCACCATTAAAAACTGCTGCTAGTGTAGGCAATCCAGTTGAACAGGCACTAAACATGCCGCAGCAGATGGCCCAATAATGGCCCAATGCATGTGCTCAATGCATGCAGATAATGTACAGATACATCCTTTATGCTGGACCAAGACTATTCCAAAAGCTGGTGAAGCATCGCGCAGCACAAGGCGTCTTCCCAAGCTCTGCCAAGCAATGAGACATGCATAGTGCTAAAGAGATGTTCAAGACATCAAGGTATATACCTCCTCATTCCATGTCAGGAGCACATGCACACAACACAGCTTTTTTACCATCTGCATATGGGTCCTGCCTCCTTATATATACCAGCAATCGCCATTGCCGTGCGGCACCATGATGAGCGAATGGCAAGACCTCGAGGACACCGCTTGAATATGTCCCTGACCACCAGTCTCATGTGGGCGGACATACGACACCTCTCAGGAAACTGTGAAACTTTTCTGTCCCATGGTGGAAAATTGTTGGAGGCAAGCAAAACATGCTGGCACTGCATGCAAGGGTCCATCATAGTTTTGGGCACCTGGCAACAAATGCTGTACCACATGAGAACGGTCCCGTGTGCTGGCCTTTGCGCGCATGGAACACAACGCTTTAATGCTTTAACGCCGACATGAAGGCAAGGTACCAACAACAAGAGGGCAAGGCAAAACAAGCCAAGGATGCACTTCTACCTTGCATGCACACATGCACACTGCGGTAATTTTATTTCAGTTTCTCTCTGGTATTTACTGCTTCTGGTGGCTTGCTGCCTTGACTGCAGCTGCATCATCATGGTGAAGATGTATGCCTTCTGCTTTCACGGGTCATCTTGATCGACCTGGTTTTATTTGCGATTTGCTGCTTCAAGTTCTCTGAGCTTAGTGAAGGCGTTGATGATCTGATCGTTTGCTCGCTGCTGTTTGCGCATGTCCTCCTCCCTGGCGCGATGCTCTGACTGCTCATGTTTGACCTGGAGCTGAAGTTTGGCGACTAGCTGTTTCAGCTCTGTGTTTTCATGCTGCAGCGTCTCCATCTGCAACAGGAGATGAGCAATGATGACTGCAGGCCATTCACAATGCACAAATATGTCTCCACGAAAACATTAGGGATGCCATATAATTGGTGGAGAAAATGCCAAAATGGTGGGATAATGATAATGATAATGATAATGATAATGATAATGATAATGATAATGATAATGATAATGATAATGATAATGATAATGATAGGTTCATTTATCGCAGTTTGAATAAACACAGAAACCCCGGAAACCACCGTTCCAGGCACATTCTAGTACATGAGAATATAAGTCAGATACATAGCTGTTGTTACTGTTCAGGCCCTTCAGAAATTTTTGAAGAAGTGGCAGACCTCTTCCTTGAAGTGGTGGCCATCGAAACCCTCCTTCGTGCCGCTTGCAAAAGCCGCGTGCGCTGCCAGATTTGGTTCCTCTGCCACAGCCACGTATGTCTGCACCCCAGGGCTGCTGCGGCTGTCACGCATGCCCAGCTGCAAGCGAGGCATTGGCATTGGAGAGCGCTCCCTAGCTGGAACACGCTTGTAGGCTTGTGCAGCATGGGATGGAGCTGCCTGGATAGCTCCATGCTTGCAGACCTGCACGGGCGGATGCAAATTTTTTGTTTCCTAATTATTATTACCCAAGCAGAAGATTCGTGTCTGCATGCCCTCTTCGTATCTGTGGACTCTGAGATTTGTAGGATTTTTCGAGTCCACAAACTCTAAAAAGAAGCACATGAAAATATCTCAATTCATAAGGAGTCAATAACCTGTTTTTAATTCGCAGCAATCCTCACCAAGCCTCATCACCTATCTTGAGATGCATGTTCTGCTTTATTTGCAGAAGCACTGTGATTTCTTACAGTGGCATATGGCGAGGTCTTCAGAAAGATTTTGCGTGGCTCGAATAAAAGCAGTCACATAGCTGCCGCACCTTTGTCGGGCCTGATGCTGCCACAATGTCATCCACCAGTCCGCCATCGAGGTCGTTGCGCCTCTTTCTGCACACATCTGTGTCTTGAAGACCCAGGCTGCTGGTCTTTGCACCTGCAAGCGCATGCTGCTGGGTTAAATTAAGAACATGTTGCATGCCATGCAACGCGACATGAAGGCAGTACATGCATTCTCGCCAATTTCATATTGAACCCAAGATTTACAGGCCACTAGACCAGAGTCTGAATCACAGAATGCAATGTTTTGTGCCAAGGATATATATTTGGCGTTCATTCCTGACCTAAGGACCAAACGAGAGAGGGAACAACGTTTTTCCCTCAAAGCAATTGTTGTGCCAGCAATGTAGCTGCCATAAAGTGCAACTTGCCATGCAATGAGCGGCTGCTGCTGTGTTCTCATCAGAATGTGGCACAGGGTTATCACCAAGAAGGGAAGATGGTTATCTGGATCAACTCACCCAGAGAGGCTTGTTTCGTGCTTCTTTCTGCGCGCGCTGTCTTTGTCACTCTGGCCGCAAGGCCTTTGTTTGGCTGCAGACCCATGGCAACTGCAACTTGGCTGCGGTTCTTATACTTGTTCTCCCCCTTCTTGCCGTCTGCGTGCTTGAAGTCCTGCATTGCAACAACCATTGTGCATCACGAGGGTCTCAGGCGCTGTGTCAAGCATGCAGTACAAACATGGAAACATGAAAACTCCCTGTTCCTGCTGGATGTCAAACAATCGAGATGTCGACAAGTATTGTGCATCACTACTGTCTCTACCAATGTGTCAAGGGCGGCAAGCTTGATATTTTTTTGGTTTGAGGGAAACCTTTGGTGGTGTCGATCTGATGTGCAAAATCCAATCGCCTTCCCTTCGCACCCATATTTCTTCGGCATGCCACTCTGCACACAGCTCGCCACCTGCATCCACCATATCATGTGAGTTGGCCAGTGTACGGCTTCAGTTGGGTACCAAGATAATGAAAACGCTAGCAATGTATCGGTGGATACCGTGTTATGAATGACAGAGAGCACTAGACAGAGTGGATAGGCTCACCACAGCCTTTGATATAGGCAGTAAGGATATGCAGTGCCTCATCGTCAGCCATTATGGGAAGCTCACGTCAGCAGTAGGTTTCCTCAACCTGCTTAAAGTGTCGTCCTGCTGAGGCAGCGTTCCTCCTGGCTCACTCTGCAGGAGCAGCTAATAACTGGTAAGAGCTGCACTAGCAAGATTTTCGAGTGGATAAGGACTGTTTCCGTCCACCTCGGCAAAACAGGACATCCGTCTTTCCGTGATCAGCGTGCAATCATCCAACGGGAGACAGGCGAAACGATGGGATTGCCCATCGTTGCTGACACGAAACGTACACCGAATCCAACAAAATCTCGGAAGCGAACCGGTTCCTGGGTGTTTTTTTTGGGATATTGGATAGGGGAAACGCACTTGAAATTGTAAAACTTCCCACGCAAAGGACTTCCGTGTGTGGAGTTTGATTGGAGTCGTGCACAGCTGTTTGAAACGGCTCCCGGATCCGGAGATCAGGAGATCCGGATCTCCATGCATGCTATTGCTCATGTACCGACAATAACGGAGCGACATCTGGGGCATCCTGTACATGAAATCGGGAAGCAGAGGGGCAAGAACGCACCGTAGGAAGCACACACGAGAAGACCCGTTGACGTCAATTTCGATCAGATGATCCCGCAATAGCTGGCCTAGCTTCCGATGTACTACAAACGAGCGCAGAAAAGGCAGTCCAATGTTTTCAACGACATTGGGATTTTATCGGATATAGCCGCATGAAATCTGAATTGATAGGGTCTGACGATGGGAGTGCCAGCCCAAACCGTCTTGGCCGTGCATTAAAACTGTCCACTGCGTTTAGGAATTGCACAAGGAGGTAGTCACAAAGGATCTCGACACTCGAGTAGAACAATCATGTGGTAATTCATCATGCAGCACAGAGGCGTCTCTACAAGCAGTGCCATAGCAATAAGACATGCAGAGCATCAAAATTTGCTGACTTATTTGAATTATCAGTGTAGAATTCGCAGGCGTTTGTCCAGCAGAATCATACTAGGGTTGCAAAGTTCTTGACTGAATGCAAGAATATGAAAAAGAAGCAATCAGAGAATTAAGGGTAGCAAGAGGCTGCCAAAGACCAATGAGCCTTAGGTGGCTCCTAAGGGTCTCTAAATTACAACAACAACAACAACAACAACAACAACAACAACAACAACAACAACAACAACAACAACAACAACAACAACAACAACAACAACAACAACAACAACCTAGATCCATTTGACCCAGAGATTCAATATGCTGGCTTGCATGCACGCATGCAGCAGTCACTTCTTCTTCAGATTCCCTGTATTTGCACACGTCAGCGCCTTCAATTGCGGTCAATGCGCCCGCAACAGCTGCTCCAGCTCCTGGTGTACTACAAGTGACCGCAGAAAAGGCAGTCCGATGATCATGTTGTTCAGAACGACAGTGATTCTTTAGCAGCCTGGAATATGAGTTGATGGGTCATTGACGAAGGGAACGCCAGCCAGGACCGGCCTGCCATGCTTGCAAGCTTTCAGTGCATGGCGACTTTGCACAGTGTAGCTTCACGCTTAATAGTGACACTTCACAGTAGAATTTTTGGCCAAGCACTGTGCAGCACAAAATTGCGTTTTGTTGAGGTCTAGAGATCTGTTACAACATTGAGACACACACAGCAATGAAGACATCTTGCAGATCTTAGATTTCAGTGCATGTCATGAGCACAGGCCAACATACTGCTGTAGTGCAATTTGTGGATTGGTTTTGCCTCCAAATGTACATACCAGCGACCTGATTGCCGTGCGGCACCATCAAAACAGAACTAAGAAAAAAGGACCAAGGCGACAATGCCACAAGACGACACTGGCATCATTGTGGGCGACTTAACATCTGGTATATACACACTTCTCAGGCAACAATCAACACTCCCAATCTCATGGCGTAGAGTTGCTGGAGCAGAGAATCTGCTGCCAATGCATGTGTGGAACCGTTAAAGTGTTCGGTTCCTGGCAGCAAGTGTAGAACCTTTTGAGTCGTTGCTGCTGGGATATGCATGCAATTTGCTGGCGCATGACAGTTGCCAAGCTCACATTGTGATACCTTGCTTTGCAGGCGAGATATCACCAGCAACAAGCCAAAGTCTTTCGGCCCATGCATACACACTGCAGTCCTTTTTTTCAGTTTCCCTCTGATTCTCAGTCAGTCTGTCAGTCATTCACTTACAACTTTTCTTACCTCATTAGATGTCTGGCCACCACCAGTCTTAATATTTCTGGCGGGTTGCTGCCTTGATTGCATCGTCATCATGGAAATGTGTTCCAATTTTTTCGGTCAATCATCGCTGTCGACGCAAATCACCTTTTGCTTGACTTGGCGCTTGTTGCGATTTGCTGTTTCAAGCGCTTTGATCTGACTGAAGAGGTTGTTGACTGTCTGAGTGTGCGCCAGCTGCTGTGCACGCATCTCCTCCTCCCTGGAGCGCCGCTCTGACTGCTGATTTTTCACCTGGATCCCAAGCGTGGTGTTCCGCTCCTTCAGCTCCCTGTTTTGCTGTTTCAGCTCCTTGTTCTCACATTGCAGCTCCTTCATCTGCAACATGAGGGAAGCCATCATGAACCCAGGCCACTCATGTTGCCTTAATATGTCCCATGCATCCCGCTGACACTAGTACTCTCACGGCATCTCTTTTCTAGTTGGGATGAGAAACCACGGAGGCACATGCTCCTGGCATCTTCAAGTATAGGGGTAGCACACTGGTGTCAAATTTTCTTGGGGCCCTCACAACACATATTTGAAGCGGCAGACCTCTTCCTCGGAGTGCCGGCCACTGGGGCTTTGGTGCATGCCATTAGCAGGGGCCAGGATTGGCTGCCAGAAGTCATGCTTGCCAGGTTCGGCTGCCATGTTTGGCTGCACCGCTGCAGCCACATTATGCTGCTCTGCCATATCATGCTCCATTGTACGTGCCACTTTTTGCCGCACCTCCTGGCTGCTGCTGCTGCTGCTGCTGCGCATGCTGGGGTGCACGTGAGGCATCTGCACTGAGCCGTTCCTGCCCTGTATAAGCTTGGAAGGTAAAAATTGGCCGATTGGTGTACTGCACTTGTAGGCTTCTGCACTAGGGAATGGAGCTTCCTGTTTGGAGACTTGCAGGCACAGATGCGCCACTTTTATTTCAGAACCACATTATGTAAGTGAAAGGTCCATGCACGCTTGCCCTGTTTTTAGGTCACTGTCACACCATGCAAAAGGCGGATCCCAGAATGTCATGAGTAGATTTACATTTCTACTGGGACATCTCCATAACGCAACCAGACCGCTTGTAACCTTGCAGTATCCCCTACATTCCTCCTTATTTTCTCATACTGCTTATTCTATTCTGCTTTGTATGAAAGCCTACCATAACCAATTACAGAGGGGGATGGAGCATAAAAAAGGGGAAAAAGGGTGCATGGTGCAATCAATCAACAGCAGTTCATAGCTGCCACACCTTTGTTGGGCCAGACGCTGCCTCAGAGTCATCCACTTGTCCAGCGTTAAGATTGGTGCGCCTCTTTCCTCGCATGGCTGTGTCTTGATGACACGGGCTGGTGGTTTTCTCACCTGCATGCACATGTTGCTGGGCTTGAATTTAGAAAACATTGCGATGCATGCAAAGCTACATGAATGGTCCACATGGGAAAGGACAATTATCACCTCGTATTTTAACCAAACTGTTGTAAAGGCCTGGGGTCAATCAAATATATCTTGCATCCACTCATGACCCAAGAGACCTAACAAGTTGTGATATCACTTCCTACTCTCAAAGCCACCGTTGTTCCAGCACTCAGTAGCCATCAGGTGCTATTTGCATTCCATGCAGTGGCTGTTGTCTTGCCAAAATAGAAAGCCACACTGTGCTATCACCCGAGAAGAAGATTCAACACTGTTGAGAGGTCTCTTCAATTACACTTACCCATGAAGGCATTGGTCCTCTCTGCACGTGCTAGCGCTGTTACTCTGGCAGCAAGAGTACTGTCTGGCTCCAGGCCCATAGCAACTGCAACTTGCTTGAGAGAATTGTACTTCTTCTGCCTCTGCTGGCCACGTGCAGGTTTGAAGTCCTGCATTTCAACCACCACTGGGCATCACAAACATGACAGCATAAATCCTGCCTGCGTGTCAGACACTTTGGATATGGCGTGATTAGAAACACAACAGGACCGGCAAGCCCAAATGCCGGTTTGATTTGAGGCAAACCTGTGGGGACGTGGATCTGATATATATTCTATTCCGCCACCCTACAGCTCTGGCACGCCAGCCTGGACACAGTTCGCCACCTGCATGCAAACATCTGTGAGTTTTCGGGTGCACATTTTAAAGCCAATAGAAATTTTGAGTTGTCCAGTAACAGTGTGGGTGATTATGCAGGTGTTCAGAGTGTACTAGGCAGAGTGAGTAGGCTCACCACAGCCTTGGACATAGTCAGTCAGCATCCGCAGCGCTTCATCATTGTTCATTGTGGAACACTCGCGTCAGCTGTGATTTCGTGAACCTGGCTTACAGTGTTGTTCTGATGCGGCATCTCCTATTGACTACTCTGCAGGAGCAGTGAACATTCATTATGGGCTGCACCAGCAGGAGCCTCTGACTGGACAATGACTGCTATCCCTCCACCTTGAGAAAAGAGGGCATCCTTCCTGTGATTAGCCCGGAGTCACCCAGAAGGAGACAGGCGACTTCGTGAAATATTGATATCGTATTCTTGAAAGATTTATGCGAAGAAGATAAGTCATCCTTGCTGACAGAAATATACACCGAATCCTGCCAAATCCTGACCGGTTTTAGGGTGACTCGTTGAAATGATGGATAGCGAAGCAACCGACCACGCTAAAGAATTTCCCACGCAGAGGGACTTGATTTTTGGAAGAAGAAGCTGTGCACAGCAGTGTGAAACGCTTTTTGTGGTCTCCATGGACGCTGGTTCTCATGGACCGACAGGATTGGGGCACCGTAATACAGGATCCCGCGAACCAGAGGGTTTAAACCGCACCGTGCAAAGCGTAGCAAGCGCAAACGTGAAGAGCCGTCATCGTTAACCTCGGTTAGAGATCCCGCAGCAGTTGGCCCTGCACCGGTGTACTATAATTGAGCGCAAAGAAGGCAATCTGGGGATGGTCCACTTTGGGATTCTCTGCATTGTGAGGTGATGGCGTGCGACGATGGGAACGCCGGCTGAAATCGGCTTGCCAAGACTAGAAAGTTTTTCACTGTATTAAGAAGTGAACGAGGTGTTTTACTGCACTGTATTGTGACATCAGAATTAAAAAGCTAATCTGCACAGCGCAAAGATTCCTGTCATGGCAATGAGGCACACAAAGCACTGAAGAGATCTCGAAGATATCAAGGTACGGTTCACAATTTCCAGGCACAAAAACAATCCCGACCCTATGGCACAAGTTTGAAGGTGTTGAAGGTGTTGACAGGTGTTGACATCAAAACACTGAGTGATCCAGTGACACCTGGTGGATACACGAACTGGGCAGAGTGTCCTGGACGGAGTGGTGTGCTCACCACAGCCCTGGACATAGTCAGAAAGGATCTGCAGCGCTTCGTCGTTATCCATTGCGGTATTGTTTGCAACCTGCTTCAGGTTTCGACGCAACTGCTAGTGCCTCAGATAACTTCAAAATCGCGTGGGATTGTGTGAGGACAATGTGTGCAAGACGCACTAACTCCTGACTCGAAGCAATGTACAACAACGCAGTGGCAAAATCAGTCCAAGAGATTGGATAACAATGCAATCTGTTGGGATTCCCATTGAATCGATGCTTCCGAGGTGACACTACCTGATCACGTGCAGGCTGATCACTCAAATACACGATCTGTTATCCCTACAGAGGAATGGAAGTGTAAAGATGAGGTCGTATCCACCTCAGACATGAATTGGCTTTTGTGCGAAATGCTTAAAAGGTTTTATTCCTGCTCACCATCCAGGTGCCAGTGGAAGAGATGCTCTTTGTATCTTTGCCTCCATAGTTGGCACACTTGCCGGTATTGTATTGCGCCAAGTGACTGCAAAATTGCATCGTTGTTTCCGTTCAGGGTGCAGGCCGAGACCAACGAGGCTGGCGTATTTTAGAAGCGGCTAACCTGGTAATTTGATTTCCAGAGAGGGTAGGAATATTCGTCCCAGCTACGTCTTACATTGTGATCCTGCTTGAGAATTCCTTTTGTGCCTCTCTTTGATTTCCAGTGTTCTTGAGCCAGTGTGTTGAAAATGCCGTTATGAAACTAAGTGCACATTGCAGGGATATTTATGATGTCCAGTGGGGGAGGGACTGCTCAGCTCCCTGTGGAGATATGGCGACAGATTGCTGGGCATATGTCAAGCAGGTCTTGGGCAAGAGTGAGCAGCACCTGCAGAGCCATGCACTCTGTACAGCCAAAGCAGATTGATATCGATGTCAAGAGCGTGTCAGCTTTGGCTTGGGTTCAGAAACACTGGGGCCAGATCAGCACTTTGAAACTCACATGGGTAAAGAGAGACATCCTGTGGATCATAACTCACAATGCAGCTGCCGTGACATCTCTGAAGCGCCTGGAGCTCAGCCTTCTGCAGGAGAGCAACCCCACCACAGCCATGCTGCTGGCATAGCTGCTGGCCCAGGCACCTCAGCTGCAGCTGCTCTTCCTGCAGCACCCCAGAGCACTCGTGGTGCCACCTATTGGCAACCTACGCCACCTTCTCATGGCCAGCACCGAGTTCAATGTGGCAACCGATGCTTCGATCAGGCAGCTGCGCAACCTGCAGACTCTGTGGCTGGGCAGGGCAGGGCTGCATTCACTCAGTGACTGTGCTGAGTTTGACCTGTCATCCTTGCCGCAGCTGTATGATGTATATATTGACATCCTCCCCATGCCTCGTATCACTTTACCCAGGCACTGTCACCTGCATCTGGTTGGGAATGACAATTTCATGGACCTGGGAACATGGTGTGACATTGCGAGGCACAGGCAGCTGTACTCAATCAACTGGCAGTCCAAGGGGCTGGTGCTCAGTGGCAATATGCCACTTAGTTTGCTATATTCAAAGTGCTCCGTTCTCCACTGGTGTGACATCAAGGAGCTCGGACATCCGTTTAGACCCACGGTGTTTTCTGCAGTGTACTTCGGCAGCCTGACCCACTTCAACCTGGAAGGCAGGGAAATTCATATTTCCTTGCCACAGAAACTGCCACTGCGTGTGCTTCATGTGCATGCCAAGTCACTGAGCATTGTCTGTGTGAATCCGCAAGAGGACGCTAAGAGGCTGCAGCAATCGATGGTCACTTATTGCACACTGCAAGGTGCTGATATTTTTCTTCTGGTTCCTCTGATGTGCGGCATGGGCGCAGTGGTAAGCAAAGTGGAAGTGCCGGAGGCATTATATGGGCCAAATGACTATCATGGTTTCTTGGTGCGCTCTTGGCATGTGCCTGGGGTTTGGAAATGTCCCTGCGGCGCTTGTCTTGATTGTCTGCACCAGATCTAGGGATGCTGAGGAAGACAGATCAGAAAGTTGCAGAGCACTGAGGGTTTGAGAGTGCAGTGTAATTTCTTGCGAAGCAGATATGTTATGATGGGTATGCTAAACAGGTGATGTGGGGTCCTGGTCACGTGACCATTCACAATCAAGACTCATGACCCATCACCACTGAAAATGCTTACAGGCAAACCTGTCTCAGTGGGCATTTCAGCAGAGTGCAAATGTTTGTTTTCCAGAGCCTAAGGTCTGCGCAAGCTCATGAGGACACACAGGCAGCAAGCAAGAAAATTGCATTTCTTGTCCTACGTAACATTGTCAGGGGAAGACTCTTCCGTTCTAGTCATTGTTGCCCATCAAGAACAATAAGCACATGTTACGAAACAAAGCGTGAGTGGTAAAAGTGTTCAACAGAGTAAGAACCCGCCCAGCGCACATCATTCAAGCCTGAGACGGTTCAACAACTGCACCATGAGAATGGAAAAGGTTCAAAGTGAGACCTTGACTACTTTGCTGAGCTCATGCTCACTACACGCAACCTCAGGTGCTCCTTCATGGCACCGGTTAATTTTGCCCGAGCACAGACACCCTTGATTAGTTCCCTGCACCCCAGCAACCAGCGCGGTGTACTCCTGGCTCTTCTTTGCCAGCACTCCGCCAGCTGGCTGCTGCTCTCGAGAGCTCTACCAGCACGCGGCTTCACTCTGCCAGCTTATACCTGGACACATCGTGATGTCTGCAGCAGAGAGCGCTACCTGGTCAGGGCATTTTGCTGCCATTAGGATGCAGGGGACACGCTCATACACCCTCGACCCCTCCATCACTCACGCTCTTTCTGTCTATAATGTTGATCTCATGATCTGTTTCCTTCGGCTCACTGTCCTGCACAATCTTGTCCCCCTGTGATGCTCCATCCTGTGAGTCTAATCTGAATTACATGGTAACCCTCATACTGGTACCTGCTCCTCACATCCCTGCACACTGCTTTGCATCTGTGATCCTAACCAATGCACAATGTGGAGTGTCGTGCTGGGGTTGACTCCTGCTTGGCTGCAATGACCTTGCCTCTTGCTTTGCTTTCATGCCTGGATTGTGTGACTTATTTTCAAACTGCACTGTTACGTTACCCGGGCAGCCATGGTACGATGGCATGTGCTGCACTGCTGCACACCGGAGGCAGGCATGCACTGGAGAGCGTTTAGTGAATTTACTGGACTCTCAGCAGCCCCCCTCAGCTGAGCCACCTCACTTTTCACACGTTGCAGTTCCGTCTGAATCTGCTGCATCTCAGCCCTGTGGCGTGCGTTCAGACAGTCGATCAGTTGCTGTTGCTGCACTGCGGCGGTCTCTTGAGCTGTTGAGCTTTCTTCTGCTTCATAATGCAGACTCACGCTCGACGATGGATCGCGCACTGTCCTCTTCAGAAATGCAAGAAGTAATCCCACTTGGGGGCCTCATACGTTCCGTGTCCACTATAATTTGCCGTGTTTCCGGCATTATATAGCAAATCTTTGGCCACTTCGGCTGTCCAAGGTTGGACGATGGATTTGGGCGGGAATTTGCCGAGGTGCACCGAGGTCACGTGGCAATAAAATTGCGTTACCTGCTGCAGCAGCTCGATCTGATATCCCTGCTGAGGAGATCAAGAGTAATGTTGCATCCCATTTAAGAGAAAACTTCGTCTGCTTACTGCCTTGAAAGCGACATCCCTGCTCACCCTCCAGGTGCCAGCGAAAGAGATGCTCCTTGTTTTCGTGCCTACACCAATGACATTTTCGCCTGTGTTGTACTGCGACAGGTGATTCCCAACGTGCATTTCTGTTGCTTTTAAGGTGCGGGCGTACCCAGAGAAGGCTGGCATACTCTCAGAAAGCGACTGACCTAATAATCTGAACTCCAGATCGGTGGGATTTGATTCCTCCAGCTACCTCTTCGCATTTTTTTCCTGCTTGAGAACTTCTTCTGTGCCTCTCTATGAGTTCCGATGTTCGAGTCAGTCTGTTCACACCTGGCGCTCCGATATGATGTGGGTGTTTGCAGGGCTTCCAATGACGTCCAGAAGGGAAGGCTATGCTCAGCTCCCTGTCGAAATATGGCAGCGGATTGCTGGGCACATGTCCACCAGGTGTTGGACCAAAGTGAGCAGGACCTGCAAGGCCATGCACTCTGTACAGCCAGAGCAGATTTACATCAGTGTCAGGAGCGAGTCAGCATTGGCCTGGGTGCAGACACACTGGGGCCAGGCCAGCAAAATGATTCTCACATGGTTTAAGAAAGACATGCCCTGGGTCATGGCGCACAATGCAGCCAGTGTGACATCCCTGAAGCGCCTTGAGCTGAACCTTGTGGTGGAAAAGAGCCCCACTACAGTAGTGCTGCTGTCATGGCTGCTGGCCCAGGCACCTCAGCTGCAGCTGCTGTTCCTGCGATATCCTAGAGAGCTTGTGGTGCCTCCCATCCGAAACCTGAGCCACCTTATCATGGCGAGCAACGACTTCACTTCAACAATAGCTGCTTCCATCAGGCAGCTGCGCAACCTGCAGACTCTGTGGCTGGGCAGGGCGCAACTAAATTTAGAAAGTGCGTGTGCAGAGTTTGATCTGGCATCGTTGCCGCAGCTGTCGGATGTATGTGTTGACAGTCTCATGATGCCTCGCTTCAGTTTGCCCAGGCTTTGTCGTCTGCATGTAGTGGGTAATATGGAGACCATGTTTCTGGAGACATGGTCTGGCATTGCCAGGCACAAGGAAGTACATTCAATCAAACTACGGGGCGAGCAGCTGACACTTCTTGACGACATGCCACAATTTCTGCTGGAGTCAAAATGCTCTTTACTCCACTGGTGGGGCATGACGCAGCTCGGGGACCTGTCAAGCCCAGTGCTGTTTGATGTAGCGCATTTCCGCTGCCTGACCCACCTTAACCTCAAGGGCAGAAACATCCACATCGTTCTGCCACAGGAGCTGCCCTTGCAGGTGCTCCATGTGCACGCCTTTGAGTCTCTGAGCATTGTCTGCATAAACCCGCAAGTGCAGGCTAAGAGGCTGCAGGAGTTGATTTTGACATTTTCCAAGGTTCAACTTGTAGGCGCTGATGTCTTTCTTTTAGTGGGTGTGATGTGCGGCATGGGTGGAGTCATGAAGAACTTGAATCTGGCGAATGTGTTTTCTGATCAAGACGAGCATCATGGTTTCTTGGTCAGCTTTCGGCCTGCACCTTGGACTTGGAGGTGTCCCTGCGGCGCTTGCCTTGGCTGTCTGCAGAACATCTAGGGGCACCGAGAAGTACGCAACGGACGTATGTATTGCACACAGGAGCCGCGTGTCAAATGTGATGATTCCACATATGTTTTTTGTGCCAGCAGTGCGAATGGTTTGCACAGGTCTTGGCAGTTGACTCAGCGATTATAACAGCATTGACGAGACCCATCTTTACCTTTGCTGCAAGGACTTGAAAATCAGCAGCTGCTCAGAACTACCCCAACTCTTGATCAAACATGTTACTTGATGAGCTTCTGATGGGTTTGCTGACTGAGCTTAGACTGATACTGCTGTGCCTTATGTATTTCTACCAGTAATCGCATGCCTGATGGTTGTCAGCTTCATTGGGTTCTTTTCATGTTTGCATCGTCATGTTCATGTATGACCTACTAGGTTAGGCCAGTGTTTTTACCATGCAAATAACGCTCTACATCAGCTGCAATGTTCACATTGTATCTGCCGTCGGTAATGGGTGTTTCTTTAAATCAGCGGCTTACTTAAAAGTGGTCCTGTTGGAGAGGTAGTGGGTTCGTTGTGGTGACGTCATTAACCCTGTGTGTCATTTCACTGTGCTCATTGTCTGCAAGATGGCAACAATGTGTGTAGGCAAAATTATGATCGGGGCCCCATTAAACATCGCATTAAAGGGTATACACTGGCAACGCTTATATGTAGGGTTTAGGGTTAGGGTTTATATATTTTAGGGTTTTGGGGTGTGGATGTAATCTGCACCACTTAATGCCTTTCCTTAGACCCCAGCGTGGTTTGGCGTGCCAGCCTTCAGGCAGCACGCCTCCTGCAATGCACCAAACCAGCTGAAGGGGTTGGAGCACAGCTTAATCCGGTGTGAGTCAGCAGAGTGATCCGTTCAGGACAACGTGTGGGCAAAAATACGGACCGGTCACAGTGTACTGGACACATTGGGTAGGCTCACCACAGCCTTTGATGTAGTCCGAAAGGATCTGCAACGTTTCACGATTGTTCATTGCGATATGCTCACGGCCGTTGTTCTTCGCAACCTAGATGGTGGTTTCGATGCACCTGCTAGTGCCCCCAGAATTTTTCAAACCCGCACGGGGTTGTCACAGGAGTATTGGTGCAAGACGAACTTCCGTTCTGTTCCGTTCCGTATGCCAATCCGACAAACTTTTAAACGACGCGATGGTAAAAAGGTCCTTGCTCTGGCAGGATTGCATTCTGTTGGGATCCTTCCGAGAAACTGTGTCGGATCACCGAGGTGATCACCTAGGATAACCGACACCTAGGACATCCGACGCAAGCCAGCAGGCCCACGCTGCAGCAATTCGAAAGATCTATCTATATGATATGGTATTCCTGCTCAGGGAATGAAGTTCGACGATGGGAGTTGTATTTACTTCGACAGAATGAGCTGTTGTGCTGAATGCGCTCGAGGTGAGATCCCTGCTCACTCTCCACTTTGGGGGGGGGGGGGGGCGGCGGCGGCGGGAGAAAAATGCACCATGTATATCTATCACATCCGTGGCAACTTGCCGGTATTGCACTGCGCCAAGTGACTGCTGGCACCAAGTTGCATCGTTGTCTCCTGTTGACATCAGGGGCCAGGCGTGACGAGTCGTCACTGACGACTAAGGCTGGCGTATCCCAGGAGCGGCTGATTTTGTACTTTGACAACCAGACTCTGAGAGAGGTGGAAATATTTCACGAGCTGCCTTCTACATACGTTACCTGGCCTGAGATTTTTCTGCGCCTCTCTGTGCCTTCCATTGTGTTTAAGTCATTCTGTCCAATCCTGACACTCAGATGTGCATATTGCAGGGCTCGCAATGAGTTCCAGAGGGGGAGGCAGCGCTCAGCTCCCACTGGAAGCGCAGCTCCCTGTGGCAGAGGGAGCTGCTGCCATGCAACTCCCTGTGGAAGTATGGCAGCAGATTGCTGGGCACATGTCTAGCAGATCTTGGGCCAGGTTGAGCAGGACATGCAAGGCCATGCACTCTGTGCAGCTAGAGCAGATCAGCATCGGTGTCAGGAGCGAGTCAGCGTTGGCCTGGGTGCAGAGGCACTGGGGCCAGGCCAGCAGTTTGAGGCTTGTATGGTTCACGAGAGACATCCCGTGGGTCATGGCCCACAATGCAGCGAGTGTGACATCCCTTAAGCGCCTTGAGCTAAGGCTTTTGCAGGAGAGGAGCCCCACCACAACTATGCTGCTGACGTGGCATCTAGATCAGGCATCTCAGCTGCAGCTGCTGTTCCTGGAGCACCCGACAGCGCTTGTGGTGCCTCCCATCCGCAACCTCAGCCAACTAATCATGACCAGTATTGAGTTCACTCCGTCAACTGCTGCTTCCATCCGGCAGCTGCGCAACCTGCAGACTCTGTGGCTGGGCGTGGGACAGACGGATCCGGGCATTGCTTGTGCAGAGTTGGACCTGGCATCCTTGCCGCAGCTGTCAGATGTATGTATTAATAACCTCCTACTGTCTCGCATTGCTTTGCCCAGGCATTGTCACTTGCATTTGATGGGGAATGAAAGTATCATGGAGTTAGAAACATGGTGTGACATTGCCAGGCACGGGCAGCTGCAGTCAATCAATAGGCAGTCTCAGGGTATGATCGTCTTTGACAACATGCCACTTAGTGGGCTGGAATTGACTTGCCCCATCCTTCACTGGTGGGATCTCGAGGATTTCGGAGATCTGTTAAGCCCCATGCTGTTTGATGCAGCACATTTCCGCTGCCTGACCCACCTCAAACTCGTGGGAGAGGAAATCCATATCGTCTTGCCACAGGAGCTGCCACTGGAAGTGCTCCATGTGGACGCAAAGTCGCTGAGTATTGCCTGTGTTTACCCACAAGAGCAGGCTAAGAAGTTGCAACAGCTCGAGGTCATATATTGCGCCCTGAAAGGCGCGGATGTCTTTCTTCTGATGGGTTTCATGTGCGGCATATATAGGGGTGATCTGTTGTGCAAGGTGGATGTGGTGGAGGCAGCAGCTGAGCCAGACAAGCAACATGGTTTCATGGTGAGATCTCGGCATTTGCCTAGGGAATGGAAGTGCCCCTGCGGCGCTTGCCTTCGCTGTCTACAGCACGTCTAGGGGCGCTGGTGAGATATACAGCAGACAGTTGCAGAGCACTCAGGGACTCAGAGTTTACAGTGTTATCACAAAGCAGTTATGTGAATATGCGTTTGCCAAGAAAATGATATGTGGTCATAGTACGGTAAACCACTCATGACCAAGACTCATGACTTATCACCACTGCAAATGCTCACATGCACACGTGTCTCAGTGGGCCCTTTACCAGAGTGGCACCGGCTTTTTAATGGCAACGCAAGCGCATAAGCACACACAGGCAGCAAGTTTAGTAAATGCATATTCTGGTCCGGAGAAATGTCTGCGGTAGCCTCATCTATCTAGTTATCAGTGTCCATCGAGAACAACAACCCCCCGTTACAACAAAATGGCAGAAAAATATTCCTGCACTGGGCACATCAATGAATTCGACTCAAGAACCGTTCCACTACTGCAGTGTCACAGTTACAGGCAGTCTAAGCTAAGACTTTTGGCTACTTTGCGGTAGCTCATGCTCACAGAAATCCAATCTCAGGTGCTTCTGATGCAACAAGGCTCCTTCATGACAACTTTCTGCTACTCCTTAGCAGAGACACCCTGGATGGCTTGCCTTACTCCCGCGGCCAACACGCTGTACTCCCGACTTTTCTTTGCCAGCTGCCGGCTGATCAAAGCCAGCTGGCGCTCTTTTTCTCCCAGCTGTTCATTCTTAGCCGCCAGCTGGCGGCTGCTCTCCGCTAGCAAGCGGCTTCGCTCTGCCAGCTCAAACCTCAATACGTGGTTGTTGGCCTGCATCTCCGCAATGTGTACAGCAACTGCGCTGTCTGGCTGAGCTGGGCTGCTGTCTGCAAGCAGGCTGCCATTTGCATGCAGAAGAAACGCCAACACACCCTCGACCCCTTCATCACTCATGCTATCACTGTCAATGTCGATGGTCTTGTGATCTTCTCCCCCCGACTCGTTGTCCTGAGACACTTCTGCGTTGTTGTGAGCCCTGTCGGAGCATGCCTTTCCATTTTGTGGTGCTTTGTCGGGGTCTGCTCCTAGCATGCCAGCAGCAGCTTTGGACACTGGAGTCTTGACTGCAGGGGGCCATTGTGGCTGGCTGCATGAGCTGACACCATCACCCTTTCCAGCTGATGCCTTCTTATCCAGGCTGTGTGGCGCCATTGCCTCTTCCTCCCTGGTGCAAGCCGGTATTTTAAGGTGCTCATCCATTTGCTGTTGTAAGTCTGCATTGGCGCTGCCCTGCGCTTTGCTCTTGTCAACTGTCGGCTGCATCGCTTCTTCATGCTGCGTGTCAGTATTTGCGGCCTCATAAGCTGCAATGCCCATGTGAGGGCCTACCCTGAGCTGAATGCCTGCGCTGGTGTTGTGTTGTTTGCCGCCTTGGTCTGCTGCCATCTGCTGCATTGCTGCCCGGTTGCCGCATGCGTCGGCACCTGCCGGCACATGCCGCTTACCTGACCATGCCGCTTCTCTTGTGTTGCACTCGTGTTGCGTGGGACCCCCAAGTCCTGCAGACATGTCACCCTCAAGACCCTGTTCACCCTCCCTGGTGGCACTCTGTGACTTGAAGATGTCTGGGCCACCTGCTTGAAGCGTTATATCTTCCAGCATTATGGCGAGAGAGCCGTCGCACAGCACATCGCTCTCAGCCGTCGTGCCCTGCTCTATAGCTTTGTTCAACAATTCATCTTCCCTCTGAGAGCCCTGCCTGCCACCCGACCCTCCACTGACTGTCGCAGAGCTCTCAGCAACTGAAGAGCTCTTGTCATAGTACTCCATCCCTGTGCCTCTCACACGGCGATCATCGCGGGGTTCATGGCCGGGCCCCCTTGCAGGTGCATCCACAGCCAAGGCGCTGAGACTCTTGAACTTGATACTGATACCCTTCTTGCCTGGATAGCCCGGAGTGTCGTTCGCGCTCGGATAGCCTGGATCGTCGTTCTTGCCTTGGGTCTTGCCTGGATAATTTGCCACCTCTTCTGGAGGAAGGCAATCATCCGGCGTGAGTGAGATGCGTACTGATGCATCCGGAGACTGAGGTGGCGGCGGCGGCTTATTTTGGCGCTTATGGGATGCCAGTGTGGAAGCTGCAGGCCTGGGCCGCTTCTGGCGCCGCCCTTCTCGTCTTCCTCCTATTGGTTGCACCCCGATTGCGCGTGCCACATCAGGGAAGGATCTGTAGACATGGCGTGACCCGTGTGCTGGCTTGAAGCCCTGATTTCATACCACAGCAATAGCAGCTGGTCTCAGGTATTTATGAACGAACGTCGTACTTGACATTACTCACAGTCAAGGTCAAGGACTGCAGGGAGGTGACGGGGTGTGTCTTTATGGGCGGCAGTGAATGCATCCTTTGGGTGGCAATATGGGTCCATGGGGGATTATTTTATTAGGCAGGAGAACATGGAAAAAAACATCAGGATAGGCTCAACAAACGCACCTGGGGAGGATAGCATCTGTAATAAAAACTTGTGCCAGGAGAGCGGTGGCAGACGCTCCTCCACCCTGGGTCCAACTCTCCGCCTGAACACCCGAAGTCAATTGGAGCGAGCGAAAGTTTAGCCCGATTTCTTTGAGCACTACAAGATTTGATCAGAAGTGAAATCTCACTAGCCTGAAAGTGCAAGTCTGCACCTTGCCAGTCGCGGGTCGACCAACAAGGGACTTCCCGGAAGCGCGCAGGAGGCAGGCTTTGAAACTTACCACAGCTTCTGATGTAATTGTAGAGCTTCTCTGAGCTGTCTGTGTCTCCTTTTTCATCGCACGAAAGTGGCCCAGGTCTTCCGGTTTCCGTTGCTTCTTCTTTGCAGCAGGTTGCCTGGAGGCCTTTGCGCTGTACGGCATGGGGCCGCATCATTTCACCTTCCACTTAAAGGAACTTCTAACGATGCAATACCGCTGTGACGAGACGCTGAAGCTGTGCGGTCGAAAACGACGTGAGTCCGATAGCCGGAGCGGAACGCATCCAATGTAGATACGGCTGCACCTGTTTTGGCCACCATGCAACACTAGCTTCCTGCACTGTGTTTTTGTGGAAAGGAAGGTTCCTCTAGGAATCTAGGAAGCAAAAGCCTGTTGAAGTGGCTGTTATAATATTGACTCCAGAAACCTGGAGTACAAATTCAACTACCCACAGCCATCGAAAACCACGAATAGCCATTCAGCAATCCCAGTTGCCACGTGGCACCGTGTGACACATGTGTCCAGCTACTAAAGGTTACAATGAATAAATTTACAATATTATGCAGTAGCTACAGAGCCCTAAACAGCAGTGAAAATAGCACACATTGTCTGCAAAATGTCAATAGGCAATAGGCAATAGTGGAATCATGGTGGATGGCTGCACTTCCTTTCAGTGATCTTCTATCAAATGTTTTGTGGTCGCAAGATGCAGTGCTTTGAAATCCTCGAGAACGCTGCAGGATGCAAAACGGGCATCAGCGCCTGCGCGAGAATCGATCCGGACTTAGCGCTGCCAAGCTCACGCAGCTGGGTTTGCCATCCACGATGAGTTCCGCCATCGCTTTTCCTGTCGCTGGTGCATTTAGGATCCCCCAACAGCTGTGGCCTGTAACAATCAATTCCAAGTTCAGTGCGGGAACATCTGGCTAATCCCAGCAGCACGTAATGGGAGTCAGCATATACCTTCAAGCACAATACGATACGATGCATAGCAGGTAAGCGTGCTAACATAATTATTGCCAGAGCAGCAGGATCGACTTTGCACATCAGCCTCTTGATGCCTGTTCAAACCCTCGCATGAGGGCATATAAATACTCCCCTTATTAATTACAGCAATATAATAGCCCATGATGCCTACGATGTGAGACCCCTCAAACGGCGATACTGCCCAGGCCTGATGCCGGTGCGCATAGCTCTCCAACTTCAAGACAATCATATAGTGTATTTCATAAACCCTCAAAAGAATGCAACAGCTGCTGCCAACTAGCCATGAGACAGGGCTTCAACATGTGGCTGCACACACCGCTGGCAATGTAGGCGTCTTCGATTCCGGGAATTCTGCCCAGAACGGGCAGGCCATCGGGGGAGGTGGGCAGGAAGCAGGCCTGCTGTGCCTCAAGCGTTCCCTCCGCCAGTGCACTCGACATAGCTGCTCCTGCTTCCTAATCAAAAGCACAAATACAGGTTGCTCAAGTGATCTCTTGGGGCGTAGTCCTTGGAGTCATGTAAGCTTCTTATCAAAGCTGAGCCACTTTTGGCGTGGTTCAAGCTCGCCTACACAATAAGCTCGCCCACACCATAAGCACCAATATCAGAATGCCCCGGAACGAAGGGGCGCGTACTTGCAGAGCTGTCATGGCATCGGCGCGAGGAGTGATGCTGAGCGGGTCATCCGGCACTGCAGAGCTGTCGCTCTCTCCACAGATGTAAACTGTGCCATCCGGCCGCGGATAAACCTCCGGTTCCTTGCGCTGACCTGCGTCCAGCAGATCTCCGGTCAGCCAAACCCAGTCATGCCCACTTCTGATGGCTCCCCAAATGTACACACGGCCATCCACCTGAGGATGTCATTGTGCTCCTCTGCATCCAGCAGGCGCAGCATCCTGGAGCCATATTTGCAGATCCCCGTATTCCAGTGCCGCTCACTGATCAGTGAGGGACTCATGAGATCAGCACCAAAGCATCCTGAACCCTAAAAAAAATACACCTAATCAGATCAGCACCAGCACCCTAAACCCTAACTACAAATATAAAATAGGAATTAAACCCTAACCCCTGTCGTAACACATTATTTAAGACGTATGTAATCCACCAGTAAAATCACTCTGAGGTCACTGCTCACACCCAAGCCCCAAAATATTTTTTTTGGTGCGGCGCATGCCTACAAGAACGACAATGGAAGAGAAGGGAACAGGTGACCGCACCCGAAGATGTGACGAGCTGGGCGAAGAGGCAGTCGGCGCCGACTGGGCGCGCTGGGCGCACGAGGATGCTATGCGCCTTCTGGCCGCCGATGCGCGGCAGCCCCGGGAACCACGCTGCTGCATCGCCGCTCCAGGGGCCCATCGCTATCACCACAGCCCTTGCAGGCAGCACTTCCCCATCCACTGTGACGCCTGCAAGTGGTGCACAGCATGGGGCGCTAAATACCTGTTCAGCATTCTGATAACCTGCTGACATTGAGACCCCTGGGACAACCGCAACACATCGCCGCTCCAGGGGGCCACCGCTATCACCATTTGCCCTTGCAGGCGATGTTTCCCCATCCACTGTGCCGCCTGCATGTGGAGCAGTTAAGCAGGGAAGCCTAAGGACCATGAACCCATATGTCTGGGGACCCACGTCGGTTGCTAAGAACAACAGCAACACATTGGTGCTCCAGGGGCCTCTCGCTAACACCACCGCGATCGCCGGCTGCGGTTGCTCATTCACTGTCGCGCCTGCGCGTGGAGCAGAGCAGAGGTGGGGGACCTAAATACCGCGGTGACCAATCTTGAGAAACTCCTAATGGTGAAACCCCTGGAACAACTTCGACGCATCAATCATTCCCATTGCTGCCTTGCAAATCCACCATTACCCTTTGCTAGCTGTGGTCTTTGTGGTACAGGTGCTGTGATACTGACAAGAACAAGGTGGTGGGGAACAAGTGGAACCTTTCTAGTATCAAGGTTTCTCCTGAAGGAAGGCATGCTACAGGAAACAGATTAAGATCAGGAGCACATGCGCATGCAGACAGCTGCCTAAACGACCACAAGCATGGTTGCAGGCCAGAAACCCCATGGCAACCTCAGCAAATGTATCCTCCAATATCAAGGAGACCAGCTGACGCTGCCATGGTCCCCCTGGGTTGCACCCAGTCTTTCTCGTGTTATGCGCCCCCTAGGACTCGTGATTTCTCCAGATGGATAGTACAAATTCCTCTGTTCTACTCGCACTCTTCTCCATTCATGCAATTAAGTGTAGTGCATCGCACCTGCCACCCGCGTGCCATCTGCGCTGAGTGCAGCCCCCTGCACTGTCCCGCGCAGCAGCCTTGCCCCTTTTGCCTCAGCATGACTCAGCAGCGCTTGGGTCAGCTTCTGCGGATGCACCTGCGCAGTTGTTCCCTCCTCCGCCATCTCCTGCACAATTTAGCAATGGGCAACCCTCAACCCTAACTCCCGACCCTTAACCCTAAAACGTCCCTTGAAAACTTTACGTGGTATAAAATTATAATGGTCATCACAATCCCCCACTTATCGAACAAGGATGGGCCCGAACTCCAAGTGGCGCAACAGTAAGCATCAGGAAGTATGAGGCATGAAAGGCAGCACACATTATAAAGAACCTGTGATTTGTGCTGGTGCACTGTAGTGTCTACAAAACACGCGCACATGGGCACATTCATTGTGTTCATATTTCAATTGAGACAGGCAGGCTCACTGTGACGCGGGTAATGTTGCCGTCCAGCCACTCCAGGTCATCTTTCCTCGCAGCTCGCCTCCTACCTGCAAAGCAATCACATCAATACATTGCAGCCTGCTGTTGTTGCCAGACACATTTGGAAGAAATGTGGCTGCAGACCTCCAGTCACCAAAACAAACCGAGCTACAAGTCTGCAGCAGCTCCAAGAACACCAGGTGTGCATGCAGTAACGCCATTCCTGCTGCCCAGGTACTTGTGCTCGATCTTTTCCCAGGAGATGACATGCATGATGCGAGACAGTCTCATACCTGGCTTTGCTGAGGCGGTGACGGAGAAGGTGCGCACTTCCCTGTAGCCTGTGTCTTCACCGAGGGTCTTTGCCAGCTCCTTGTGCAGTGCATAGCTCAGCCGTGCGAGTGGGCCCACTGGTGAGCTATCGTTCCAGTCCAACGCCAGGAATCCCCCTGCCTTGCCTGTGCGGAGTCGTGGCACAGCCTGAGACGCGTAGGCATTAAAGTTTGTCGCCCAAAGCAATTCATCTTTGCTGAGATGTGTCTGGATAAAAAATGCACCCACCAGTGGTCACACAATAGTTTTCGAGCTACGTGGGCAAAGCAAGTGCAACTTATACTCAAAAAAAAGAGAAAGGATGCTGACTGTGCTGCGGGCGTGAGAAATGTCTTGCCTGAAGAA
Organism: Coccomyxa sp. Obi; assembly: GCA_020887355.1. NCBI lineage: Eukaryota > Viridiplantae > Chlorophyta > Trebouxiophyceae > Coccomyxaceae > Coccomyxa > Coccomyxa sp. Obi. The sequence goes on from AP025001.1 coordinate 2,020,814, forward strand.
GCACATGCCACATCCCCTTTCTCTACGACAGTTGACTTCACGCCCTTCTCGGCAAGATAGTAGGCAATGGCACTCCCTATGATTCCGGCTCCGCAGATTACAATATCGTGATGTTTCTCCTGTAGTGAGAGGATCCCAGACTTCAATCCCTCTTTACTCAACCTTGACGCATGCCACAAGCTCTTCCCGCATAGCAATCTCCGTCAGAATTCACGGCGTATGGAGAGAAAATTACTATAGAGACTCACGTTATCCGCAGCCATCACTGATGCTCCAGAGGCCACGGCTGCACTGACTGTGTATGTACAACAATGCCGATGGCCACTTGATCTTGGGGACCTGAAAGTAAGCTGTCTGAAGTGGAAGTGTGGTCTTAGCGATAGCACTGGCAAATTAGCGGACATGGTGACTACGACATTATCAAAAAACGACGAAACAATGATCGTATTGCACAAATTCTTCCAGCTTCCGTTCACTGGGAAGCTACAGGTGTCCGCCTGTCATGCGCAGACAATGGCAAACGCTCCAACTCACCGCTGCTCAGATACAAAAGCAGTAACGAAATCTAGGCCAGAGTCTCCGCATAAGCTGCTCTCAGCTGAATCACAACACTTTTGCACAACTACGAATATTATGCAAGGCCTTACCAAAAAATACAAATTTGTTTAAACCGTTACAATTGCCCCAATATTCTGAAGTGAAAACAACACCACTGTTAGCTTATGAGCTAGGCAGAGCTCGCCAATCGCCTTATTATACCAACGCCATCTCCTCCGGCGGGGCCGGTGTGTTTGTTCGCACAAGCTCCGCTACTTCATCTCAACCCAACTCCTGCAGGCGTAGTCCTTCCCTGAAGCACTTCCACAGATGCTACAGCACTTCAATTCGTGCTGAGCTGGTCCCCTGAGGCACTTCAACCAGTTGCTGAGCTGCACAAAGCCCTTAGCAAAGCAGCGGCAATCGGCAGAGCCTATGATCTGCAGGCATCTTCCTAATCCCTTGAAGCACTTCAGCTAGTTGCTGGACCGGTCCCCTGTAACAGATGGACTTGGTGCTCAGCATGTCATCTGAAGCACTTCCACTAGGTGCTGAGCTGTGCAAGGACCGTGTTGAGAGCTGTGGCGTCGGCCGCCGCGGCGTCGGCCACTTCGGCGGTCGGCCGCGGCCCGGGGGGTGCGCAAAGACTCGGCAGCAGGCGAGCTCTGCTACAATATCCCAGCCCCAGCTTGATGTCTCAGATCTGCAGGCGTACTCCAGCACTGGAGCACAGTCAACTAGGTGCTGAGCTGTGCAAAGCCCGCAGCGAGAGCCGCAGTGGCGGTGGGCAGTGGCGCGTTTGGGGCCGGGGGGTGCGCGAACACGCGGCGGCTGGCAATCTTTGCTGGCAATCTGAATACCTGAGTGTGACAGATGTGCAGGCGCAGTTCTTCCCTGACGCTTTATAACTAGGTGCTGAGCTGTGCAAAGTTTGCAGCGAGAGCCGCAGTGGCGATAAGCAGCGGCGCGCCCGGGGCCGGGGGGTGCGCGAAGACGCGGCGGCCGGCAAGCGGCTGCAGCGAGGCTGCCCAGCGGGCAGCGCTGAGGTGGACCTCGGGCAGCGGCAGGCTGCCCGAGGCTGTCGCGATCAGCTGCCAGCGCAGCACGGACTCCTGGTATGGCAACACGCTCGCACTCCCTGTCCGGGTACCTGTTCAGAATCAATCACACCCTAAATAAACTGTACGTTGAAAACTGGAAATGTGTCGGTATTTGAAGTGCTCAGGGCTTGTGCTTGTTATTTGTAAGATGTCCTCAGCTCGCTGACAAGCAAGAATGCTGCAAGCCACCAAGCGGCACAAGCAGAGAAGCAACAAGGACCGCAAGGTTGCAACGGTTGTTGTGGCTCCTTAATGCTGTGCTGCATTGTGGCCTGCTGCATTCCTGTCTGATCAGTGCACGTACAACATCTGACAAGTAATCAGCACAACTGTCACATCCCTAGAGGCTCTGTCCTGGCGGCTGTGAACCACACTTACGCTGCAATGCCAGTGGAAACAGTCTTACTTCTGCGGCAGTGGGTGCTCGAGGATTTCAGTGTCCAAGCTCATCAAAATTTACAAGCTTCCCACTTCATCAAACAAGGAAATCAATGAGGGAGATGACCAGTGTTGTATGTTTAAGGGTTTTTCTGTCGCACAGTTTTGAAAACCCTTAAAACCCTAGATATTGAATATGAATTAACAGCGGCGCACCTGCTAGCACAAAGCCTGAGGTGTCTCCGATGCGAACACCGAGCTCCACGAGGTGGTGAGTTTTATTCTGAAGCCGCAGCCGCAGCTCAAATTGCGCGCCGGCCACCACCGCCGGGGGATCCCAATCCACCGCGGCCTCCAGCACTGGGGCTCCCCAGTCCTGCGTCGGCAGGGGGATCCGGGTGACCACCGCCGGGGGGACCTCTGACACCTCTGCAGCTGCTGATTCGGCGGGGGCACTGCCACTGCTCCGCACTGTCTGTACATCCGAAGGCCTGCGTGAAAATAAAGCATTCATGCACAACTGTTGAGGTTGGGCAAGACAACAATTTCTGGTAGCCACAAGCAAGAACAGCAGCCATAATGTCATCTTTCGCAAAAGGGTTCTGCGGAAAAGTTTTTTATAGAGGCAAGTTAATGGAGCGTTGCACCTACAGCAGAAAATATACGGATTGTGAGGAATATATTTGCCACCACCTCTTTTGTTCCAAACATTCAGCTCTACGTACATAGGATGGCAATGACATTTCAACAGGCAGAGCTTTTGTACTTGTTAAAGAGGGACAGGCAGGCAGAACACCTGCTGCGCTGCCACGTTACCGCCAGGTGGCCAGAGGGCAGGCCATGGCCGGCACGCTGACTCAGCACCTGAGCGATAACTGTGTGCACGTCCCCCTTCCTGAACACCACCGGGGCATCCTCTGTCGCTGTGGGCACAAAGCCCAGAATCGACACTCCTGCTCAGGCAAATACCCAAAAGTGTCAGTACATGCCAGCTGATTCAGCCTCCAGTTCTTGGTTTGGTTTTTTGTTTAATTTAGGGTTCGCATAAGGTTTACCCTAAATCCTAAATATAGTACACTTCTGGAAGGCAGGAACAGCCCCTTTCTCAATCCTGAGCATTTTGGCTGCCCATCCCAACAGCAACAACCTTCAAATCTGCTGCAAAATGGAAGTCTGTACACAGCCTTGAACACGCCCATGCCGCGGTCATTGCCTCCTAAACAATGCTGCTCAAAGGGTTTGGAGGGAACCTTGAAGACCCCAAGCAACCATGGTGGGATGAACAAGTCTCTTGATGTATTTGCATCTCGGTTGCACTAATTTATCAGCCAGAATAAGACAATGTGATGACACACCTGGACTATCCTGATCCGAGCTGGCAGGAGGCTCCACGCTGATGTGGCGCAGGATGACATCACACGGCATCAGCGACGCCAGCGAGGCCTGCGCGATGCAGGGCTGCCCAATGGGCAGCATGGTGGGCAGCGGTGCCAACCCCTGCTCTCCCCTCTGCAGGCAGGAATTCTTTCTCAAACAGTTCGCTCTACGACCCTTGACTAGAGATTTTTTTGGGTTAACCCCTAAATCCACCATTGCACTCAGGAAGAAAAAATAATACTATAAAGGCCTCTTTACTCCAACCCTAAAGCATATACTGCATTACCCTAACTTAAGTAATTAAGAAATATTTTCTGTCCCCCAGCATGGGTAACTCATAAGTGGTCTAGCAGTGTGCTTCAAAGAGACATACATTGAATGCCTTCTTTTTGCACCTACCATAATACGGGCATCGCCCTGCTCTACTGCCTGCATGAATAATGTTCAGCTCTTGTCCAATGGATTTCGGGTCACTGCAAATACCCTAAACTCTTTAATTGCATTTTTAGAAATATATGTCAACAAAAAAAAGCTGAGGCATGCAGTATTTAGGAACACATCTTCCATGGCATGTTTCTTGATTCAAATACATGTGTGTTCCTGAAGTGGTGCGCTCCTCAGCCTACTAATTTCAATCGACTTTTTTCATGGAGGGGGTTTTGGCTGACTGCCATAGCAGTAAGATCCTTTTCTAAAAAAATGTCTTTATGGGTACCTGGGGATCTGCAACGATGAGGGGGCATGTGCGGGCAGGCGCGGAGCACACAAGCTTGAGCTGAAAGGGGTCCACCACTGTGATGCCAGTAGTGGCAACCACCTGCCCAGCCTCTCCTCCAACCTGTAGCAACAGGTGGTTGTCTACCTTTTCTCTTAACGCAAACATGCAAAGGCTCGCATACACTTCCCTGACTGTCTCTGGGGCACAGCTAGCATGTGGAGTGTATAGCTGGCATTTAATAGGCACCACATTGCAACACGACTTTCGCAAACCTCCTCAACGACTCCCAAAATAACAGGATTGAAGGAATGGCATGCGTGGCCCCTAGCACGATCTTGACCACAGAGGCTCGCTTTGTGAGGTAGCAGACTCTGTGCAGAATGTACCGTGCTCAGCACTACTCTCAAAATCTTCTCTTCCCTTGTCCAAGCCAAAGGGGATATATTATGGTTGCCAACCCCGTCGCTGATTGCCAGAAAATGAGAAAATGCTCAGGTTGATAGTATGTAACTGCAAAGCACAGCTCACCTCTGCGGTCTGGTAGTTGAGACGAGCAATCAGCGTGACGCGACCGCTGCAAGGGAGCCTGATCAGGACACTTTTCTTCAACTGACCGGACACGGATGAGTCATCCAGGGGTACCGTCAGTGCGCTGCCGGCCGCCTTGGCCGCGCCTGCACAAGACAGCATTGCAGGCTACACTCAGTGTGCTCGATGAGCGGATATCTGCAAGAATCTGCCTGTTAATCAAGACTTCTGCAAATGCGTCCGAAGCATGTGTTAATCAAATTAGGATTGCGAAATCTATGCTCACATCTCCTGCAGACAACAGGAAGTAATGCATCTCCTGATCACAGGAATGTGCACTATTTCAGAGTCTCTGCCGAGGCGCAAGCATAGAGATCGCAGTGGGTCCCCCTCACGGCACTAGACCCTGAGGAGCCATCCCAATACATGATACAATGCCTGGAGCCTTCTCTGCTGACTGCACTGTGACTGCGCCCAGCATGTGCGCTCTTGACCGGATTATGAGTCGTCCAGGAAAGTACCTTCCAAAGGGAGTCATATCAGTCCAAGGGGAGTCGGTATTGTAAGATTGGGACGATCAATCCTTGCTGGGGCAATATTACTATATTTTCTTTTTCATTTTTTTTCTTTTGTTTTATGATGGTATCCAACCATGAGATGCCTCGCACCTGGGGCACTGCCAGAGGGCGGTAGGGAAAGCTCAGGGGCCTCTCCGGCTGTGTCCGCATGTGCCACACTGACACTGAGGACAGGTCTGAAAATGGCGCCCCTCACAGAGACGGCCACTTCTGCGGCGGATTGCTCGCCTGCTATGCCAACCTCCACAGTGCTCACCTGCACGCGCATCAAATATTCACCTTGGGACCCATACAACTATTTCGCTTTTCCAGCTTGGAATGAGAGCTCCACAGAATTCAATGAGATGAAAAAGCCCTCTCAGACTGCTGGCCATCAAGATTGCTCTTCGCAGAACGCAAGTATTATGCCATGTAGACCAGGGCATCAATTTCAATGAGCGCAACCAAGCTTGGGTTTTTTCTTTACAAATGAGTCAAATTGATCGAACCCCGTAAGCAATATGAGGGACTTTGCAATTCATCAGCATCTAGGCGCCTCGGGCATACGGAAAGGACAGTATGAAGCAAGAGCGCACTCACTTCCAACACAGGTGCTGCATGGGAGGAGGGAACGTCCACGTCGTAGACGCCCGCCAGCACAGCATCGGGAGGGAACGCTGGCCGCAGCTCCTCCGAGCTCACACCGGGCTGCCCGATGGGCACAGTGCCTGCATATCAGCGCACGCAGCAAGCGGCGCTCAGCAAACCTCATACAGATCAGTAATTTGCCATCACCTCCATCATAGTACCAATGAGCTTTCAATGGTCCTGTCAGATGCGAAGTCCCTCAAGTCTTGGCCTTAGCACAGGGACGTTCAAGCTCACCACAGGAAGAAAACCATCATGCTGCATGCAGTAGCTTTAAACTGAGTCTGAATGTTGTGTAGCACAGAAGTGCGGAAACGAGGCGCGTCACCCTCAAACCCTGTGTATATCCCAAAAAACAAAAGTGCACCTGGGGGAAAAAGGCCGAGGCTCCATACAAAGGCAGCATGCGGGCCGAGGTTCACTATAACATCGGTGACCCTTGCCCGGCCGCTTCCCGCAGGTTGCCAGGTGGCCCATGTGCGCGTCCACTGCCCCGGCCTAATCAGGATCGGATCGGTCCCCCCGCTGCTGCTATCTTCAGCCCCCCCGGCGGTGGCAGTTGCCTGGGGAGGCGCTGAATGCGCAGCTACCTGGAAGCTCCCGCCTCCCTGCTCCTCCACATTCACCTGCAAATCACTAGGACGATAATTACACCATTGTATTCGCTCCTTTTGAATTTCCAATGATGATTGCATTTGACCAAGATATATGGGGCCCGCATGAGCTTCACCATCAAGAGAGGCTCTTTGGAACAAGCCAAAGAGTATAGCTGCCGCAGTAGAAGAGAAAGTAGTGCAGCGACAGAAAATAGAGCGGATAACCAGACTGCAAGAAGACTGTACAATCCAAGTTATTCTCTCAAGTTGTAGCACAACCCACAAGGGCTAAAGGGCTTGCTATGGCCAACCATGGGTTTCTCTATCCAAAACAACACTCGAACATCCTGATGCATGCACCGGAAGGTGCTGATCTATAGAGTGTAAATGTCAAATTCGCTATCAAAACTAGAGCAAGGGTCTCAAGAAAAAAAGGTTGGGATTGGTATTAGATTTCGAGCAGCAATACAAAAGGGGGGCGGTGTGTGCCCACCAAAATGGAGCTGGCTGGCAAATCGGCAGGGATGTTGCTCCACAGAGCGACGCCAAAGCGCACGGTTCGCGCATTGTCTGCTGTCGCCGATTCCTTACGGGCCATCTCAGCTGTAATGTCAGGACTGGAAGCCGGTTGGAAGCCAGCCAAAAGCGCGAGCGCAGACAGCAGCCCATCCTTTACGGGCCGTATGCGGAACTCCAGCGCCGCGCCCGTTACGGACCTCTCTTTTGCTGCCTCCGCGCCACCTGTCAAGGACAACTGCTCAGCCCCTCCTCAGACTTCGCACAGGGAAACACATGGTGCTACGTGGTGCTTGACCATGGTACAAACGCCTGAAAATTGCATACTTCACTGGCATGTAGTTGCCTGGAAGGCAGGCGTGCAGAGGTCAGAATTCAGCAACATGTTGCCGGGTTGATGTCTTTGTGCACCTCCTCTCCGTCCCTGGTAATGCAGAAATGTGATCGGGGGCAGTTTCTCTGAACCCTAAATAAACCCTAAAAAATAAATTATAAATATAGGCAATTTCTCATCACCAGGAACTTAGAGGAGGCCCACAAAGATCGACCCTTTATAAGGTGGATAGCTGATGCTATACATAGGCATGGAATAAGTGCCTGCTGGCCAGCGACGCTCTAATGCACATGACCGAAGAAGAAGGCCAGCTTTTACGAATAGTTTGCGCTGAGCCCAAAACAAAACCGTAAAGTATCTCGTTGATATGAACAAGCAAAGGACAGGGAGGCACCTGATTTGGCGGTGGGTGAGTGGGGGGTCGCTGGGGGGCCCTGCGGGGGATCAAGGCTGCACAGCGTTGCGATGGCGGCCCTGGCGATGGCCTCGCGCTGGTGCCGATCCATGGAACGCCTCAGCGCGGACAGCTCCAGCGAGTGCCTCACATGCTCCTGTCACATTTGCACCAAGTAACGTGAGATAAAACCACATGGTGCTTTTGCATTTGCACCTCACAACATGCAGCGTGTGCAACAAACAGGCTCTGCAGTTGAATATGCATGAATAAAGTATCTGCCTCCTGCAGCAGCAGTTGACCAAACGAATTCTGCAGGATGGAGGGCAGGTTGCGTGACAGCCGAACCCTAAGCCCTAAACCTAAAATCCTAAAACGCTAAACCCTAAACCCCAAATAAATAAAACATATACAAGACATGAGCACAAGGACGGCCATGCCCGACGTGTGCATTCAAGTGGGATTGCAAACCCTGAACCCTGAAAATACAAACACTGGAATCCTATAAAATGCAGAACAGACGAAGAAGACCAGATCTGTGGTCCACACACCTGGTGAAGTTTGAGGCGGGCCGCGCATTCTCGAAGCTCCAGCAGTGCCGCTCCCAGGGGAACCTCCCAACCCTCCCGCCTGTATATGCCTGCACATTGCACGCCATGACCCATTCATAGGTTTACCTATATAACCTCACCTAAGCCTCAATCATAAACCTGAAAAACTGTACGCAAAATGAAATAAAATTTAGAACCCAGAAATATATATACAGGCATGATCCAACCTACAACATAAACCGCTGGATCTATCAGCCGACAGCAGTATTGCTCTACCCACCATCCACTGCTTGCATTGACAAGGCATGAAAAAGTGTCATGACGCAGACCTTTTTTTACGTGTTAATAATTGGAAGGGGTAAGTGCGAGAGCAGAGGGTACCAAATGCATAATAACAAGAACAGAAGACCATGTTCGTAGCCAAACAAAAAACATGAAATGGACTACCAACATCCCTCAAAGCCCGTATATGAGTTTGCACGGGGACGTCGTCTGTGGCAGCCATCAAGAGGGACAAAACGCCTGACAATGCACCCTATATATCATTCTGTAGGATTCTTTTTCCGCTTAAAAGAATATTTAAACCCTAAAAGCTAAACTGCAAAATGGTAAAGAACACTAAATTTGTGAGCTTACTGCTACACGCACCTGCCACGGACAGCAGCATGCTTCGGGCGGCCGCGGGGTTCTGCGCGACGAGGTGCTCCCGGGCCATGAGCGCGCCCAGGTGGTAGGCCATGCGCGCCTTACATTTCTTTCTTTAAGGGTTTTAGGGTTAGGATTTAGGGTTGGGGCAAAGCAAGGGTTACTATCCGCACCTGCCACGGATAGGAGCATGCTTCGGGCGGCCGCGGGGTTCTGCGCGACGAGGTGTTCCCGGGCCATGAGCGCGCCCAGGTGGTACGCCATGCGCGTCTGCCGCGTCTTGCCGCCCGGTGAGGCCATGAGCAGCTCGTGCGCGGACTGCAGCTTTGCCAGCGCCACGGCCGCCAAGTCATCACCTGCGCCCAATTTGGAGACCTGCCAGAAGAAGCACCGCACGTGCATTTGGTTCTGATGAATCGTTTCTCAGCAATATTTGAAGCGCATGATTCGTGATGCCATCACACGCCAGACTGAATATTCAACAAAGACAGTCAAGCATTGCACCTCAAGTGCAGGTATACCTCCCCTTTTTCCGCCACACCAAAACGTATAAATCTGAACAGTCAGGAAATATGCACCTCAAGAAAGTGCAGGTACTCCTCCTCAGACAGGCGCCGGAGCCCCTCTGCCGCTAGGAATTGGCCCACATACGCGCCCGGAACGACGGCCGGCGCGGCAGCCGCGGCGCCCGTCGGCCGCAGCTCCCGAGCGCGCTGCGCCGCGCGGCGCCGGTCTACCGCGGCGTGCGCCGCGCCGAGAAAGAAGTGCGCCGGTTGCGCTTCTCGCTGCAGAACATGCATAGAAGAAGTCAAAGGACCTGCAGAGCACTCAGGCATGCTCTGTAAATAATCTGCTGTTTTACACCACAGCTTGCTTTGAGGAAGGGAACTTACAAGAGAGGATTGGTGACTGTAATATCGGGCACTGAGAAGGAGGCCACACTCACTACAGCATGCTTCTGGGTTATCAAGGCATGCTCAACGCATGACAGGATACATTCATTGGCCACTTTGGGCATTTGTAAGATGTACCTGCGGCGGAAGGAGGCCTGCATCTACGCGCTGGCTGAGCAGCTCGCCCATGACGGAGTACTGGCGCACGAGCCAAGCGGCGTGCGCGGCCGCGGCGGCCGGCGGTGGCGGCAGCAGCGGCCGCTGGAACGCGGCCATGTGCGCCCGGAACTGGCCGAGTGCCTCAGCCACATTCTGCTGATGCAGCAGCAGCGTCACCACCTGGACACATCACACAGAATACAGACTTCAGAGGGGTGCACAGAAGCAGGAAAGCACCTACTCAATCTCTAAATGCGCAAATATTTACCAGTAACATCGCACAAGCCCAGCGCGATTGATCCCTCAGTTCCTCAGTAGCAAGAGGTGCATGAGTAAACCCATGCGCTTCCCACCCACAACATCGAACACAGAGAGTGCACCGAAGATGACAGACCTTCAGGTGGATGAGCTCAGCCACAGCAGTGAGCTCGGTCCAGCGCTGCAGGGGCAGCGGCCCGGTGGGGTCCACCCGGCCCAGCTCTGCGTACGCCGACTGATATGTCTTCACTGCACTCGCCCAGTCCGCCCTGAACTCCGCCAGCGCGGCCACCTGCAGAGGGTTGCGCGACGCCTTAGTGTTTAAGGTTTCTACTTCTTTTAGGGATTGTATAGGGTAAATAAATAACATGAACCCTAAACCTGTCTGTCTGTCTGAGGACGAGCGGACAAATACAGACCGCTAGTCTGTCCCCACTACAGTTGCCAAATCGCCGAACAACTCCGCCGAATGGAGATTGCAGCGCTATTCCAATCAAGGCCTCAGATTTCGACCAACCAATAGACTAAGCCTGTTCCAGACGGAGGATGCAGGCATGAGCATGGGCTGAAAAGTCGCGGAGGCTGAGTTCGCGCGCCTTGACGCCGATGTGAACTGCAATGATGGCAGAGGACCGGTATTGAGAACGAGCTCGCGCCGGGGAATGGATAAATTGTGCGTCCAGCGCCAGGGGCTGAATTTTATGCGTGATTTATAGTCGACCCCGGCGCGTTGCCACACGGGAGCTGGTTCTCATTACAGGGGCTCTGGCAGTTATTCGGGGGCTTTTTATTTTACGTAGGGATTTTCAAACAGGACAAAGGGCTTTTTCAATATTGTATTTTTTGGGGTCGAAAGGTGTATGATTAGGTAAGATGGAGGCCGGGTCGCGCGCCTTGAAGGCGGTGCGCACTGAGACGGCCGGCGCAGGGTTGCGGCGCTCGGCGTGGACGGCCAGCCGCCGCCGCGCGTCATCGGCATAGAACGCGCCGGCCGCCTCGAACAGGGCACGGCTGAGCCGCCGCAGTGCCACCTCACCCTCCCCGGTCCCGAAGCTGATCACCCACCTGTGCATGCACAGAGGGGATGTGTCGGGGAATTGGCATGAACTTATCAGACATAGGGTCTAGGGTCTAATTCCTAAACCCTAAATAAAATAAAATAACCCTAAACCCTACACCCTAGTTATAGAGGAGTGGCAGAATATTGTTGCAATCGCTTTCAGCCACCACAGAGCCGCCTCCCCTGTACCAAAGCGAGCAGCTAACTGTATGCGCGCCCAGAGATGTCGCCCTTTATTCCGGCGGTGTTGAGTAATAGAATCCCATGCACAGCGCTGCTGTACCAGAGCTGACTATCCACAATCATGGCACGTCAAGCTGGACTTAGGACCCTTGAGACAGCAGTGCCACGGTGCTGATTAGGAATTTGCTGAAGCAAAGGCTGCAAGGAGTCCCCTCTGCGTGCATGGATCAGCAGCAGCGAGCGGTCTGCCAGTCCACAACACACAGGGGCTGTGCATGCAGGAAGCACTATCTAATTTATTATTAATTTTTTGGGTTGTTGGGGTTAGGCATACGTTAACCCTAAACCCTCACCCAATAATAGACCCTGAAAAGCCCTAAAAAATGGAGGCAGCCACATGCCTTCTGTCAAGGGCGGCCTGGCGGGTGAGTGCGGCGAGGCGCTCCTCGGGCAGGTCACCGGGGGGACTGTCGGGCTGACTAACGATGACTAACATGACACGCGCGCCGCGCGGCCGCGTCGCCTGCCGCACCGCCTCCAGCCCCGCCAGCACGCGCGCCCACTGCGCCGGGTCCCCCGTCACCGCCTCCCTGCAAATATTAACCCTAAAGTAAGAACCCTGAATAAGGGAGCAAGACGCAAGATCCCCTTCCTCACACTTGTGCCCTCGAATGGCTTGTTCAGAAAGACCACAGGGTGCATTGCTTAAATGACAAAGCCAGCATGTGCGCTCACTGCATCAGGTTCAAGGCCCGTTCATGAACCACCATAACGATCCCCGCAGCATGTCATTCCTTGCCTAGAAATTTGGATCCTTGCAATCCAAGTGAGAAGAGCAGAAAGTCAAGGATGGCAAAGCCATTCCATGCCTCTGCATGCTGGTGTGGTGTCACACAAAAATGCTGGAAAAATGCGCCCAGGGCAGAGTTGTATTAAGAGCCGCACCGCTCAAAGAAGACAGCAGCCACAGCTGGACGTTGCTGCCTGTGCTTGGCGAACCAGTCTGCCTGCAGCCATCAAAAAGAATCTGTTAACACTTGCTCCATACACATTTTGGCAGATGGCAGGCAAACATAGAGAGTAAGGTGGCTTTAAGCAGTGCAAGGAAGCATCTGTACACCTTGAGGATGTTCAATGGACCGCTGGGAGCTGTCATCGATGCCTTCTTCTCCCCTGCAATGGCATCGGGCTTCAGTTGGGACGCCATAGGGGAGTGAAGTGTTGTATATTGACAATACAAGTGTAAAGACACACAACATTGCGAGAAAGTATACCATTCACGCCTTACAGACATGGAAGAAGGCAGCTTCTCCGCACCGAAAACGCGTGCAGCCATGGCAGGATCTCCTATGCCAAGAGAATTGATTGGTGGTTTCTGAGCCGCCCGTAAGAATTCTCCGATGATCCCATGAAGGCCTTGACATCCCAGTAGAGCAACCAGGGCCAGAGGAGGAGTGGCCACCTCTGCTGGATAGAAGTCCATCACTATGGTGGTTGAGTTATGAGGAATACAACCTGGCGTAAAGTGGTTTGAACAAGAAATATGCCGGTATCAGTATATCAGGATGCTGTCAATTTTTGTTCACTTTTCAGAGAAGCGTCCAGCAAAGCAGGCATGGTGAGACAAACACCAGTGATCGCTACTGAGCATGATCACGTTGCGAGCGTGATTATTCACTATAAATCTGTCTGGAATTGCAGTAGAATCCGCATGGAGTTTTTGTTTCGTTGTCCAAACACTCCTTGGACTTATAAAGACTGAAGCTGAAATGGTCTATAAATATAGGGTACAGGGTCAAAACCCTTGACTCAAGGGTGGACGGTTTAAAGATTATATAGGCTGCCTGTTCAGGCTGACCAGCTGGCTTCTGTCGCAGAACCGTTGCGCTTTCTTGGGGTAGAGATCTTCAAGAAGGCATCACCAAGTGAATTTGAGATTAATCAGCTGTTCTGTATCTGAAAGCGAAGCATTTATTGCTATATTCAACTCGCTGACCGGGCAGTCTTCGTGACCAAACCCACATTGAAAGGGCATTGGGCCCAACATTTTACTAAGTAGACACAACCAACTACATTGGCCGACACCTTGCAACATACGGACTGTAACCAATGATGCAGCTCACGCGAGGTGGTGTGCTCCCTGGGTCGGCAAGGTCCGCTTTCCACGGAGGTCAGAGCGATGTGCCGCTGCGCCGAATGGGAAATGTACACCGCCGATTTTCAAATCTTGCGGTGAGATCTCAAGAATGCTTCCACACATCTCTTGAAGATGCACCCAATTGCTGTCAGCAGCTACGTGGGATCAGTGCACTTAGGCTCTATCCTGACTTCACGCTACGCTGTAGAAAGCGGTCAGCCACTGTGATAACCTGTGCTTCATCAAAATAGCTTAAGACCGACTCGACATGACTACACCCGTATTTGAGCAAAAAATCATCACGGGAAACACGAAATGCCGGGGGTGGGGTTTGGTGACATGAGAGGCCGATCCTAGGCGTGGACCTTGAAACTGAATCAAAACTCTGGAAGGGTTGCTGATTGATTCTGTGATGCAGTGTTGTCATCTGGATGTGGGTTTCAAAGGAGAAGGACTCAAGAGAAGGAACGGGCAAAACGGGTCCAAGCCAGGCATGGCTGTTCTCTTTCCCAGCACGAAGCCGTCCGAGCCCTCTCAGGAAGTGCAAGGTGCTGTTGCCCAGGCCGCCTGGTCACTTTAACTCCCTTGGTAGTACCCACCTCCTGGCAACGATCGTGCACCTCTGTGATAACTTGAAAAACGCCTCATTTTGACAAAATGTGTGCTGCTCACGTAATCTGGCGCAATTCCTGCTGAGAGCTTTTCAATCATTCGTGGGCCACGGCATGTATAGCACGACTTACTGACAACTTACTGACATGGCAATAGCCGGCAAAGTAGCACAACTGACTCACACAGCAGCAACAAGCTCCAGCGTGTTGACCACCTGTGTTGCACACCAAGCTTTCCATGCCCCCGCAATGTGCGTGGAGATTAACGTGATGTTGTATGTGCAGAGCAAGCGGATCAAGCACCGGTCACCAAAGCAGCGGCTTGGCTTGCAAAGCTTGAGGCCGCAGAGCAGCGCGCTGTGGTGGCCGAGGACTTTGATGAGGCCAATCGGCTGAAGCTGCAGATCGAGGAGCTCACAGCTCTTGAATCCAAGTAGGTCCCCAATGCTTAGTCAGCGCTCAACTTCATTGGAGACCATCTTTTAATGTTGTGATGGCCATGCTTCACAGCACATGCAGTCTTGTATACAGAGGAGGTATGGACATGCACATGTCAAAGCCAAGCTGAAGAGCTTGCGAGGCTTCAAGCCGTGGATATATTATTCCCTGACGAGGTCAAAGCATCCACATCGCAGCCGCATGCTTGCCGAGCTTGTGGCTTACTGGCGCAAATATCTCCAACTGCAGCAGCAGAGTTTTGTTTACGTTAATGACAGCAACCGTGTCATGCAGCCACACTTGTGAAGTCTCGAGGTGCAGAAGAAGAAGAAGCGATTACTCCATTCCAGCCATCCAGGTATGATTAGATGTCCAAGAAACTCTTTTTCAATGCAGATGTGGGCTGATCTCATGGGGTGACTGTTGCAGGCGGAGCGCTGCAATCCAGGCAAGAGACTATGATGCAGCCAAGATTTTCACACAGGAGGTCAATTCGCTGCTGCCAGCCAATGGCGCTGAGCCCGACAAGGAGACCGATGATGAGGAGCCCAGCGAGCCAATCAGCCCCGGACCTGCAGAAGTGCAATCCGAGGTATCCATTTTCCCCCAATGTTAATTCTGATTCCTGAAGCCATGAAAACAGCTTCATTTGAGAAAAGTTTCGGTAGGGAACCAACACGATATGCAAGCAGGCAGTAAAGGCGGAGCGTTATGCAGCAGGTGGTTCACTGCAGAGAACCTGTCCACCACATATTTAAATTTCAAAACCTCCGAGACAACGAACCCCATAATTTTAAGAAATGATTTTCAGGAGCCGCTTTTGACTGATGGCATGCGGATGGGGGTATTATGACATAAGTCCCAGAATACCAGTCTGCAAAATGCTTCTAACATAATCACCTCATGCGGATTTTTAGTGCACGAATCTTGCATAAATGCAGCCAGAAAATCTGAGTACTACAGGTTTACTCACGAGACCATCACGTAGCCCCGATCTATAGATCTGCGCTCGTCAGAGACGAGTCGTCACATGCTTCACACATAGGTGAACATATTACTGATTATACAGGTTTCTGCAGGATAAAATTCCAGGGGAAACTAGTCCGGAGGAGGAGCAGAGCAAAGGCCGCAAGCCGGTGCCGCTATCGAAAGGCGCTGCGACGTATGTAGACATCAAGATTGTCACCCACCGCAACATGGAGAAGGAGAAGGGCTTCAAGCCCCGGCTCACTCTCGAGGTACACTTTTCATTGTTTTTCTTTTATGATCAAGGGTTCAGGGTTTGGGGTTAACCACAACCCTAAACCTAAAAAAATTACATTAAAAAGGTATAGGCATGTTCAGAGAGATGCGCCTCTCTTTCTCTGCACTGCTGGCATCTACTTGTTTCTCATTCGGACTCGCTATAACCTGTAGCAGAACACCCAATCACTCACTACTGCCATGCAATCCACTGTGACTGTAGCCAAGGCTGTGCAACACATGAGATTAGCCACAAAGAAATCTTCAGAGTGATGCCTGGACATCGCCCGACATCTACCGGCAGATCTGGCGAGAAAAAAGAAAAACGAAACAAACGAGAGGGGGAATTGAGCCTGGGAACTGCAAACGCAACAGGTGATCTCGGAGACTCCCGGCGTTCCCAGCGTGGGCTTTGATGCCACGGAGTGGGGATATGAGCAAGTGCAACGGCAGACCGGCGAGGTGGAGGGCTTTGGCGATCTGGGAGCCGTCTTCTGTGCAAATGTGGAGCTTCCCGCTGGTTTTGGCACCCCAGGTAAACTCATCCTTCCTTTGAATTAATTTACAGTCAGTCACTTACACCTTCTGAGCCACCTAAAATTGATGCCATGAACCAGGGTCAATTATTGGCCTGCATCCATGCATTCTTTAGATGAGACCAAAAGGATCATGCCGGGCTTTTAGCAGAGCAGAGTTCTTGTCGGGGAGGTGTCAAGTCTTGTGCCTTACAAATCTGTCTGCAGCTCAACAATATGCTTATTTTTTTATTCCAGCCCTGAAAATTCAACCCCTGAAGCCTGACCCTTAGACTATCTTCGAACGCGAGGATGACAGATACTTTGTTGTGATCGGCAGGCGCATTGCTCATCCAGAAGCAGGTGCATTCAGCGGGTCTGGGCTTGCGAGGGGCACTGGTTATGCACTACAAGTGAAATACTCCAACCCGACGCCATGTTCGCAGTGGGGATAACTGACGTTTTGTTGTGATTTGCAGGCGCGTTGCTCATCCAGAAGCAGGTGTATTCAGCGGGCCTCGGCTTGGGAGGGGCACTGGTTGGGGCGCTCGGCTTCCTGAGCGAGTCCCCTCTGGATGGGCTGCTGAACGTCATCACAGAAGTAGTCGACCCCGAAGCAAACCACCGCATCTACATCAGCAGGGTGTCGGTTGGAGATGTCACTTTCCACTGCCACTCTGCGGTGCACGAGAAGCAGGTGCGACTGGCAGTGTTCATCCATGGGAAAACGCTACATGGAAGACATTCACAACTGTGCTTCTGCAGGACGTTTCAGTGGAACGCAAGTTGTGGACTTTTGCAGAGATAATGGACGGGGGATTGGCTATGTGAACCAGAGTCCTGAGTGTGACCCTCTATCACCCAGGCTGGCTATCTTTTCCATCCGCTGTTAGCATAGTGGCGCTCAGCAGAGGGTCCTGCCTGTTTTCAGGAACATTTGAGATGCACCTTTTTTGACGTAGGCAACAAGAAGGCTCTAAGTTGTCTCTGCAGGAATCCATGCAGGTGTTATTCCAAACACTGCAAGCTGAAGTTTGTACTGGTGCGGTGCAGGGCAAGCGGGTGTTCTTCTCCGCGGATGCCAAGTTGCCGAAGGACACACCGGAGCCTGTTGCTGAGCTGCGCAGGGTTGAGCTGCTCTCCATCCAGGTGAAAATTGTGTGACTTTATTAAACCACATAATGAATATTTTTGAAAAGCCAATGTAAGAGTGAAAACAATGGTGTGCTGGTCTCTTGGGATATTCATTGCAAAATACCCCCTTTTTATGTCCAATATGAAAATTTTCAGTAGGTTTTCTCTAACCCTAACTCCCTGAGGTTTTCTGAAATTCAGGGCAGGAACCCAGATGGATCGCATACTGTGGAGTCTCGCCACCAGCGCAAGGGGCCGGATCGCATCTACGACTACCAGACTTACAATGGTGATTCTTCCTCAAAATGTGAAAGTTTCCCTTACCTTTTGCAAACATTACCAAGATCGATGACAATGTGAAATGCCCACTTGGCGTCTGTACGTTTATCACTGCTTTTTGGATCGCCTTATTTCACTGCATGCCGGTGTATTTATAGGATCTCACTCAGCAGGAGTTCCCAGATTTGGCCCGTTTCCCATGATGTAGGCTATTAGTCATATGTAAGAATCTGGATGACTAAGGGTGAAGTGATGGCACCACAGATCTGGGAGATGCAGTGCGGTCGCCTGATTTGGAGCGGCCCAACCTGGGCGGGTCGGAGGAGTTCCCTTTTCCGAGGCGCATGCGCACCGGCCGCCCCGAGGTCAATGGCTACGAGCTGCGCCTGCCGAAGCAGCAGCGTGAGACCCTTGTTTATCAGGGTTCAGGGTTTCCTATTGCACCCTCTTCAGCTCCAGGGTTTGGTTTGTGAACTCCTGGACGACACACTGTTTTACCCTGGAAGAGGTGGGACGGGAAAAAAATATTATCGCCCCGAAATCAACGGCTAGAAGCTGCGCCTGCCCAAGCAGCAGTGTGAGCCCCTTTTCTGCACTCTATTTTTCTTTCAGGTTCTGGGGTGTAAACCCTAGGATGAGAACCTGTGATAGCCCATTGTTACAGCCCAAAAGATGAGGGCAGGGGATGTTATGGAAGCAGCGGAAATTTTTGAACGGCCCAGTCAACTGCCCGTTGCAGTCGGCTGTGCCGAGTTTGATGGCACAGCACTCGACACCTTTCATTGTTTCCAGTGATCACTACAATATTTTTGGAACTCCAGTAGAGCCCAAGGGTGTGGTATGTGTGAACAGTCAAACATATGTTTTTGGTGCGCAGTTGGTTTTCCCATACAGCTGCCATGGATGCCCTATGATGAGCAATTCAACAAGACAAAGACCTTCGGCTTTGTGGGCGATGAACTGCGCGCCGGCATAAACCAGGTATGTTGTCACTTCTTCTGAAACATCCGTCATTTTATGTCATTCTGTGCAGATCAGATTCTCAGCATTCATTTTGTTTTGACATTTGTCCTACTTTTGGGTTGTACCCCTTGGCTTGAAATGAACACCCTGGGACCCTATCATGACACAGGAATGTATGTTGCTGGTTCCAAGTTCAAGTTGTGTTTGCAGATTCCATCCAAGATCGGGTCGCTGTTCCACAACCTGGGAGACAAGTACTCGTACCGCAGCCTCCATGCCGTGGACGCCCTCTTCACCGAGCCCAGTGGTATGCGCAGATCACAATGATATCTGGGGTTCCGTAAATTAATTTTAGGGTTTAGGGTTAGGTTTAGGGGTCACGTATGGGAACCCTTATACCCAAATTCAAATCCTAAACAGAAAAAGAAGAGTTTAAAAAATCAAATTCATGTATAAAATAGGATAGGAATAGTCAGAATGCAGCTTGTGCAGCATGCATGCAGCTCTTCCTCGAGCATTAAACTGTGAAGCCTTGGATGAGGACAACTCAACCAAGAAAGCACACAGAGCTAGATTTTTCTTTTTAAGGACGTTAGTATTGCTGATTGTCAGTCCTCTGATTCTGCTGATGTGCGTGATTGCAGCCATGGATTCCAGGAACGGCATCGTGAAACTGAAGCAGGCCGACAAGGTCTTTGACAAGCTGAACGATTTCTGGTGAGGACATACACACCAAGCTTCTGCCCGTCCTACATTCCTGTAAATGTGACGTCTAGGCACTCGTTGAAAGCCAGCTGATGCACACTGTTTATTGGCAGTTCTCCATTGCCCTGAGTCATCTAGTGAGGGCTCCACGTCCCTATTTTTATTGGCTGTGCTGTTCAAGAGGTCAAAAGGTGGTACTGAATCATCCCATTGTGATATTGTGTACGACCTTGACCTTTCACATTACAGAATGTGTTATTCCAACAAGCAGGCAAGCAAATCCAGGGTACCACGGGCATGTCAAAGAGCCGGCAACTTCTGTAAAACTGCACCTTTAGAGATGCTTCCTTGTGTACGCGTGGTTGTGGCTGCACACAGGCAGGCGAGCAAATTCAAGCTGCCGAGGGTGCGGCGCAACAGGCAGATGGTGTGCTTCACGGACGCTGAATTCGGGCGGCAGTATCTGGCCGGCCAGAACCCATGCATCCTGGAGCAGGTCACACCAGAGTGGCTTGCGGCAACCCCCTTCGACAGCAAATCCATTGGCGGTGCGACCCCAAATTCCAGTATAACAAACGCCAAAATTTCAAGAGGTATTTGCACCTGCTGCGGAACAGCCCCTCGCATAGTAGTGCACTGGATCCCACATCGATCGGGTCAACGCCCCGATCTTTGCATGGCATGTGAAGGGGGGCCCGTGTTCTTTGCAGGCCGACTGGAAGGCAAGACTCTTGAAGAGCGACTGCAGGAGGGAAATCGCCTCTTCCAAGCGGATTACACTCACCCTTTCGGTGACTACATCGAGCGGATCAACGCTCAGAAGAAGGCGCCCGGGACCACCGACATCAAGTGGCTCACCAAGGACCGCGTGCAGCACGCCGGCCGCGCCCTCTTCTACTTCACGTGCGACTGTTTACACCCCTTGGTTGTTTAAGATTTTATACATACCAAGGGTTAGAAATTTGTACCGTTTTGATCAAGGTGTTGCTTAAGGTTTAGGGTTTAGGGTTTAGAACCCTAAACTCTAAAAGGGGGAATAATTGTAACCTTAAATTTTATCAATATACTATATATATATATATATGCAGGGACAATGGCAGCCTGATGCCGGTGGCGATAGAGCTGCAGAAGGTTGCCGGGGAGGCCGGCACCGTGTACACTCCCTATGACACTGCGGAGCTGTGGCAGCTCGCCAAGGAGATCATCAGCTCCATGGACTGCGGTGCGTCCACCCTTCATTCTTGGGTTAAGGGATTAGGGTTTATGTTTCAGGGTTCACCCTGAAACAAAGACGATTCAGGTGCCATCTCTGGTGTCAGAATAGCCCTGAAGGACCCGGGGCAGTTTTGTGCCAGGATTGACTTATCCATCCTTTGCCTTGCTTTACAGCATGGATGAAGTTGTCTATGTCGGTTTAGTAGGCAACTAGCCAGGTGTGGGTTGAAAGTTTGTCCCAAATCTTCAGGTCTACAGATGGGACATTGTACCCTTTAGGCGCAGGCCAAAAACAAGGCAGGCCTTAAGCCGGCCTGCTTCTCATTGTTGGTGTATTCTTGCGAATTTGGAAGGGAGCTGTGGTGGCTGATAAAGGAACAGGTTTCCTAACTGAATGGCAGTGAGCATCTTATATCTTACGCCAAGTATCAGGTTCCAGGTTCTACCTGAGGTGGGCTTGGTTGATAATCTAGGCCAACATCAGTGCGAGGCAGACTCAATTGATCGAGGTGGTTTGCATGCTGACATGGCCGCTGACTGTGCAGGTTTCCATCAGCTGGTGAGCCACTACCTGCGCGCGCATGCATGCCAGGAGCCCTTTCTCATCGCCACCATGCGCCACCTGTCCGCCCTGCACCCGGTGAGTCACCTGTGGCTACTCTGTTCTCGTGTTTTGGATATTTTGCTATTGCAAGGCAGCCCTTTGGGATACCAGGAACGGTGTACTCGTTGGATGCACTGTTGAACTGCCATGTGTGGGCTCCCGATCAGTCGGTTGCAGCTCCTCAATTTGAATTAAAATTGATTTACATTAAATAAAATGAACTCGGCACAGCAAAGCTGAGCAGAGCTAATCAAGTCGAATAATATCAAACCTGCCAAATCGAGCTAGATTAAATCGATAACCCAAACAAATTACTGAATCGATTAGAAAGAAAAAGTGACTTTGAACCAAAGCGAATGGATTTGAGACAAGTCGAGAGAGCAGCCTGCAATAAACAGCAGTGCGAAAAACCAAAATCCTTGCTGTGCGGACAGGTGTACAAGCTGATGCTGCCGCACTTCCGCTACACGATGCACATCAACACCAACGCTCGATCCATCCTCATCAATGCTGATGGCACCCTTGAAAACATCTTCACCAGTGGCAGGTGCCATTTTTTGAACCCTTGAAAGTTTATTCATTTTATGTAGGGTTCAGAATTTTCAGGCTGAAAACCACCCCATTAGGAACAGAAGCGGACACTGTACTCGTGTAAATGGGACAGGCAAAGCAAGTATATCCTTCCTGGTACATTTTATTTCTATTTCATTTTTGCCCTTTTTTTGAGAAATTTAGGGTGTTTATTCTGAGAATTAGGGTTTAATATCCTAATTTTATTGAAAGTCTAGATTTGAGCGGTTCTTTTGCTTGGCATTGAAGTTGGACTTCTGTGGGATGTGCTCAGATACACGATGGAGCTGGCGTCATGGGTGTACAAGCATGTGTACCGCTTTGACCACCAAAACTTGGAGACAGACATGGTTCTCAGGTATGTGCCTACCCTAGCCGCACAATTTCTAGTTGCCGGACCCTAATTCTAAATCCCCTGAAAGTAGGAAATGTAAAACACAGCCCCCACAGTGCTGACAAGAAAACGCTCCCCACGTGCTTCTATTGTTTCCTGGACAAGGGTGTATAATTACAAGTAAACCCTAAAGGGGACTTGCATCCCATGATTAAGGCAGTGTGGGGTTTCACTGCCTATGTTTTAGTATCATACCGATTGAATACCCCCAAACGGTTTCAGGATACCTGGAATTTCCGATGACATATTTTCAAATAATGCTTGAAAAAACCAGTGAGTGTCATCCGTAAAGAATGCCGGTTGGTGACTGCCCCCCGGTAAAGTCACCTGCAGCAATCTACTTGAGTGACAAATCAATCAGCAATCCACAAATGTATTTTCTGTGGCAGAGGAATGGCGAACCAGGATGAGGACACGGGTCGGCTGAAGCCAGTCATCGATTACCCATTTGGGGAGGATGGATTGGACATCTGGTACGCCATGCGCGACTGGTTTGGCAGCTACCTTGCTATCTACTATACTGATGATCAGCAGGTGACCCCTTTATTTCCAGAATTTTTCTTTTCCCTGTTTGATTCTCTTTATTGCCTGCAATGTGTTTCATGGGCTGCACGATTATGTGCACGATGACCATCTCTAAAGTGCCTCAAATTTCAAATGTGTTTTTGAAGCCCGGAAAATGTTTCTCAAAATCTTCAGTTAGGGTTGCAGCGTTTAGGGGTTGAGGTTCAGGGATTAAGATCAGGGGATATGGGCAACTTACAGCACCTATTTTTCTGCCGTGATGCATTGGTGGATTTAGGGTATTTTATAATCAACCTTAGTTCGGGGGCATTGTTCACTAGTTGGGGGGCATACAGCCGATATCGTTCACTAGTATTTGAGAATGAAAAAACATTTCTGGAAAAATAAGGGGATGTGCTTGGCAGTTGGCAGAGGACAGTGAGATCCAGGAGTGGTGGAGGGACGTGAGAGAGAAGGGACACCCCGACAAGAAGGAGGGCTGGCCCGCTCTCAGCACCGTAACGGACCTACGGGACATCCTCACCACCATCGCCTTTACGGGCTCCGCGCACCATGCCGCCGTCAACTTCGGTGCGCGCTTCATCACTTACAATTACTAAGTTTTTTATGTTTTAGAATCCCTTGGGTGCCATCTGAGGCTTTTTGATCTTTTGGTACCCTGCCCCTGGTCTCATCACCTTCTGCATATTCTTGCACTCAGTCAACACTTTGGCAAGCCAAATGCATTTTATTCTAGGGAAAAAAACACGCTTACAACTTCTGCACTGTCCTATTGATGAATTTATCAAAATACTTTGTATTGTTCCTGAAATACTTCACCCCGAAATCCCCCACAAGCGAACCAACAACAGAAGATTGCAGATCAGTGCAGGGATGTTCTCTGTTGCCTTATATAGAATACCCTAAACCCGAAATAAAACTCTAGAAAATAAAAAATTAAAATAACCTGCTGAGATGCGCTATTGTGCAGGGCCAACGTTCAGAGCAGACGTCCAGATGATAACACTTGACGGAAGAAATTGCATGCAGTTTAGGTTTAAGAAATGAGCCATTTCTTCTTCATTTCAAACGACGTCTCATGGGCTGGTTTTGCACTGCTGCAGGTCAGTACGATTACTCTGGCTACATGCCAAACCGGCCCTCGCTCATTCGCAGGCCCATCCCGGAGAAGGGCTCGCCAGCTGTCAGGGTGACTCCCACTTCCTATACCTCGCATGCCTGCAAATTGCAGAAGACATCAAATTTAAATTTGTGTCTTGAAATACAGAGCTGGGGTGCTTCCACCTAACTGCAAATCACTTGACTTTTTTTTGGGGCAGAGGCGATCGATCCCAGATTTTGTCCGGTTGCTAAGTTCACATTGCACAGATTCACATTCCCAAGCCATCACCCTTCTGCACCCGCTTTTGCACTCAGTCACCGGATAAGTACCTGAAGCTCCTGTCAGAGATGTAGACATGTTGCTTGGTGATACCACCTACTTTCTGCTGTGCCCAAATCCTGCAAGATCGGTAGAAATTGCATATGCATTACTGGTGACGGTGTGAGGCCTGCCTTCTCAATACACCTAGCTAAGATGGCTCTAAATGTGTGTGTTCATCACTTTTCAGCTCATCCGGAACGTAATGAAAAGGTAAATGTGTCCTATATTTGGGGTTGAACCCTAAATTCTAAATTACAAATATATAAAACACCCAGAACCCTAAATGCAGGAGCTACAGGAAAACTATGAGGAGGAGCTGCTGAGCTATCTACCCAACCCGGACGATTCGCTGGCATCTGCGCTGCTATACGCAGTGCTCTCCAGCCATGCGCCCAATGAGGAGTACCTGGACCACGAGAAGCCGGAGTGGATTGAGGTGCCGCTCAAACTCTGATCATGCCTATTTTGTACTTGTTTGCCAGTAGATGCGAAAGAGAGCAGAAGCACTATGGTAGTGGAGGAACTGCTCTGGCATGCTGATTTTCTGCTGGGTGACCGCTCACAGGCACAGATTGTGCACAGAGAAAAAGTTGGGCCTCATACACTGCAATGTTCGCTTCAGCACAGTGAGATGCACCCTTTACAGATTCAGCATGCATGCACAATCTTATAACCTGTTCCTTGCATCATAATTTCCTGCAAGGGCGCTGAGCAAGGAAAATATCTGGATTTTGTCAGGGAAATCGACATCAGTTCTGCAGGGACGACTTGGCCGTGGTTGTGCATGATCTCCCCAATCTATTCTTAATTTGCTCACCACGCAACAGCCACAGCACCTGTATTATTTTTGGGTTAAGGATTTAGGGTGAACCCCAACCCTAAATGAAAACCCTGAAATATGGAGTTTCTTCTTCGGGCAGGACAAGCGGGCGCTAGCGGCGCATGAGAAGTTCCTCGCGGCCCTGAAAAAGCTGGACGCAGACATCATCGAGCGAAACAGCCCCCAGCATGGAAGCAAGATCCGCGGAGTCGTTGGCGCTCGGGGCATCCCCTACGAGCTGCTGCGGCCGCACTCCAAGGAGGGCGTCACCAGCCGCGGCATTCCCTGCTCCACCTCCATCTGAGCTGGCGCCGTTGCCTGATCTGGCTGCAGCACCATCGCAGCCTGAGCTGGCATGTTGCCTGAACTGGCGTCACCAGCCGCTGCTTTCCCTGCTCCACCCCATTCTGAATCTGAGGTGACATCATTTGCCTGATCAGGCAAAGGGACCAAAAATGCTGCTCCCTGCTGGAATCAGCTCAATCAGCCAATTTCTTATCATGCACCGCAGCATAATTTGGCGTTCCCTGGTGGACATCTATCAATGCAGTAAACTGCCTGTGGCTGTGTACATCTAGTAACTTCGCCATATGTTGTGGGAAGTCGATTGTGTGCTGTCATGTGTACCTCGGCCCGCTAAAAGGACCGTGCCCTGTGTGGATGTTATTTGTATTGAGAAGAAAACCAGTGCCGATCAGAGCATTGTTGAAAGTTTGCTACTTGATACTGCGTCAGACTTACATTGGCTTTTTTTACTGTGGTCCTGACTGGAAAGAGAGTCAACTGAGGTCGGCTTACATGGCATGGCCTGGAAATTTATTCCCTGGTGTTGCGTCGGGCTATGTATTGAGGCGCTCTCTTTCATGAGACCTTCTTGGCCTCGGGGAAATACTGGTCTGTAGCTCTTCGTTGGGACTCCTGTGCAAAAGCACCTTTGAGTCAAGTATTGAGTTCGGAGATTGGATTGCGGGGGGCTAATTTTTTTAACACTTATAGCTGATATAACTTTTTAATTACAAAAATTGCTTGTGTGAGGATATAGGCAGTAGATATGCTGGCCATTATGTGAAACCTTGCTGTTTTACTAGTTCAACACACGATAAGTTAGCCATGAAAGAGATCGAGAAGAAGAACAAACACGGCATTGCAGCTGTCTGGTGGAATGAAAGGTTAATGGAACAGTTGGAGCTGTCCCGCCTATCCTCTTGGTAATTATTTATGAAAGAAAATATCTGGGGTCTCGCGGTGTTTTATATGCGTTTCAGTAGATGGCGAGGCTTTTGTAAAGTCGTTGATGGCCATGTTGATTGTGTGGAGATTGTCACATTTTGTTTGACCATGGCAAGATAGCTCGCATGCATATGCCTGATAAGGCTTCATGATGGGGGGTCCATGTTCTGTGTTGAGTTGACATTATGTAGTGTACTGACCGATTGACCTGCGCCTTGTGCCAGCAAAGCGTACACGTGTTTTGACAGATTGCGGGTATTTAAATCACTGAGTGATCACATGAGATGGAATTCTATGAAAGCTTGACGAGGATTTTATTACCGAGGAATTTTGTGGAAGCGCACTGTTCTGGGGTGATAACGCATGTTTATTCTGAATATCAAGGGCGACTGCCCGGATGCATGTAGTGAATGTGATCACGTGAGTGGATAACCTGCTGACTAAAGGTAGAATCTGTAAAATATTACAATCTGAAGAGCCATCTGCTGCACTGCAAGAACAGAAACGCACGCAACGACAGGCAACAAACAACACAGAGCACGTGCTGCAAAACAAACACTGCCTGGCTCGGTCAAAGAGTGTTCAGTATTCCCCTGCAAAAGTTGATAAAGTAATAAAAGTGGTACGGGTAGGTTAGTATTTAATTACCCCCTGTAAAGTGGCATGTGGCACTTGATGTCATGTGATGCCATGTCACCCAAGCATTGCTTCATTGCTTCCCGACATGTCGCAGAGTTTGGAAGTGTATTGTCCAGGTCTAAGTCTTGAATTTTAAAGATGACTGTGCAAGCCCTCATCGAGCATCATATGAGGTTTCTAGACAAATCGTCAAGGGGTGGAAACCGAACTTTCGTTTGCGCTCATTGTGGCAACAAGTATAACGGTTCTCAAACCAGACAACTCGCGCACCTTCTTGGACAAAAGGGTAAGGGCATCTCAGTCTGCAACAACATTCACGAAGATGCACGTCAGGAGCTGCTGGCAGCCGTCAACCGTGTCAATGGCAGTGCTGCTGGACCGGGATCCACTACCGATGCTTCGAAAGAAACCGGTCAGTCAGGCACTTCCGGTACTATTTTACTGTTCTCAGCTTATAGAAAGCTTCTAATACCCACATAGTGCCGTGTGTTGAGCACTGTTCCCAACAAACGCAGAAAACGCTGGAGGTCAATCCAGGAAGAGACTCAGGCAGCAGGAGCTGCCGTGTATCCTGAAAGCCTCCAGCCAACCTCCACCTATCGATGCCCAAGGCGGCCATGTACCTGCCAGCCCTGCCGGCAATGTACCTGCCAGGCCTGCCAGCCCTGCCGGCCAGATCACGTGCAGGCCAGACTCACAGCAGGCCTTCCAGAACTGCACAGTCACAGCACAGCAGCCTTCATCAGAAGCACTGCAGCAGCATACAAGCTGTGAAAACATGGCACAGAGGTACACAATAGGTGAGGAGGCCTGGGCATTACCGGCTTCTGCTGTGGCGCGACCAACAGGGAGGCAGTCACCGCAGCAGTGCACGCCTGCTGAACCGGGCGCTTGTGAAGATAGGTCGCAGCCGAGGGTGGCAGAAGGCTTACCCTGCAGCACAGCGCCTTGTGAACAACAAGAAGGAGCTGGAACAGGGCACAACAGCAGGGATCCGAGGTGGCAGTCTCCGGCAGGGTGCCCTCCCTCTTCTGCAGCCACATCCGCCAGCACTCCACCAGCCTTGGCTCCAACGAGGACAAATGGGCTCACCCAATCTCCAAACACCAACGGATTTGTAGCAGCAGCGGGAATGGATGCAGTTGGGAGGGGGGCGCAGCCATGCAGAGTGTTTGACTGCGGGGGACCCGTTGCAGACATGTCTGCCGATGCAGCAGCGCTGTCCGGACCGGTGACGGGGCGCCAGCTGGCGCCGACTTGGCAGTCCCAGCACTCTCTAGTCAGCACTCAACATCATCATCATCATCATCAGCAGCAGCAGCAGCAGCGATGTGATGGCGGGCTAGCACAGCAGCTCGCACCAAAGCCTGCTGCCCAGGATACCAATTTAGTTGTACTACAGGCCCAGGTCAGAAGGTTGGAGTCAGGTAATCCCCTGTTTCCCTCTGCTTGGCCTACTTCTGAGGTTTTGTATCTTGAGATTCGGTGCGCAATACTTCGGGGTTATGCTACTAGCAGGGATAAGGGTTGATGTGGATTAGATACCCACTGCAGTCGAGTCCATTGAGCTGTGCCTCTGACCTCTGCATGTTTATTTGTCATTGACATGCTGGTTCCATAGTAATTTTCTTGCGCACAGCAATGCGATGTTCATCTGCAGTTCCGGGGAGGCGTGTGGAAAGAGGTGAAGTTTCATCTTGTGTTTCAGAGCACTGACCTTCGATGGTGTGGCATGCAGAAAACCGAGTGCTCGCACAGAAGCTTTCAGACGAGAGAGCTGCAAGGGAAGAGGGGCGCTTGAGAGTTGCGGAGCTCAGTGCAGAGCTCAAGGCGAAGGACGAGCACATCAAGGCGTTGCTGCAGGTCATCAAGGAGGGCCTTGTTGGGCAGCAGCAATGAGCCAAGCAGCTGATCCAATGACAAGTACAGAAAGAAATGCAGCTATATGGGGATCAGTTACTGATGGATCAGGCGTCTGTGGATTGAGCCTTTGCACGCTAAAGCAGCGGCACTACTTGTCATTTGTAGTGTTGCAAGAGACACTGCAGATTCCGGCCTACTGGCCCCGCCCCATCCTAAAGGAACAGGCAGCGCTTCAAGCAATGAATTCCCGATCATGGCATACAGTGTATCCTCATGTGGTCAAGGTCTTCAAACATCATCAGGTAGCGCCATCATTCCAACTTGGCCCTAGAGGCATCCCAGTTTTATTTTTGCAGGCATTGCTGAGTCGAGTGCCCAGCCTCTGGATGCCGCAAATTCTTTGCACTGTCACCGCAATCAAGAGAAGGGCTCTGTGCCTGCAAGTCCTGCAGCATTCGGTGTCTGTCAGTCTTGTGTGGGCATTTTTCTGTTTGTGATTAATATTTAGTTGATGATGGATGTCATCCAGTGACTGGGCTGAAATGGCTGAATTTGTTCCATGCAGGCAGCGCTGATGGGTGTTGGCATGAATGGGTGGACCTTCTGCTGGCACTTCTTTTGCATGCATATGGTGCAGATTTGAACAGTTCAAAAGTGCCGAAGGAGGTACAGCTGCAGGGAGGAACCCGGAGGCTGGCACTGATGTAAAACAGGACAATCTAGGAACAGTGAATGCAGCTGATGGGATTTGTGTTATCTCTAGTCGCACACCCTGCCGTGCTGAGGCAGCCCCTCCCCTCTCTGGCGCCCGCACATCCTTGATTGTTTACTGTATCTCTTGATCTTATCCTCCACTTCCCAACAGCCTGTGCAAACAAATACTACCGGAGGCTTCCCCTTGGCATTCATGACTTATGCAAAACCCTGCAAGCTGAGACATCTGTGCGACAGACAGAGACACACAAAATATCAAATGTCTACCCAAACGTTATGCTCGCATGCACTTCCTTTCTCGTCTCGCAGTCTTTCATGGCTCCACATGTGTGCAGCACAAGAGCCTTAGGTGCGCCAAAATAGGTTTGCATGGGGTCCGAAGTCTCTATTGATGCAGAGCACTGTCCTTCAAATCAATGCTGACACCCACTGCACTGTGAGCCTCTTTCTGCAAGAGTCTGTGACTGGCCCTTGGAGCCACCATAGCTCCACATGTGTACGATATACGCACCTTAGTTGAGCAAAGCATCCATGTGCATGGGGTCTGCACACGTCCAAAGTCTCCATTTATGCAGTGCACCGTCCTTTGTTGCAATGCTGACACCCACTGCTCTGCCATGCATGCACAGGCATGGTGAGGCGCCTGCAGTAGCGGATCTCATGATTGCAATGGTCAGCGGTCGCCATCTTGCGGAGGCCAGGGACGTGGTGGCAGTCCTCATCGCTCGCAAGTAAGCACACCCGTATTTTTTTTGGCTTAGGGTTTAGGGTTTTGAGCTTAGGGTTTATTTTTTATCACCGTAAACCCTAAGCACACTTGATGCGAATATGCAGTCGCATCAGATGTACTGGCAAGCATGGCAGCAGTTGTGATTAGGCTGGTGCGTAGGTTGCTGCTTGTTGGTCTTTGGGTGTACCCTCTGACCAGTTTATATTGGGCGTGCACTTGGGATTACTACGGATGATGATGAAACAGCGTTTGGTACTTCACATTTTGACCCTGAACTTCACGGTATCAGCATGTTCTGTCAACCAGATATTGCTGATCCCCTGAAGTTCATTGCCACAAGAGCATTGGGTGATCCTGGGGGACAATCCTTATGTCCTCCAGTGGCTGATGTCAGGAAAAGTGATGTCATGCTGCTCCTGCTGAGGTCAGCACTGATGTCATGCGCAGGCATGCTGATGAGGCCGCGCTCGTGGCACTGTGGATGATCCACGTTGATGAGTCGACTGCTGTGGCAAGACTCACGGCCGCGCTCGTGGATGAGGGCGGTCTTGCACTGGCCTGCGAAATCAAGGAAGCCATGGTGATGCTCGGAGAATCCATGGCCGGCAAGCCGTGCTACGAGCTCATCAAGTGCGCTCAGCAGACATACCTCTTGCTGCAGACCCGAATATGGTGCAGGTGCTGGTTGTGAGAGTGTCTTGAGCTAAGTTCCATCTTCTACATTCCACCTTGCAGCATAGTGGAGTGCGCAAGAACATGGCGAGTGGGCGCGTGGCGTGCATGACATTAGAACTGATAAACACCTCCCACACCATCATCATAATCATCATCTGGGTTCTCTACAAATGTGGTGGGGGAAAAGTTGCAAACGCAACATGAGAGATGACATTGAAATTGACACTGCCAAATCGCGCTTTCCTGACAGGATGGGCCGTGTGGATGTGGTGGCGCGCATGGTCATAGAGCTGGTCAACACCCGCCACACAGCGGTTGTGTGCGCCTGCATCGAGACCCTTGTGATGACTGGCCACGCTGACTCGCTCGCTGATGTGGCGCTCACTGTCGCTGACATGGACCGCCCTGATGTCGTCGCCACGGTGAGTCCAATCGCCCAGTGCATGAGCCGTGGCAGGCAGTCAGGGGATACATCTTTTTGTAGATGTGATATATTTTCAGTGTTCATTTGAGGGTTTAGGGTTGGAGTTAAACCCTAAACTTAATAGCGGAAGCCATTGTGGCATTTGCAATGGTCCTGCAATGAATTTCCACGCAGCCACATGTGGCTTCATGCATGGCACACCCTTAATTTTACCAGGGCCACGATTGCTTCAAACCTCCCATTTCAGAATAAAATTGTCTTCCACCTTATTTTACAAAGTTCACAAGTGCTGTTAGCACCAAGTCTTTGGCAGAATTCTAGATTCCCTTAAAATACCCTTCTTCTCATTCCCTCGAAGGTCTCCTAACAATGTGAGACATGCAAAAAAAGGCTTTCCTTGTATTTGATGCGCCAGGCAGCCGTTCCAATTTCTGGCGCTCGCAAGCCCTTGATAGTCTTGCATCTCTTGATCTTAGCCTGTTGTTGTGGTAGGTGGAGGTGACACTGGTGGAGATTGGGAGGCTGAACCTGGCAATAGAGTCGACAGTGGCGCTGATCAAGAGCGGCTACCCCTGGGTTGTTGCAGCCACCAGAGTGGAGATGGTGCGCCAGGGGCACGCCAAGGTGGGCAACCTGCCATGCCCTTTTTTTACAAAAGGGTTAGGGGTGTTCGATCAGGGTTGTCATGCTGGTATAGCAGCCACCCATGGGTCGTTGCAGCCACCGAACTGGAGATGGTGCGCCAGGGGCATGCCAAGGTTGGCAACCTGCCATGCCCTGCATTAAGGGTTTACATGATGGTTTCAATTGTTAATCAGGGTTTACCATGCTGACATGACAGCCACCCTTTGGTTGTGGCTATCTTCAAAGTGGAAATTTTGTGACAGGCAATCCAACAGGTTGCCTATCCTGGATTGCTGCGCTGCATCATTTCCACTTTGGGGACAGTTTTGAACAGGCTGCCTACATGATTTCTCGCCTCCAAGTTTGTTTCTTGGGAAAGGTATGGAAGGCATCTGTGGAAGACTGAATCCAGGAAACTTGCTTAGGGACCAAGTAGATGCTGCAAGTCAGTCTCGTTAGAATTGCTGGCAGAGCAAAGAGAGTATTAAATCTGGGGACATGCACAATACTAGGCATGCCTCCAAGACAATGCCTTTGCAGATGTGAAGGTAATGAATAGGGGTAATTAATATCTAGATAAAAAAATTACCCCCAGAAATGAAGGCGTGACATGTGCTGCCATGTGCACGCAGGTGACGGCCATGATTCAGGCGGAGCTGTCCAGGGATGGCTCTGAGGGAGCCATAATCGAGGTGAGTATCATCCAAATCTGGCTGTCGAAGAATCAGAAGGAATCCCTTAATGTTATCCTGAACCCCAGAAAATATAAAGCTGAGGTATGCTAAGAAGGAAATGTTTTGAGGATTGGTTGCTCTCTCAGGTGGCGGTGCTCCTCCTTTTCAGGGTTTAGGATTTTCGTATTTTATGGGATAAAACCCTTAACATACACCATAAACCCTCAACCTGGAAATTATATCAAGGTGAGGTATGCTATGAAGAGAATGTTTTGAGGGTTGCTTGCTCTGTTAGGTGGCGGTGCTGCTGCTGCGCAGCGGCTTTGCCAGCGAGTGGGCTGCAATAGCGGCGGAGCACATCCGTTCCGGCGAGGTGGACTTCATTGCACGCCAGCTGGCGGGACTTGTGCGCACTGGGCGCCCTTTCCTGGCCGCAGAAGCGGCCACTGCACTCGTACATGCTGCCTCTGCAAAAGTGGTGCGCTCACTGCTGTGGGTGGAATCTTGTAGGTGGAGCGTTCACATCAGTTCTTGCCGCGAGCAAATTAAGCACCCGGAAATACATGGACTGACACTCGGCGGCTCACTCAACATTCGTGCACTGCATGATCAGACGTGTGTCAGAGTGCATGCATTTCCTGAAGCTCAATTTTTGAGTATTTAAAGTCCTCAAAGGTGTGGCTTGGTCTGCAAATGTTGCATGCGCAACTGATTTCTGCTGATGCACTGAGGCTTACACCAGCCCTTCTCACAAGGAGGGGCACTTGCATTTCAATTTCTCATCATTTGATCTTTTTGCCTGTGCATGGCCTGTCCACCGAGCATCATTGCGGGCTTGGCTGTTGATTTTTGCGTACCCATGCAAGTTTAGGTATCCTTCAGAATGGCATTTCAGTGAACTCTGTCGCACATTGTTTGCCGTGACAGGTGGCAGAAGTGCTGCGTGAGATGGTTGAGATGGGGCAGGCTGATGTGGCGGCTGACCTGGCAGCTGACCTGGCACAGCGGGAGCTGAGCGTGGCATGTATTGTCATGGTCCACCTGGCAAACCAGGCACTTTCCCCGACCTGACTGCTGCAATTCCGAACTGTGCTTTGCTGATGCCACTTGCAGGCTTCTATCACAAGTTTGAGGTGTGCGGGACAATATAGTGTCTTGCTCTTGTTCTTGCAGCTAACTAGGTACTTGAGGGGGACATCATCATGAGCAGTGCTGTGTCTAGGTTGATGAATCTTTTGGCACAAAATACTGCTCTCACCAGTAGCTGTATGTGTAGGGGTGTGCAGAGATTGGGGCAGTGCTGCTTCTGCGGCTGGTAGACACGGGCCGCACTGCTGAAGTCGTGCGTATTAACAACTGCCTCGTGGACTCTGACCGCACCCAAGAAGCCGCAGCTATTACCGGTCAGTAGTCCTCTTCTCAAAATGCCTACCTTTCCCATGAGCACCGCGTGGCTTGTTATAGGACTGCACTATGAAAACCTGGCAAGAGGCAACAGGAACCCCAGGCCCTGCATCTCAAGAGTCTTCATTGCAGCACAACCACAATGGTGTTGCTGCTATCGGCTGTGTGCTGCGGTGTCTGCTGGGGCGATGCATGTTCACATTCCTTGCCACACTTGACTGCATGTATACAATGTGATCTGTCATGCACCTGGGCCGGTAGGATTTGTGTTGTCCTCTACTCATACCCGCATAATTTGTCGTGCTGAGGCAACCTCCTCTTTCTGGCGCTCACACATCCTTGATTGTCCTGCATTTCATTGACCTTATTGGTCACCAAACTGGGCCTGTGACTGCATGTCTGCAGAGGCTTTGGCGGCACAGACAGAGGTGATGGCGCTGATGGAAACTCTCAAGACGGGCGGCGCGCGGATTCTGCCCGAGGCCCGGCATGATGCGACGATGCGCCTCATCAGCGCCACGTCAGCCAAGAAGGCTGCGGCTGCGGTGGCGTATGAGCGCGCGCTGACAGGGCAGGCCCCTACAAGCTCCAAGTCCCCTAATCTAATTGAGGATGTCTTTGATACGGCTGTCTCAATTGGCAAGCGCTGATGTATTTATTGTCTGACATGCAAGCCAAACATAATATTGTATTGTATGATGTGGATGCATAATTATGCATTGTAATTTGTTGTCTGCAGGCCAACACAAGCAGTGCGCTGTATGTATCCCAATTGTTTAAGCTTGCGAGAAGTCCCTGAGTTATCCGTGATGGGTGCTTTTTCAGAAGCAGACTGGAAGCTGTGTTTGCACGCCCTGTGTCACTGTTTACTAGCAGGTGCGTCAAGTGCGCCCTTAATGCCTACAGCTCCCTTCACTGTAGGGATTATTTCAGGGTTTTAGGGTTTAGGAATTAGGGTTAGTATAATGCTGATTGTGAGAAGGGCATAACATTATGCAGCTGCACTCGAGCAGCTTTGTAATGTTGATGCTTGGCACGCTATGAGGCCGAACGTGCGCGCCCTTGATATGTAGACCTTCAGTGATGCCATGTACCAATTATGAGCTTAGTCGGAAGGGCATCACTCGCCACATGCAACTCAATGCAGAACTCCAAGGCATTCAAATGTCAGGGTGTTCAGGAGGTACTGCAGAGTGCCGTGTATTCCTTCATGTCTTGTAGCTGAGCACACAGCACAGTCACCAGCTTAACTTTCTGCGAGCAGCACAACCTCAAGGCAGCAGTTGCCCATGTCTCGTGCCCGTTGCCACATTGCCCTCCACAACAGCAGTGCATGACAGTAATGCATCTTGATCACATGGCCAGTGCCCATGACTCGACTTCATTCACTGTGCAGCTTATGTCCTGCCCACTTTTGCATTTCTACCATGCCCTGCCCTTGATCTCCTGCATCTGCAGATCCACTGCTGCTGCCTCCTCACGGTTGGCCATGGATTGAACAGTCCTGTCAAGATACCCCGGCCTAGTCACCAGCTTGCCCCACCTTAACTGATTGCGAGCAGTACATCCTCAATGTTACGCCTTCAATGAAGTAATTCTTTTTTTTTCACAGACAGGTCAGCGTATCTTATAAACTCTAATCCACATATGCATGGCATCATGCACAGTCAACACATCAGTCATTAGGAGTTGATCGATGGTCACAAGTCTGTTAGTTTGACACCATATTTTGACTGCCACGCTCACTGGCCAGCAATCAATGCTGCAATGCTCAGTCGCCATCCCTGCTGCCCCACATCAAAAGTTTGTTGATCCACGAAAAGTTTTAGGCAAAACATGCATCTTCTGTTCTGCTGCCTCACTGTCTCTGTAAGCCTCTTGATTGTCAACATTCTCTGGGTTGCCAATTTGCTGCACACTACCACTTATTGAAGTGAGGCGCAAGTCATTTGTCATCTTGCACAGTCACGACATCCTCATCATGCGTCGCCATGACGTGATGCATTCAGTCACATACCTGAAATACAAGAAGGACATTTAACCTTGACCCGGTCGGTGCCCATGCATTTAAACTTTTGCATTTCAAATTTCAAAGTTTGATTGCCCAGCACCAGGGTGCAAGCACCATGAAACACAACAATTGCATGATAGCACCCGTCCAGATAGCGTGCAATGCGCAGATGATCAGAAAAGTCATCCACACCGCGTCCTTCAGCAGCCCTCACTGTTTAAGCCCTGGCTGTCTCACTTCGAGGGAATTCCAATTGCAGTTACGACGAAAACTTATACCGCCTGTGCTTTCACACTCCCCCTTTCGTAGCCTTTCCCTGGAGCCGTTTCTTCTATCATTCTGTCATAGCGTCATGTATGGGGGTATTGTTAGAACTCCAATTTGCATGGGGCTGCCTAGCTCACTTTCTGAGTGCATGTGTCATTGCCTAGCGGAATATTCCCCTGGATGTTCTTCCCAGCTGCCACCGCTCCTATTCTGGCACCCATCGTATGTTTCATGGTGCGTTCACCCTCGCCTGGAACCGTGCCTGTTCTGGCACTTAGGGCATGGCACCCCGATGCGTTCCCTCCCACCTGCTAAATTACCTGGCGCCCAGCTGCCCTGACAGCCTGATTGATGCGCAGAACTGCATCGGCCTGACCATTTGTGGTTATCCTGACCAGGAGCGCTGCCACCGTGTCAGCGTGACCCTGTGAAACACAACTCCAGTCCTTAAGTCTTCCCTTGGCGATCCCAGAGCGATCCTTCATGGCCTACGAGGCAGCTAAGATGACGGAGATGAAGCATAGGTAGTACCTAAGTTGAGGGTTTGGGGTTTAGAGTTTAGGGGTTTTGGATTTGCGATCAATATAGGTGAATATAACCCTAAACCATAAACCTATGAGGTACCTCAAATACCTCTCACCCCAAGCTGGCCCCATATGGAAAAGTGGTCAGATCGCAAGCAAGGCCGCACTGATCGGTCCAGCCGTTGCTTCAAGAGGCTGCAGCACGGCATCAGTGTTCTTCCCAAAAGAAAAGAGCCGAAGCCAGCTGAAAGCAGACTCTCGACAGCTGTTCAGGAGGGCAACAGGCAGGATGTATTGCTCATCTTCCTTCCTTCCTTCCAACAGACGGGGAACTCTCTGCCATTTTATGGCTTGCAGCGCAGGATACAAACAATGAGATAATTTAGGGTAGCAAGAGGCTGCTAAAGATCAATGAGCCTCAGGTGGGGTCCCAAGGGTCTCTAAAATGAAATGGTAACAATAATATGATTTAAGTTCCTTCATCATGCATGCGTAGAAGGGTGATGTGTGGTAACAAACTCTGAGGACGAGGCAGTGCCTCGTCCTGTGCTCTCATGCAATGTACAAAGCGGAGAACGGCTTTGGAAGGAGTGATGAGGAATCCGTGACGCTGTAAAATAGGCGCTAGAGAGTGTCACCTGGCGAACAAGCAGAATGACAGTGTCACGCGCAACAGGCATAGATCGTCGGCCATTTGCCAGAGCGGCCAGCAAGTCTGCAGCCACAGCCTCTCTCCCGGAAGCACACAGCTCTAGGAGGATCAGCGCAGCCTGGTACCAAGAGTTTTCTTAGTCACATACTCAGGGTACATATACAAATATAATATGAAAAATGAGCATACATGATATCACCAATTCCGCTGCCCTTCCATTGGCCACTGGCCATTTCAGCTTGCCGCCTTCAGCAGATTAGGATCTGACCAGGTATGCAATGAACGTAGGTTGCAAGTGAAAATGCAGTGCTAGATGTCTATATTATATTGAAGGGTTCTACATACAGGGTTTCTCACCCCAAACCCTAAACTAAAAAGAATTTTGAAAAGACATTGTCAAAGGGCAAACCCAGTGCATGCCATCGACCCATGACGTCCTTGGAACGCTGTGACGCGACTCCACTTCTGTGTGCCGTTTTTATATTTATCTTTAGGGTAATTTTAGGATATTAGGGTTTCCTAAAGATGGTGGCCCTTATAGCAGGTGGGCGCTTACCGCTTCGGAGGTATCTCTGCGTGCGAGGACCGCCAGAGCCGAGGCTGTGAGGACCGGTCCAATGATACTGGCCAGGCCAGCGACACGATCTGCTACCATAGCAAATCTGCCACTGCGAAGCAGCTCCTGTGCAACTGCCGCCCACTGCAAAATCAACATCATTCAATGCAAGAATATGAGAAACCAGGGAGATAATTTAGGGTAGCAAGACGCTGCTAAAGACCAATGAGCCTCAGATGGCTCCCAGGAGTCTCCAAAATGTAATAATAAAAAAACAATTCTTTTCAGTGACTGTTGCTCAGCCAATTGTATGTCACCCAACACACATTTTGAATTCCTGAGGGGGCATGATCTTTTTTTTTCCAGATGGCATCAGCAGCATCACAGCGTGACACTAACATGGTGCTACATTCGGATTTCACTCTTGCAGGGTGTTGCAGCACATGTGTCTGGACTAACTTTTGTCTTTCTTCAAACTCCTTTCTTCAAGCTTAACCCTTCCCCTTGCAGGTGTGCAGCAAGGGCTGATATTTTCGTCAGAGGGCAAGTTTGCACAGCTTGCAATACATGGTAATGAAAGAAAGAAGCACCTCTTGGGTATGGCCGCCACGGATGAGCAGCATGGATGCCTGCAGAAGCAGTGGCTCATAGCCTGCATCGGAGAGGGCTGCCTCCATCGTGGCGGCTGCCTGCGTGCACATGCCGGCACATGGCGTTGCAGTTACGGATGATGGTACCTGAATCTTGGCTGTATCACTCAATCGGAACGTGGCAAAATGTTACACAGATTTTAGGAGGTCATATACCCTTGTACCAATGGGTAAACCTTCAACATGATCGTCAGCAGGTCAGGATCTGAACAAATACCACTCCAGTTGTCTTCGCAGCAGCGTGAAAATGAGCAGCAAGTGTCAGGTTAGGAGGAATGCAGCCCTGCCACTGGCCTTATCCATGGACAGAAAAAAAAGCTCAAAAAGCACTTCCACTAAGGTAGGTGCGAATTCGGACACTGCATTTTAGAAGAGTGCAGCTAGCTCAGCGTCCTTCAAGGTATGCCAGATGAATATTTTCTTTTTTGTTTACTTTATAAGGCTTAATTCCCCTAAATTCACAAAACCTAAAAGGTAAAAATCCCCAGTACCGTATATTAAAATATTTAAAGTAATAAAAAGACACAGTTTTGGCAGCCGCGTGGAGGAAGACTTGCCCGAACATGGCCAGACGAGACCATGTACGCCTCAACAGTTGCTGCTGCCCATGGTTGCTGCCCATCCAACAGCGCTGCCATGCAAGCAGCCGCAAGACCGATCTGATCTCTGTCCACAAGACCCGCCACAATCTGCATAGCATATTCAATTTTAAGTCTTGTTCCTGCTACCAGCGTGCAAGAAAAGTCCTCCCTTCAGCTTGTATTGAAGATAACATACGGCTAGCGTTCAATTCCTGTATGTGCGCATTGCAGTCTACTTTATTCTTGAGCCTATGAATGTCTTTTTACCCGCTTTGTTTATTCTCAACAGGGTGCAGACACCGAGTATGTTTCAGTTAATTATCATGGGTGTTCTCAAGATAGATGAAAGATGGGAATCAGCAACACCAACTGAAAACAGAGCAGTGGTACAGAAGGTACATGACTTGGGTGCCAGCCTGTACGCCATTTGCTGATATCTACAGGTGAATTGGATGTAATCAGTTGGTGAATGGCAGTAGATCGCACTGTTGCAATGATGTCGGGCCGCTGCTTTATGGCGAGAAACTGCATGATTGCTGACGAGGCTCCATGGTTGCCCGATCTGGCAAGCGCCTCAAAGCAGCTGTACAGAATGCCCCAACACTCCTTGTACGCCAGCTGGCCGCAGATGTGCGCCACCGCATCCACCCGACCCAACCTGTGAATACACCCACAGCATCTTGCATCCATCATGTGTGCAGAAGAGATAATACCCTGTTCATCATGCTGTGAGAATACTTATGCACGGCAAGAAGGGCGTCAAAGAAGGAAATGACAAGCTACTCATTGGAAGGAAAAGCTAAGATGAAGTTCTGTACTGCAAAAGCCTCCTGAAGGAATTTTTTTGTACATTGCTGGTGTCATACCGACTGGCATAGTGGCCATCGTAGTTCTACTGTTCTTGTATCGGCTGTGTTGCTGATGGAACTAGCACTTCAGAACACATCTAGAGACTGCGTCAGTGGTACAACCTTGCTGCATGGACCCAATGATTAGGTTTTAGGGTTTGGTTGGGTGAAAATAAATATGTAAAAACCCTAAACCCTGGAATAT
Source organism: Coccomyxa sp. Obi (assembly GCA_020887355.1). Taxonomy (NCBI): domain Eukaryota; kingdom Viridiplantae; phylum Chlorophyta; class Trebouxiophyceae; family Coccomyxaceae; genus Coccomyxa; species Coccomyxa sp. Obi. Next base: position 2,061,092 of record AP025001.1, read on the forward strand.
TTCAAAGAGTACCATTTCCCAGGTTGTAAAGGCCAGAGAACATTATGGACTCCAGTCTGCGTTGGACGATTTGCATATTGCTAGCTGTATCGCTACTGCAGAAGATATCTCGAAGGATTTATCCTGTGGTGGCCCTATGGCAAAAAAGCCGGTGGCAGCCCTCAAACCTGATGAGCTCCACGCAGGGGAATTTATCAGGGGGTGTACCCCCTAGGACGGCGGCTGCGATGGGTGGATCGCTGACCAGCGCGAGTCCCCCGCCATCCACCAAAGCCGCGGCAATCTCCGCAACCGCAAAGGCCTCCCCGACTCGTATCATCCACCCCATAGCCTCCGCCATCTCAGCTCCATGCCTGCAAACAGAGTGAGTCAGTCAGTCAGTCAGTGAGTGAGTCAGTCAGTCAGTCAGCAATCGGTCTAACAGGGGCTGCACACAGGCAGAAGGCCATGTGCAAACGTGACTTTCAATGCTGCCACTGTAACCACCTGTGCCAGATCAGGATGCGCGCCTGCACACTGGACACCCCCTAGCAATGAGCACCGCCACAGCATCGCGCGCGTAGCCGACCTCTCCGACCCACACAGCCGCTGTCAGCAGGTCCGCCACCACCGGCGCATCTCCCCGCCTGCACCCAATATTCCCCCTGTCAATGTACCCCTTTACTTAGTCAGCGGTCTAGCGTAACACCATCCACAGTATTGGAACGCTCCCATATTGTGCTGATCCAGTAAGGCTCTACATTTGTGTCCTCCCTTGAGTGGCACTTTGTGAGCGGGTCTCGCAGAATATCCTTGATAGCGTAGAAAGGCTCCAACATTGTGGTGGCTTTTGAAGGCTGTACATGTGTTGCCTCCAATGAGTGGCACATTGTGAGCGAGTTGATGAAAATCGAGGCGTAGGCAGAAGATGGGTGGGACTCACCGTATCACTTCAAGCAGCAAGTCCGCCACTGCCGCCACTTCCCCTTCAGCCATAAGCCGGTCGAAGACACGGAACAGCGCCGCCAGCCGGCCGCGCTTGACTGGCGCCGATGCCATGTCAGCGGCCACATCAGCCTCGCCTGCGCCACATCAGCCACATGCCAGCTTTGGCGCAGCGTGCTGTCCGGGCAGCCCATTTCAGCAGAGCATGCTGCCGGCCTTCAACGGGAACGCGGAGACATTCTTTGGCCCAAAATCTGGAGTCAGTTGGTCCTTCGGCCTAAAAGCAAAAAATCGTCTTTCTAGCGCTGCCCATCTGTAGGGTCACGCCTCCAGACCGCAAGAGTCATCCCGAGGATGTTGTGGGAAGATATTAGGCTTACCATCTTCCATAAGTTGCATCATCACAGCGGCTGCAATGTCGGGGCGGTCCTTGTCGAGGACAATGGCTTCTGTAATGCGAGCAACGCAGTGGGTGATGTGCGCATGAGAGAAGGCACGCATTGTCGTCAGGGCACCTGCAGGAACGTGCATCCAGCACCAGTAGATAAAATAGGGGTAATTAATATAACTTGTTAGTATTTAAATTACCCCCAAGATAAAAATAGACACACGTCACGTGCGGAGCACGGTGCTGGAGGAGAGTTGATAGGCACTTTGATAGTGGGCTTTCCCTGATTTGTTAACAACTTTGCACGCAAATGGCATAGAATAGGGATTTTGACTTCACGTGAAGGTGCTCAATGGGTCCAGGGCCGATGCATTTTTGCATGCGGTGGTTTCCCTCAGTGACTGGGCTGGTGTGCAACTACCGTACATCGCATGTCCCCGCTCTCGACGCTATTTATTATGGACGCGGCGAAGAATCCCGAGCAGCCTCCCTCGAATTCGTCCCAGGCTCTTCGGAAGCGACCGGTGCTTTCGCCGAAATCGGATGTTGCCATCCTCGAGACATCAAGGGCGGCATCCTGCGACAGCAGGATGCTCTAACCACATATATATCAAATATTTTGCAAGTTCCCCCAGACTTTAAATTGGAAAGCTAACTATTCCTCACTCAAAAGACAGGTTGAGCGTCGCTGGGGGGCATATGAACATAACAAACACCGGCATGCCATGGCCACTCCACCGTTCCGCACAATAAGTGACTGAAATGGGAATGGCAAGTGGGCAGTCCGATGCAGCACCATACGAATAATGTGATTTTTTTCTCGCAAAGTCGTACCTCGCTGCTTGGTAGAGCGCAAGGATCTGCTTCGTCATCCTCGCTGTTACGGAAACGTCCTTGATACTTAACTTTTGATAAGCAGGACATGTGGTAGGAGCATCCTGGGAAGAATTCGGTATTTTCAACAACGTGGTGAGACGATGTAGGCATTGTTTGTCAGTTGACTGACAGAACCTTCCCAAATCTGGTCCTGTGCTGAGTATGAAGAGTCCAGGATCTTGAAGAAAGCATTTCAGGGTAACAGGCGCGAGCACGGGACATTACTTGTAAATATGCTGGGTTGCTGCCGACAACTTCTCCCCCTCTATCACGTGTATTCTGTTGGAAAAACCGTCATACTCAGGCAATGATGTGTCTGCCACAGAAAGTTTCAAGCTGACCGTAAAGTTCTTCAGTGTTCCCAGGTCGAGCTACTTACTAGCCTCATATCTGTGCATCAAAATCACAGCGCTGGGCTTTCCCGGTAGGCCATCCATGAGGAGTTCTCCAGTGTTTCAGTTCACGACCCCTAATAGGGCAATGTTTCAAGGGGCAGTGTTTCAGGGCTTCTTAGGTAACTCCCAGGGTAAAAAATAGCGGCGGACCGCCAACGCCACAGTGGCATTTTATGCCACCTTGGATTAAGTTTTTGGCTGCCACTCCGTGGCAGCCAGCTGAGCTTGGATTATTTTTTGCAACGCCACAGTGGCGTCTTCATGGCTTTGAATTCAAAGAAAACCCGTTACACGGCTGGAATCAGCCTGCCAACCATTTACTGGGTGGCGGTGGACCGCCGGTGGTGTTGCGGCGCGTCTTTGCGGCCATGAACTTCCGCAGCGCCTCGAGAGCAGCAAAACTCTTCTGATCATGGTCTGATCTAGACATACGCACGCAAGCATTCAAGTGACTCTCTCCTACTAGGCGATTCCTCAACTCCTCCTTCACAAAATTCATGGTTGAAAATATTCTTTCATTCTCAATACTGCCCACAGGGAAGACCAGCACTATCTTAGCCATCTTTAGCCATTAAGACACCAGACTAGACAACAAAGGGCTACTTGCAACCTGCATCCAGCACATCTGCAGACTGATTGCCTAATCTGGAAATGCAAGATTTCCCCTCTCTGACATGGTGACCATGATCTCCTGCAAGCTTTGGAACTGACTCCGAAGCTCTCCTCTTCAACCACTGCTGGGTGCGCTGTTTCAGAAGCTGCTAGACCATCAGCTTTCCTCTTAGTGGGAACAAGCCGCTTAGGAGCAGCGTCTGGTGGTGAAAACAAAGGCTTGAAGGTGAAATCCTTCGGCAAGCCTGCATTGGGCCTTCGCCCTGCCATCACATCGATTAATTTGCGACTCAAAGTGGCGTTTTCGGTGCTTTGTAATAAATAATTAGCTGCCACTGTGGCAGCCCCAGCGAGTTTGATTAATTGATCGGCTGCCACGAAGTGTCAATCGCCAAATTTTTTTTTCCGCCACTTCGTGGCACCTGGCGATGCTTCGCATCGCCAAAATATGCCACTTTTCCCGGGTCATTTTCTAGAATACGCCACTTTGGCGTGAAAACGCCACTATTTTTTTCCCTGGTAACTCCTACTCGAGAACTTGTCTCAAATCGACAGTGTCAATTATGGCAGTGTTGGGTGCAAGATACAATTTTAACAATTCAGCGATTTAGTAGGCCCGCAGGTGTCTACAGAGGTATAGCAGAGACCGCAGCTGGCTCGTATCCGTTCAATATGATGCTGCATCCTGTGGAAGCCAGGACACAGCCGCTTGAACCAAGATCCATCACATTCTCGCGGTCACTGCGCAGCAACGTCCGCATCACCTTCAAAAGGGGCAAAACGCATTCTGTCATCAGGTCTGTGGGACTGAAACCGGTCGCTGGGGTTTAGATGAGTTGCATCGAACGGCAGTGGTCATGCACACCAGGATTCAATATCTCATGTCTGCTTCAATTTGTGATTTTAATGTTCCTTGTAGCCTACATGTCGTTTTGTGTGCCGGCATGTATGCCTACACTTATCTCAAAGTGGCTCTCATGTCACCCCCCAGGCAAGTAGGTCCCGAGTACACTTGCCGTGGAGTCACAGTTGGTGAGCAAGAAGGCTTCTGAAAGTGACAACAACTGATTAAATCGTTGATATGATGCGTATGAGTGCGATATAAGGCTGGCTGGGGTTCGAACGGAGGAGTTCACAACACAGATCATGCTTGGGACACTTTTAGCAGGATGAACCTGCAAGTCCTGATCAGAGTACTGACGATGATTTAAGGTGCTATGCGACGCCATCATCACCACCTGGGTCTATGGACGTACGCACGGAGCCCCCAGTTGCGAGCTGGCTCGGCCTCGGCTTCCTTATCAATGGCTCTGACTTCACCAGAAAGGCGGTCCAGGTGATCACCTTGCACCACAATCCTGAGTTCCGAATTGTCTCCATCGTTTTTTGCAGTCAGAGGTTTCACAATCAAAAGTTGCAGAGTGGAAGTCTGTCTGGATGATTATCCACCAAGGTGCCTTTCCAGCCACTCACTGCAGATTCGCTGGCTTCAACTGAAGATGCTTTCTCAGATTTGCACTTCCACACTCGTGCATGCACTGGGAGTGGGTGCGCTATTCTGCAGCGTACTCACAAACCAAAGAGTCAGAGTCACAGACAGCACACCAGACTGGGGGAATGTCTAGCGGAGGCGGAAGATGTTGATTCTCTCGCCAGTCTTTGAGGCTAGCGGTGTCCTGCAATTGGCCGGGATCACAGGGAGCATGCCAGACTAGGCCGAGCAAATATTGAGCACGGTCTAAATGCACCGACCTCCTCTCGAGGTTCTGAGGAAGCCTTGTGGCTGGCGCAGAAGCATGGGCACGTCTGGAAGGCGAACGTGCTGGGGGCCGCGATCTATGGCCTCGCTGGCGACTCCGGTCTGAGGGCGTTCTATGATGAGAGCAATGTGGCGCGCTTCCCGGGCATGTCGAAGAACCTGGAGCAAGCGGCTTGGGTGCTCAAGGTGTGCAGTTTGTTCTCAGGTTCATACCTTTCTAAAGGTGTTTCCTAGACAATACTTACGCAAAGCACATTCCTGGATTCCTCCTTGATGCCGGGAGAATTGGCAGCAGACGCTGTCGACTTCTCAAGTTCAGCTTGGGTTTGCAGTTCTACCCTCCTGTAATTGAATAAGACAACAACAGTGACGCTCACTGTGCTGTACCTCAGTGGGAAACATGACATGAATGTGGCGGCAACACATGCCTCATCAGGATAATACCAGTCAGGTTAGCACTGGAGTCGAGGCAATGACAGCTGTGTTGCATGTAGTGAATGACAGTGGCAATCTGCACTGTGTGGTCTCTTCCCTAGTCCTTTTCTTGGGAAATGCTAAATCGGGCAAATGGTTAAATTGGTTTGACATGCGGTGCATGCACAGGACGACAGCGGCGATCCACACTATGCGATCCCTCCTCTGGATGGTACTCTCTTGCAGCCGAAAGAGGCAGCCTCCACGGCTACCATCGACAGCAAGATGAACTGGAAGCAGCGCAAGGCGCTTTTCATGGCGGGTATTGACAGTCGCGAAGCCGTGGAGACTTACATCAAAGCGCTGGACGCGGGAATCTCCGACACCATTGCTAAGCTTGCAGCCTCTGACAGCGAGTTCGCACTCTGGGATACCATAAACAGGTGTGGCTGTGTCGCCATCCTCACACCACTGCAAGGCCTGATGTTCAAACAGTCGCCCATGTTGCTAATCATGCGGTGCAACCCATGTACAATCTTTGCTCGAGTGGCGAGATGAGAGGGTGTTTCAGAGTATAGGGGTGCATCCCAGTGTGCCTCACATTTGTCCTCTGGCATGATTTCGAGAGGCACCTTGTCGGAATTCTGGCTGTCGCAGCTAAATTGAAAGGGGCCGAAGCGTTTTTTTCCCGGCACAGGCGCAGATGCAACGTATGTAAGTGTTCGGTTTTCTCCCCTCGTCCTGACACAACCTTGGGGTTGACCCTGAAAATGGAGTGTGTTCCTAAGAAGGCATATCATGCACATGTGCAGCCTGGTGCTTGGCGGGCTTTCCAAGGCCTTCTTTGGTTTTGGCATCGCTGACTACGAGCTGGGCGAGGCTTCCATGATCGACAGCATCCAGACAGGCTACACAGTCTTCGACGACAAACTGGGCGGTGCGAGCCAGAAGCAGAAGGACGCCTTCAAGGAAAACGTCCGCTACCTGCGCGAAGCCCTGGCTCAGGTACAAACCCTATTTCTGAAACCCTAAGTATGTCCGCCACATGCGCGAAGCCCTGGCCCAGGTACAAACCCTCTCCCTGAAACCCTAAAAATGTTTGAAAAACAATCACCCTGGAACCCCTGGATTATAAGCCTGCAGCCCAGCAGAGACCGTCTGAGGACATCTGCTTTGTCTCTGTCTTGTGCATGATGGCCCAGACATCACACTTGAAGATTCATAGATGTTTGGAGAGCCTTGTGATAACTTTGTCTGTGTTCACCCACACAAAGACAACCCACTTATGTGATGTCATGTGCAAACCACTTTGGCACACCAGTCGTGTGCGTGCACACCAATGGACCGATGGCCCCTCTTCCACTTAAATTCCTTGAAGCAATATTTTGTGAATCTGGAATGGATTTCTTTGATTCTTCATCCTGATAGACCTGAGATCCCTGCACCCCTAACGAGGAAAGAGAACTACTAGGGACTGAGTCTTTCTCACTGACTACCCAGTACCGGGCGCGGCCACACAAGTACCCGTGGGCAGGCCTGGGCAGGTACCTGGCAGCTGCCGAGAAGCTGAAGATGCCCGAGGAGGACATCCTCATGGACATGCACCAGATGATCTGCGTCGGCGCGTACGGCGGCGTCACCTCCGCGGTGAGTAATCCCAATTGTTTCCACCCCAACTATTACTACAACTACGGTACACGTTTTCCAGTCCTCATGAACTGGGTACGTCTAGCAGCACCTTTATGGCATCCCTCCATTCAGTTCATGAAATTATCTCCAATGCATACTTCATATTCCATTTTTGAGTCCCCAGATTCATGTTTCTCAGTGTTTGACCCCCCGGACCCTCAGCAAATTGGATGGCCTTGATGAATCCTCCTCTTCTGCTGCATCTGCATTTTTTGTAAGACCTGACCAGTGCGGCTGCAAATTAGATCAGTGCTAGGTGAAGACTCTAGAAGGCTTCAGAGGAGCAGCGTAAAAGAATACGGAAAGACAGGACGGTAGTCTTCTGTCTTAACGCTCAGAGAGAATTCTGTGACTAAGAATGCTGGGTAAGACCAGTGTCTTTTCAAGGGTTTGGACCAGAAGCCATTGTGGCATTTTTGATGGTATGTTTTCCTGAAATATGTTTTCCCCGCATCCACATGTGGCTTCAGGCAAGGCCCCACATTAATTTGCACTCTAGACGCTTTCCTTGTCAGTGCAGGCCGGGTGCATGGCATATTCGCTGGCCAAGAATCCTGAGGTACGCGCGATGGCGAAGTCCGAGATCAGCGCAAACTTGGGCACCGCAACGCCCACTTTTGCCAGCCTCAAGCAGCTGCCGTACACCTTCGCAGTCCTCAAAGAGTGCCTTCGGTGCGCACCGGACCTGATAGCCGCCCTATTTTTTTATTGTTTTATTAAGGGTTTAACCCTAAACCCTTAATCCTGAAACCTAAAATCCCCCAAAAAATAAATATATATGCATCCTCACAGACTAATCTGGAAGATAGTTTTTGCTGCACAGCAGCGAACTCTTCAGATCGTGTTATTTCTCCAGGTTCTCCGACTAGTAACCGGATTAGTCAGTCACTTTCACTAATGTGGAAGGAACAAAGTAGCTTGATTACCCTAACCGTAACCCTTGATATGAGCATAGCCTAATCTGGAAGGAAAAGGCCCACTATTTTCCCATCCAATAATTTGCTCACATTGACAAAAGCACAATTGATATCAAGTGAGGTCATGTCTGAGAAATGCACGGCAGGCCTCAGATTGTAAAGGCGTACAATTGGATTCACCTCGTATTGGCAATGTGCAGAGCAAAGGCAAACAATCATTCGACACCTTGTAATCTGCTCCTGATTTAAGGGTGGATCACTATTGGATGTGTGTTGAAGGGGTGGTTTCGCCTGTTTTGGCGCAGGCGGTGGCCCATCGTGCACATCGTGCGGGGGCAGTCGATCAAGGAGATTGTTGTCGAGGGCAAAGTCATTCCCAAGGACTCCACAGTCATAGCCGCCCTGCACGGCACCATGCACGATCCCACAGTCTACAAGGACCCGGAAAAGTGCGCGCACCCTATAATTAGGGTTTAGGGTTATTTAGGGTTTTTGTGTTTTATTACTAGGGTTAAGGGTATTAGGATTTATGGTTCATACCGCCCTTCTAACTGTATGTCAGACAACTGTGGAATGTCCTCACAAATCCCATGCCTGCCCAGAGTATTTCCTGAAACGTTGCTCTATCATGGCTGGCGTCGCGGTGTAATCTGGAAGAAGTTGCAGCAAGTGCTGGGGCGCTATCAATTTCCAGAAAATGCTGCAAGCCCAGATTCTTCTCACTTTGCTGAACAGCGGCGGAACTTCCGTCGCAGCTGCACTTCATATTCCCGGCACTCGATTTGACCTGACACAATATCTGGATCTTTGAACTATATTCATTGTCTCTTTATTTTTTATTCAGTTTTAGGGTTGAGGGTGAAACCTAACTATAAACCCTAAAATAAGTGCTTTCATCGGCTGTACCGCAGATTTGACCCGCTGCGTTTCATGCCGCCGCGCAACGAAGGCGCTGATGAGGTGTGGACTGGCTATCAGGTGCGCGCCAAATCTGGCACCCACTCTCTGCTAATGCTATCATACCTTTATAGCCACAGTCACAGGTAGTGTATCACAGGACAGACCTGTAAATGGAGACTCACTGTCAGCATCTGTGTGCTGCTCCACAGCCATATCAGGCGCTGTACAGAGAAATTCACTTTGCCGGTTCCTCTAAATGTGGGCATCCAACTCTCTATGGCATGGAGGCAAGACTTAGATTTTTTGACACCTGAATCCAAGTGGCCAAGCACATTATTGCTCGTTCCTGCTTCTTGTGCTGTGCATTCTGGAGATATAGGGCTGAGCATGGTCAATGTGAAGCCTGTAATTACAGGTGACAGGTGTTTAGATGCAGAGGTGGCCGATAATTTCTTGTCTGCTGTTCAGGTGGTGTTTGGCGCGGGTGAGTCATCCAGCCAGCACGCTTGCGCGGGGAAGAACACCGCGATGCTGATGCTCTTCGTGCTGCTCGTCCGCCTCGCGCAGGTGCCGGCACATGCCCCCACCACATGAGCAGATTGTCACTTTATCAGGGCCGCAATTTCCGCAATTTTCATGAGAGGTTGCATTCATCGGTGGGCATCCTACAAGCATTTGCCAGACACACAACTACACTGTTGCAACAACCTTCAGCAGCCCTCGATTGCTGTAATGGTGGGATGAGTATGCTTCACTGGGCATCTTTCCTTTGCCCGTTCGGCATTGGTGAAGAATCAGACTAGATCATGTATTCATTGTGCCTGTTTCAACCAGTTGGCAAGCTCAGGGTGCATCAGGACAGACTTACCGTTCTGTCTTGAGGAGCAGATAGAAAAACCTTCCAGCCAATTAGGCTTGGTGCACAGAGCCTCTTGAGCACCTACATTTCCTAGCCTGGGTCTGGATGGATGCTAGTCACTGAGGGGGGTACTGTGGGGGGACTGAGTTGGCTGAAGTGTGTATGATCACAATGACATTGAGCAAACACATGTGGTGGCGTGGTGTACATACCATAAAAAATAAAATGAAAAATGATGAAAGAATATATTGAAAAAACTTAAACTCTAAACCCTAAACCCTGAAAATCTAGGTGTATGTGCAGAACTGGCAGTGGGAGTTAGTCAGCCCCTGGGAGCACTTAGTCACCAACCACTTCAGCCCTGACCCGAGCAATCGCCTCAGAATGCGCCGCCGAGTGTGATCAACTGCCACAGCTCCGTGAACAGACGAGGAAAGACTCCTACAAGTAATGCAGCAAACATGTTTCTCATCTGTGTTGAAACTTCTGGTGGCTCTAAGATTTTATGCACAAAGCCGTGTTACTCATTTAATCTCCAATCTGCAGTTTCAGCTTTCTCCTGAAGATGCGCCGTGGGTGTTTGACAAACCCACACAGTTCACTGTCTTGGCACGAAATTAATTTCGCCTGCGAGATAGTTTTTCAGTTGAAAGTCTGAACAGTCGCAGCGCTACATGGTCCAAAAGAAACCGCGTCTGAAGTGCCAAAGCCGATTCTGGCTTCTGCCCGGCGCCCATCAACCAGACTATGCCTGTTCAGGAAGGGGCACCCATTTGCGCACTGTCAGATTTGTGAATCACTCGCCAAATTGGTCCTGCCACGCTTTCGCGGGCAGTGACTGTTCAGTGGCTGATCACGACAGTAAAATACTGCGACATCTGCACCGATCAGCTGTGGACGGTGTTATAATATTTCTCCTGATGCTTTTATAAATTACCCGCATGTGCAGCACTCTCCTGCGCGTTCGAGCGCTGTGAAGTTTGCAGCAGCGTTATTCCCTGCCCAGCACAGAAAACTGTTGTACTGATATTTACATTGGGGTAGCTTCATTTACATTGGCGTAGCTTCGAGACCTGGGATATATATACTTGGGTTGAGTTCTGATTGTCACGCAGATTTGTTGCAAATTGTTTAGTTACTGGTGCAACAAGTATGTGGAGAAAGCTTTGATTTTTCGGGTCACACTTGATGCGAATAATTATTATAAAGGATTGCTAGAATTCATCAGCGATGTTTGAGTAATATGTCGGCTGCACTGATTGCTGCATGGCTTGCTGGGTCTTAGTTTGGTGGGTTGTCCAGTATATGGTATGCGCAATTAGCTGTTGTAGTTCTGCAAGTTTGTAGGTTCCAGGTCAGTAGGGGTAATTAAGAACTAACTAATTAGATCTTAATTACACCCAGCTGCCAGACATTTGGAGGCTCGCATTATGATTAACCAATTTGCGCCTCACAACTCCTTGTATTACAGGTTGCACTATGTTATGGTTTCATAAAGACATGTGTTAGCAAAACTTTCAGCAACATAGTGAAAAAATAGAAGTCCAGAATACTATTACCCAGACTGCTCGAGGCCAAATATGGATGCATGTAAGGCATTGTAACACTGAAACCACTGAGATGAGATAGGGGAGCAAAAGTCTGGCCAAGACCAATGACTCATTCCTCGGCTCGGAGCCTCAGGTGGCTCCCATGGGTCTCTAAAATGCAATTATTATAGAAATTAATCATCGTGATAAATACCATTTTATGGGGATATTAGGAGTTAATGAACATGATGTTCATTAACTCCTAATATCATGATGTTGCCCCTTTGGAACTACTGTACATATCTGTCGTGCATGTTGAGCAAGACAGGCTTGATTTGCATGCAGACGTCCTCATACTCAAAGGGACTTAAGGGGGTGGTGCACTTGTGAGTGTGTTGTGAATGTGAGTTCTGTACACATTTGCTGATTTCGTTGGGCAAGGCAGGCTTGATTTGCATGGGGACGTTTTCAGACTCCCTCGGTGATATTTTGACCGGGAATACCGTCACGTGCACGGGCTGACGACGCATGTGGACCCCACGTGCATCAGCTACTTTCGTCATCAGCTTCCAGCGGCCGCGCCACTGGTGCCGGCTACAGAAAAGGGAGAGCATGTGATCCGGCCATGTGAAACATATTACGGACATCTGGGAAAAACTATCAAGGCAAACCGACGGCTGCTTCATATTTTCGACTATTTGTGGCTGATTTGGCCAGCAAGTACAGAAACGCTGCTGACGCCTTGTTTCTGGCAAGTGGAGGACCATGGCTGAGGCAGCAGCGCCTGCGCCTGTCGTCAACCTGTTCGGTCTGACGCAGTATGACGGCTTGACAACCTTCTTCGGAGACCAGAGCTTTGACTACAACGGTTACGTGCTTCCGGAGGTGCCGATTCCTACTTGACCAGCTTTTCCCTCAGCCACAAAGTAATAATGTTCATTCCAAAGCCATATCAGAAGGAAATTGCAGGGATTTTTCCAGCTGCCTGTTGCTCAAACGATTACCAGGCACTATATAGGCACAATTGCTGCATTATAGCTATCGTTTGATGGAACAGACCGGCGCAAATTACAAAGCGTAAGTTTAGATCGGCATCTGGCCGTTTGCACGGCCGTTCCTCAAATGGCGAGGAAGTGGACCTGTATACCTCTGGAAACTTCATTTTTATCATAAGGAGCTTGTTTAACCATGGGACGTAGTGGGAGGCCGCTTCTCTCGAGCTGATCGCGACTTTGCCATGGAAGAGGGTTCGTCACCCACCTCATTTTGAAAGCGATACGGAATTAACGCACCGTTTTGAAACTGCAGTATTCTGGATGGATCGTCGTCATCCTTTTCGGAGCCATTTTCGCGTTTCTGGCCGTCTTCTTGGTGAGCCTCTCTGGCTGCATGCCCCACTTCACGTTGCACTGACTAAGTTGTTTACACCATCTCTTGTTCATCAATGGTTCATTACTCCGGTTAAAAACACACCTAAAAAAGTATCTGCTTCGATACAGCTTCTTGCTGGACTCCACTGGTGTCCTGGTTCTCCTATGCCCCCGGAAGTCATGTACATGGCCTGGGATAGCAGTCACTCAACATTGCTATGCATTACCCCAGGTGTGGGTGGACGTCAAATTTGCCGGTGCCATCTACAACTCTGAGCAGTTCAACACCGCAGGGCGCAGCATTGGCACAGGCAAGGCGCTGGCCCACATTTGTCCCCTTAGGTGTTGAGCCTCAGGAGGCTTAATTGCATGCATGCTCTTCTGGCATGCTCGAAAAACCGCATAAAAACTTGCTCATTGGCAGTGACATTAGACCGCAGGCAACCTGACAGAGCTACCCTGCACGCCAGCATTACCATGTGCCTTAAATCGCTCACGCCTTGTGCATCCAAAGCATATCCTGACGTTGCATTTTGGTTATTTTCAGGGTTTATTGTCTCAACCCTGAAACCTAAAATTGCTTTGTTAAATACCTGCAATAATGCGCAGGGCTGCTGGCAGTTGACATTGTGTCCCACTGGACTTGGGCGTCCATTCTGCTGACCAGTGTCTCCTACGGCTACTTCTACGGGATTACGGGATCCTACTGGTATGTTTCCCTCTTATCTTTATTATAGTATTATTATAGTATTCTACTGGGCTGCAGACTAGGTAAGAAGGTCCAGGGTGTGGATGCAGACACGCTGTGTGTATGCCCCATGGCCATTTGGCTGTGGGTTTGCCGACCTGTAATAATAACAATGTCTTCTATTACTCAGTCCAAGCTGGTGCAACCGCTTGCTGTCTTGCATATACCCTGTGGTCCTGAACTGCCCAACCAATATCTTGACTCAGTCTTGGAGGGGGCGCCGATCCAGTAATTTAGAGCGCTTGGTGCCGAACTGAACTGTGTTGACTCTGGGGGTTGGGCTTTGAGGCCCATGAATACTGTGCGGCGGTTTAAATGTTTCTGCAGAACAAGTGTGAGTTTGTTGTGGCTGTGTGCAGGTTCGCTGTCAACGATGCAGCCATCATCGTGCTTTTTGCGGGTGAGAACATGATTCTTTTCTTTTTCCCAGAAAAGTTTTATGCACTTTGCTGTCAGAGCTTTCCTTCGCGCACTACCTGCACCCTCCCGACCCTCTGGATTGACATGTATGCCTTGATCCTCATTAGATGGTCCATGCATTTGCATCCAGCACACTATACTCCGAAAAAAGAACTGCTCTCTACCTGCAAAGTCTCATCTTACCATTGTGGGCTTTCTTGTTTGGGGGGTTCATATACAAAGAATCCCCACATTGACTTGTCACCACCATCAGTGCAACTCAGTGCAAATTAAGCAAGTGTGATTGGGGCTGTTCTTGGCTGCAGTGATTGCGCTGGAAATTAAGTACAAGGCGCCTAAGGCACACACATTGCTGGAGCTGGTCTATGTCAGATGGGGCCGCTGGGCGCACATGGTGCGCGGCATTCCCTTTCCTTCTCACCGACCTGCTTGACTGCGAGTGCTGCGCTACTGCTGTATCGATGTTCCTCATCACTGTTAACCAATAGGAGAAGGTCCTGACTCATCAAACTGCATGTTGCAAACTGCGCTGCAATCGCTGATGGTTCCATTTCCAATCAGGAGGCTGTGAAGTGCCATATATGCACAGGATACAATCCCAAATAACTGATTTGAATAAAAATCGAATTAATAGTGAAGTGCAGCTATCAGATTTATCCTGAGGCTGCTTGAAGCTGCAGTTATACAAGGGCACCTATACATTTGCTGTGCAGATCTTCTTCTTCTTTGCTGTCGTCACCAACCTGCTGGTGTCCATGTCCATGCTCCAAGGTGAGCAAGCAAATTCATCCAGCAGACTTGCAGTTGCTCTGTCATAATTATAACAACAGAGGAGCCCTTCCTTTTGTACTGGCGCCATCCACTGAAATTTATTCGTCTCTGTGCACCTTTTTTAGCTGGCCGAAATATCAGCACGATGGCTGAATGCTACTGTGACTGTCACAGTGTGACAGCCAATAATGTGTGAGTGCTGGACTCTGTGTGCAGGTTGCGTCAGCGCTGTGAATGCACTCACCGGCGTCAACCTTTACGGTGAGCGAGTCTAACAATGAAACTAAGTCACCAACGCTTTCTGTGGCCTTTCCCCCAAGTCAAGCATGCCACCATGAAGAAGCCGGTCCAGCTTTTTTGGGGTTGCGCTGTTTTGAGTGTCCTCATGCTCCCCAGAAAAGTACTCAAAGATGATGTTTCTGTTTGCGCGCAGCCATGAGCTTCCTTATTCCTATCGGGGTGGTTTTCTATGCGGCCATTGGCGGACTGAAGGCCACTTTCACCACGAGCTACATGCACACTGTCATCGTGTACATCGTGTGCGTCTTCTTCCTGTTCAAGGCATGTCCTCGTACACTCTCTTGTCCAGGAATGTCTGCCCTGGCAATGGAATCGTGAACAGTCAAAGTGAAAAAAGAATACTAAATGCGCAAGGGTCACATTCCTCGTGTCTCCTCAAATGCTCCCATGCCTCACATGCTCCCATGCGTCACTCTTTTTTTTGGAGGGCAAGTGATTTCTGTCTGTCTGTTGAATCCCTCCATTGCCAAAACTCCCTTTTTGGGCTTGAACCTCTGCAGGGTTCCTAAGCATTGTGACTGATGATGACAGCAACACCTGAAAGTTGAGGGCCACACATCTATGACACATTTTTTTATAAGCGTTTGTGGTTCAGGGTTCAGGGTAATTTCAAACCCTCAACATGAAGCCAGACCTAAAATCACAGAGTGCTGCGTGCAGGTGTTCGTGCCAGGCAATCTTCTCAACGGCATTGATGATGTACGCAACCCCACTCATGACCTGCTTAAACCCCTTAAAACTGATGCCGCCCCTTTTGCAGTGGTTGACATGGATTTTCATTCAACTGACACCAGCATGGAGGGCAGCACAAGTCTATACCGTATACAGACACTCCTGTTGTGAACAGCCCAGGTTTTGTTTCACACTGCTGGCAACTGCTGCTAGTGGTACCTGGGCATGCTGCTTATATTATATACTTAAGGTTTACCTGTAATTTACCCAAACCCTTTATTCTGAAATATATTTTGGTGAATGATACTGTGGCAAATTTGGAATTGACTGAAAGAAGCATGTGCTGCTGCAGATCTACTACCGACTCCAGGTCATGTCCGAGAACTTGCCAGTGCCGGATCAGAAGGATGGCAGCTACCTCACAATGTTCTCCCTGGGAGGTTTCGAGTGAGTGAACCTACCCTTGCGATCATTCCCCTGCAGTCTCCAAACCCTACACGCCGGCAAAAGCACAGCACGTGTTGGCATCACTGCTGGGAGTCAGTGCACCCAGTATTGATCTTGCAAGTATCCGCTGCAGGGCCACCCAGTAATCCAGGGCCTTCTTTACCGCGCCCCGTAAAATTTGAATTTGATTTTGAAATTTAGTCAGGGTAGTGACGGATGCATTGTTCATCCGGAGATGGGAAGAGGCTGTGATTCGTCATTCATACAGAGGCAGTTTTTAGGGTTAAGGGTCATTTATATTCAACCCTAAACCCTATAACAAATATATGGCTAAGAGTGTCGTTAGCAGTTTTAGGTGGACTGAGGGCAAGCAGGACCCCTGTAGATGTCCTGTACAACAGCGAGTTAATGAGTCGGCTCTGTGTGCATGCAGGTTTTCGATCATCTTCTTCTTTTCGGCGCTCAGTCAGATGCTCGTTGACCAGGCTTACTGGCAGTCCGCGATTGCAGCCAAGGCGACATGTGCCGTCAAGGTGCGCATAGTAGTGCAGAGTATGCGCCCACCAATCGCAGGGGACACAGACATTGAGCTGCTGATATCGCCTGCATGCAGCAGTCTTCTAGCAGAATTTGCCAAACTTTACAGTGATTGAATGTCATTGTGTGATCTCGTCTTTCTTTCTCCAATAATACAGTTGTGAGCGGTGTTGTTTGCATCCTATCCAACCTGCAGAACATAACGCCATCCCCATTTGGAGCACATAATGGGTTGCACTTGCTACATATATCTAGGTTTAATATTAATATATTTAGGGTATACAAAGAAATAATTATTTAGAAGGTGTGTGTGTATATATATATATATATACACATATGTCTGTATGTATGAGCACGTCCTACTTAACAGCAATGGGCTTTGCAAAGACTCAGCAGAATTTTGCAGCTTTTCATGCAGAAGATGCAGTTGCACGGCAATCGAAGAGCGCAGGCTTTCAAAAGCTTTGTGCTCTGCAGGGTTACTTCTTGGGTGGCTTCCTGTTCCTGGGCATCGTTTTTGCACTGCCGGTGGCCCTGGGATCCGCAGCGCTCGCGCTGGACCTACCCCTCTCCACCGACGAGGCCCTGGGTGGATTAGTCATGCCCGCAGCCGCTTATGTGCTGATCGGCAAGTCAGGTATATAAACCCTACACCCTAAATATAGGCAGCTGATTGTTATCTGCTCCGTGAAAATCTACAGCACAGGCCTCGTTGGCCACTTTTAATATGTCCCAGCTTTCTATAACTGTGGGGGGATATGCCAATGCTCACAGTGGCCCTTGGAGACTGCAAATGTCTCAATCTAGATCTGTCAAGTGCCAGTCGGAAATACCGTGGTTTTCAAGTTACCATGGCATGATGTGAGTGCTGCTGTCACCATGTCAGAAGAGCTGTTCTATTCGAAGTTCTGGTGCAGATGCACTTGCTCCTCACTACAAGATGCAAAAGGGACCCTCTGTGAATGTATGGATGTGATGCTGGGTGCTGACTCTGACGATCAGAGTCAGACATCTGATCAGCCCTAGGTGGCTGGAAAATTTTAAGGTGCAGTCGACTGACTGACTGACACCACAGCAATTACATCAGGATGTGACAGAGCAACGATCCCATTGCTTGGCCCTCGGTGAGGGCTTTTTTTTTAGGGTCTTACATTTAGGGTTTGGGGTAAATATAACCCTAATTATAAGCTATCTGGTGCTCTTGCAGGCGCTGTGCTGGTCATTGTGATCTGCTTCATGGCCGTGACATCCTCGGGAGCCTCAGAGATGGTCGCAGTGTCTTCGCTCTTCACATTCGACGTCTACCGCCGCTACATCAAGCCCCAGGTACGCGTTTCTGCCCTAAATATGAAACCCTAAACCCTAAATATGAAACCCTAAAAACCATAAACCATAAATATAGCATACTGCAGTTCTGCCTGCTTTTGTTGTCCCTCTGTTACACATCACACCGTTCCACGCCTTTCGAGGGGTTTATTGCGCAGCAGCTAACACTCATATCACTTCCCTGTGACATTCTTGCCATTAAAGCGGATTCTGTGATTCTATGCAGATCAGGTCCTCAGCACTCACTTGTTTTCACATTCCCTGTGCAATCACAGGCAACGGGTGGCCAGCTAGTGGTAGTGTCTCGCGTTGGAGTGTGTGTGTGGGCCATCGTTATGGGCGCAGCCATGTGCATCGCTCAAGCCGCTGGCATCAACGTCAACTGGCTCATCACCATCATCGGTGAGTGATGGCCCACTCCCGCTGTAGGAAAGTGAAACACAATTGCCCAGTATCTCTTTAAGTTACATTTTATTTGGTATATTCATGAACGATTACAGGGAAACAGCTGTTTACTCTCTCTTGAGTATGAATCCTCCTGTGGCATACGCCTTTAGATTGGTCGCCCTGAAAAAGACCGGGTAGGAACGTTGATGCATACGGTAGTATGGTTATTATTATAATTACATGCCTCTCCAGTTCATATAGACTTGGTACGATATACACCGACGAAAGATAAAATGTAAATCTCGAATAATTAAATATTCACAAATGTGGGATGCTTACACTAAGTCTATTTTTAACGCCACCTGCTCATGATTGACCATTGTGGACTGATGTTGGAAAACCTTCATCCTTCCATGTTTCTGACGGATTATGACTCTGATGCATGACATACTCTTGTGGCAAGCAGATCTCGTGGGAGGTACCAAATTTGTCGTGGATTGGTTGGATGTCTGACATGCTCAAATGGGGTTTGATAGGACATCGGATCAGCCCTAGATGGCTGGAATAGATGCGATCGCTTCTTCTTCTTCTTCTTCTTGTTCAGTTCATCATCGTGTGAGCTGTGCAGGTGTGTTTGTGGGAGGAGCCGTGCCACCTCTGGCCGCTCTGCTGACTTGGAGAGGGTGCACCGCACCAGCTGCAATGCTAGGTGCCCCATTCTTCCCCTTTTTTATACATGTGCATGTGTTGTTTTATGATTTATAGGGTTAAGGGTATTAGGGGTTGGAAAACCAACACCCTCGGTGGCCACTCTGCTGACTTGGAGAGGGTGCACCGCACCCGCTGCAATGCTAGGTGCTCCACCATTCCCCTTTTATATATTTATACGTTTTCTGTAGGGTTTAGGGAATAAGGAGTGGGAAAACCAGCAACCTCGAATGCACCTTACAACCAGAATCATGGTGGAGTGCTGCTCGAAGGCTCAGCGTCCTTAGGCAACCAGTGTCCGTATATGGTATTTGTGTTAGTGTCTACAAAAACCAGCCAACCAATCCTGGGAGTTTTGACCCGAGCTGTACCTGCGACCAACAATTGTCCATGAGCTGCACACAGGACAGACTCTCTTCCAGTGCATGATCTCTTGCAGCACTTGCATCAGCTGACACCCGGGGTGATCCTTACACAGCTGATACAAGTGCAGTGCAGAGAGAATGAATGATGGAACACTCAGGAATGGTTATGCATGCAGGTGCCGTGCTTGGATGTTTGAGCGGCATCATAGGATGGCTGGTGACCGCTCAGACCATGAGCGGAGAAATCACCATTGCTTCAACAGGTGATCCCTCACCCTTTCTGGACTCTTCTGACCTCCATGCATTATAATTATTATTACAGTTCGGCAAGCCCAAAGCCAAATGGGCATAGGGCATACACATTAGATACACATAGATTGCCGTGAATCATTTCTGGCAACTGACCAGTGGGAGTACTGCATACCTCAACACCCTGCCCACTAGGGGTGCTGCCTTACAGTGGCTCATGATAAAGGGAACTTTGTACTCACAATTGCAAACTCAACTTCCCCCCTATATTTAAGCTCATATTAACCTTATTTTATGTTAAGGGGTATGGGTATATAAACAATAAATTTCAACCCTGAAGCTCTACTGATCAATGTGGGCGCTGCTGGCGACCTGAATCCACCGCTGCTGGCCGGCAACATCATCTCCAACGGAGACCCTGCCATCATCGCTACTTACCCTTCATCCTAAATATCAACCCTGAAGCTCTGCTGATAAAATGTGGGCACTGCCGCAGGCCTGAACCCCCCGCTGTTGGCCGGCAACATCATCTCCAATGGAGTATCTGCCATTATCCTTGTGATCGTGAGCTACTCATTCCCAGACAAGGTCCCCTTCCAATGGGAGGCCTTCAAGGAGAGAATCACCACCAGTGAGGCTGTGGTACGCAGACCCCCTCTACTCCTTGTATTCCAAGTGCAGAGCCTCGCCGGCATGTTCAGTACCTCCTACCCCCCCCCACCCCCCCCCCCCCCCCCACCCCCCCACCCCCCCTGGATCCCTGTTCATGAGATCCTGAAACAAACCATCATCAAAAGCAGATGTCCTGAATCCTGCACTCTTTGTGGCCAAAAGAACCCCCTACAAGATTTCCAGCCATCCAAGAAAACCAAACTGTGCTGGTTCACCAACTTCTTGTTAGTCCCCCTGTTCTGAGAGTTATGCAATCGAGCAGATGCAGGTGTGAGGCATGTGTTAGGGCTGAGTGAGAAAAAAGTTGTGCTGTCTTCCACAGGTGAAGAAGGCAGGAGCGATTGATGCATCAGCGGTCGAGAGCGATGAGGAACAGGCGGCAGTTGCGCGCTTGCGCAAGCCAACAATCATCGCTGTCATCATCATCTTCTCTCTCGCCTGTATCGTGTGGCCGCTGCTCACGCTGCCAGCTGGCGTGTTCAGGTGACAACCCCTGAACCCTGGGCATATAGCCCCTTAAAACTGCCAAGTCAGAAATGGAATGCATGAATTTGGAGTGTTTTCAGCATGCAAGACTGCCGTTTTGCAGGGCCTCTGTTTGGTTGCATGCTGTTGCACAGAGCAATGGCAATTGACCGCCCTGATTGCGGCTGGGTTTCTTG
Organism: Coccomyxa sp. Obi; assembly: GCA_020887355.1. Lineage (NCBI taxonomy): Eukaryota > Viridiplantae > Chlorophyta > Trebouxiophyceae > Coccomyxaceae > Coccomyxa > Coccomyxa sp. Obi. The sequence goes on from AP025001.1 coordinate 2,081,988, forward strand.
TGCATGGGACAAGCCTATCCACACTATGAGCAAAAAATCAGGAATGACCCTCTATCTAGAAAGATTTTGTATGGATCGGTCCACTTGCTTCCTGTCATCATATGATTGTGAAATATTGTTGGGAGCCACCTGAGGCCTGTTGCCAATTGCTGCGCAGCCTGGGCTACTTCCGCTTCTATGTGATCATGGCGTTCATCTTCCTGATTCTGGCTTCGGCCATCGGCATTTTCCTGCCGATCTGGGAAGCGCGCGACCTGTTCGCCAAGGTGCTCACGGGAAACACTTTCAAGGAGCTCATCGAGAAGAGCTTCCACGGCAGCCGGTGCGCCTTTCCTCCTTGACATTTCTAGCACGGCTCTGCTTGTCTGTTCTCTTTAACTTCTCACATGGCTGGCGGGATGACCATGTTGCTAAATGATCGATGTGAAGGTTCAGCTCCTGTTATTAGGCTTTGTTGTGCTTTTCTGTGCCCAGCATTGCCTTGTGGCTGTGAGAGCGGGTAAGCTGCACAGACTGCTGAGAATTAATAGATATATTGTCCAGGCAACTCTGGCAGCAGTTGTGTTGAAGCTGCTTGGGTCCACACAAGTGCTCTTAGACTCCAATACAGTAAGCATAGGGCTGATTTTTAGACGTGCAGCTTCACTAAAATGATTCCATATGCGTGCCTGCCACGAAACAACCATGCCTTGTGCTCCTGCCAGTCCATGTATGCCTGCAGTGCAGCACATGCTGATAATACTGCTTCTCTGTGAATGTACGGATTTCATGCTGGGTGCTGACTCCGACGGTTTGAGTCAGACATCTGATCAGCCCTAGGTGGCCGGAAAAGGTGTAATCGACTGACTGACTGACTGCTTGGCACATGCTGATAACACTGCTTGGTAGCACTTTCTGACTCTGGTTTCTTGTCACACTGCAGCCACGGTTCTACCAAGAACGGGTCAGTTGCAAAGGACGACACCGCTCGCACAGCCACTGGGGACCCGAAGATTGCAGCAGACCCCATTAAATCCCAGCTGTAAACCAGGGTTATGTAAAATATCAACCCTAGACATAGGTAAGCTTGAGGAGGGTCATTGGCACAGCGTTGGTTTGCTGAGTTTGAGAACACTAATAGACTGATGCACTGATATTTGGTGATTGAGTATTTTTGGGGAGCGCTATATCTCACTTGGAGAGCCCCAATTAATGCACTGCAATCTAGCGGCTGGTTCCAAAGGCAAGTTGGGATGATTTTTTCACAACAGAAATGGTATTTTTTGGTCAGAAGTGGCATGAACTTGACTGGAATTAACGCTCGTGGCGCACTGTTGTGGAGTTGTCTGCAGATGGTACTGGCAAACTGTTCTGTCAAACCCAAAAGTCGACCTGTTCAATGCGATTAAGGGACCTGGGGAGATTGTGCACTGCTGTGCGACTAGGCGGCTCCACATTTGCTATTTAAATGGCTGTTAGAGAGCTGATTACATGGTTGGGAATTCCTGGGGTTGTTGTGGGAGAGGGGAATGATAGGGGTATGTGGTATGTCGTATGCTGTCTGGCATTCAGTAAGGGTCTGGCAGCAGGGATTTGGAGTATATATAATATTTAGTGCAGGACTGGGCCATTCAGCCGGGGTGTTATGTCACCATCAGCTGAATGGTCAATTTCTGGGTTGTATAGAAAAGAGGAAGGTTTGCTGCACTGCGCGGACTGATGCTTATCTAGATAAGTATTTTGGAGGTCTGCGCAGCAGGCTTGTACGGCCATTCTTATCAAGACTGTTTCAACATGCACAAATGTCTTAGCATTCTTAATTAGGCGCAATTTGACTGGGGCTTTGCGCCGCGCAAAGCCCCAATCCAGGGTCTCTGTTGGAGGGCTTCCAAAGAGATGACCAGCCTTTACAGTGCGTAACACTCTGACTGTCATGCGGCTCGTTTGTGCAACATAGCAGTGAATGAATAAACATGCTGGGCCAACGTTTGGTCAGTTTGAACACTCATTTTGGCTGTGCTGTTCCAATCATATACGGTATATGATTGGACATAAATATCTGCATGGATGCGTAAGGCCCGTATGACCCGTGAACATCAATCATCGTGTGGTTCCGCGTGCTGCCTCTGTCGATTGGCGGCAGGCTTGCGCCGGATACACTCTTTTCTTTTTCTGCTAGGGCGTCTCGAGCGCGCGTGCTGAACAGCAGAGGCTCAGCCTGTGCAGTTCTCACGCAATCCTTTTTAGCTAGAGACTGCCGTTACTGTGTTCCACTCTGACGAGAGTCTTGTTCCTGTTTTTTCCAAGACTGGGATCGCCTCCAAAACTTTCATTCAATGTAACATATCACTTCTGTGTTCAAAATCGGACATGCAATGCACTTCACATGACCATTACGTATCAGTGCTTGCAAGGCCTACTACTAGTAGTCTGCAGGGGTCATACTGAAAGAGCCGCTCACCTTGAGGCAGACCCTTGCCTGGAACTCAGTGAACAATTCCAGCTTCATCATGACTAGGGGTAATTAAGATACAACATTAAGATGTCTTAATTACCCCTATCATGACCAGTTCCTGCATGCCAGCACATGCCGGCATGTGCCAGGTTTACATGTTGAGGAAACACGTTTAAACAGTCATTTATTCATCGTGGTGTGTCTCACCTCCCCCCTTGACTTGTTGCTGATGAGCAAGCTCGCGATGTTTCACCAAGAATATTGCCGAGGTAAATTTTTCACTGATGCTTGTTGTGCGAGGCTGCCCTTACTCTTACTGGCGCTCGCACACCCTTGATCATCCGTTTTCTCTTGATCTTATCCATACCTTCATCCTTTTGCAGACACGAAATGCCTCAAAAATTGGCCAGAACGTCGTGCAGACGTCATGCATGCGTACTTGGCTTCTTCGGGCATGCATGCATGCGTGGCCGACGAAGGCACGAAGAAGAGGAATAGGATGAGAAGTAAGTGACTCATCAAATGACGACAATCAGCTCTTCGAAAACCTATCTGGCGCATTTCCTCTGGAGTGTCTTGGTCGTGGAATGAAGTATCCTCGGTATTGGAGGGCTTTGGTTTGTGTGCGGAATTATTGCGAGTGACTAGGACGTCAGGAAAAAAAAGCTCTGCCAGCTCTGCAGGCTGCAACTGACGACGGCACACGAGCAGCAAGGAACTATCACAAAAGCGTTGTGATTCGCACGATTCCGTGCAGTTGAAAAGGCGCCTACACTTAGCAGGGCTTGGAGGTCTTCCAGATCTTCTGGTCAATGATGCGTCCAAGATGACAGAGGAGACTGAAAGCCGCGCACCATCTGTGAGGCGACAGTGTGCTGCTGTCGTGGGACGACGCATTGTGAAAAGTGTTGATGCCGGTCACACCAAAGGTATCCATTGAATACGTGTCCTCGTCCTTGGGCTGGCCGCAGCCCCATCCTAAGTATTCTATTTCGCTTTGATCGAAGTTAGCTGATTTGGTCTTTGCCTTTCATAGCAAGCTCGTGTCTAGAATTTTCTGGCGTGAATGCGACGAACAACATTGCACAGTAGGCTCTGTATTGTGATGTGTATGAATCATTGCCCATGAAGATTTCAATGAAGGTGTGGTTTAGCCCCGTCCTATGAGCAGGTGTTGTGATGGCTTTGAGGGCGTTGGCAGATGTCAGGGCAGAGCGGACCACAGCCAGAATCATGGAAGCCATCATTCTTGGCCTGGACCGGCCGGATGTCGCTGCAAAGCTCTTGTTGCGGGTGCGCAAAGCTCTCAACACAGCATCTACCATCAAGAAATGTTAGTCAGGTCGTTGCTCTGGATGCCATGCTGGGTGCTGACTGTGACGATCAGAGTCAGACATCTGATCAGCCCTAGGTGGCCGGAAAAGGTGTAATCGTCTGACTGACTGACGTACTGCTCTGGGGAAAGTCATGCATGGACGCCACACTTGAACCTGTTGGCTGCATTCACATGGTCAGCCACCAGCGCATTTCCCTCGTCTGGAAACTCGTCCGACATCCAGGAAAAGCTGTGAAAATTGCTGTGATGCATGCAGCTGCTGGACGAAGGGAAACAAGATCTGATGATTTTTGCGGCTACGGCCACAGCGCGGAGGGCCGAGCCGGAGGTGCTTCTGCGTGTATTCATGTGGCTGACCTCTAGCCGGCGCACGGTGGATGCTGCAAGCCTGGCACTGGTGCTTACCCGGTGCGAGTCCCTCCATTTCTTTTTTGTCCGGATCTTGGCTGAATATTTCCTTCCAAAAAGAGATATCTATTTTCTTGAAAAAGATACAAACCATGACAAGTCACATGTTAATGCAGCACAGGTGCCAAAGCAGGGCTTTGCCTTGGCAGTGCTGCTGTTGCACAGGTCTTTTTTCAAAACACCTGGTCCTGTGAGAGTGCCAGCCGGGTGACATGTGCATTCATGCAGGCATGGGGAGGCCCAAATTGTTGCCGATCTGGAGATCGGGATGATTGAAAAGGGAAGACTGCAGGATGCCCGTGACATGGTTGCCGTGCTGCTTGCCCAGGGGTGTGTGCACATCTTTTTGAGGAACCCACCACAAGCTTTTATCTGATCGAGATTTTAAAAGCAGGTTTGGCCTGCATTTCGCAGCGGATTAAATTTTCATTTCATTTCGCGGCGACTCATCAAAGTGCTGGTGCTTATGTCAGCTTCTGTAGAAGGCCAAGTAGTTTGGCAGAAGGTTGAATGTGTATGGGTAGAGGCCAGGCATCCAGAAGTTGCTCTGCATTGGCAACGGATATGGGGTTCTGGATTTTGGGTGAGGTGTCTTTAATGGATAATAACCTGGATGCTGATGTCAGCGCTGATGTGTTCAGGCATGCGGCTGAGGTGGTTCAAGTGTCCTTATGCATAGTTCGGGCAGGGCATGCAGAAGCAGTGGCCCAGATGAAGGTGAGCCTTGTGGACTCCGGCGGTCTGGCACTGGCTTGTGAAGCCCAGCACGCGATGGTAGCCCTGGATGAGTTGGCATTAGCAGAGATCTCCAACGTTCTTGTCCGGTGAGCTCCTCTTCATCTCTCACACTGCCTGGGACTTGTTGGACACTGACGTCCCTCTTTCAACCACATGTATATTTGCAGGCACGTAGCGAGCGCCCCTACTATGTATCATGGTCAGTATGAAACAGTTCTACAAAGTGATGATGGACTTTTAGAAAGTAGGTAGGTACCTACCAGGAAATTTCAAACATCATCATGCAGATATTCAAGGTCAGCCCACCAACGCTTGGCAAGTTTCACAGATCTGCAGGCCTGAGAGTTGAACCACTACCACCAATGTGGTGACCTCTGGAGGATAAAACTCGGGTTTTCCAGAATCACAAAATCTGCACTGCATCTGGAACAGAAGCAAAAGCCAACACAGACTGTCTGTGACTCTCTTTCAGGACTGATCAGACTTTCATGTGGGCCGACAAGGGTGTTTTTGAAACGGCTTTGTGACGTCCTTCGTCTTTTGTTTCATTATTTTGTCTCAAGTTCAGGCAATTGGACACGCATGTGTCCAGAGAGAATGAATGCTATCAGTGCAGAATTTGCAAGCGGTTATCCAGCAGAATCATATTAGGGTTGCAAAATTCCTGAATGAATGCAAGAATATGAGAAACCAATGGGATATTTCAGGGTAGCAAGAGGCTGCCAAAGGCCAATGAGCCTCAGGTGGCTACCAAGGGTCTCTAAAATGTAATTATAGTAATGATCATTCCAGGATGGGCCGCGAAGATGTGGCGGCGCGAATGATCATCCTTCTGGTGGACAGCGGCCAAGTGGGAGTCGTGTGCAAGTGGCTGGAAGGCCTGGATCGGCACGAGGGCCGTGAGGCACTTCTGCAGCTGTCTCTCGCCATTGGTCGCATGAAGAGGTCAGACGTGGATGCTGCGGTGAGAGCTTTTAATACCCTTGTTCCGGGGTTGTGACCCTACACCTTTGACCCTACTTATGCCAGCCTGCCTCTAAGCTGTTGGGGGAGATCTGTCATGAAGAGAGTGATGCATTGATCACGGTTATGCATACCAGCGTGGAACTGCAACTAGACTGATAAAGCATCAACAACTGCTGCATTTGGCGCTGCCTTCGATGCTTCCACATTAGAGGCTCCAAAATCGTTATCCTCAGAATATATGCTGCATATCAGTCAGCCCTCAGGATGCCGCAACTGTGTCAATGGTAGCATCACCGCTCTTCTAAACTATTGGTGCAAATTATGCAGCCCTGCAAGTTCCAAAGGTGGGAGGCTGAATGTGTCATGTGAGGCATAGATAAAAGTGTCGATGGTGGCTTCGGGGAAATTGGACATGGCAAAGCGCTGCATGGTGGACGTCATCAAGAAGTGCCACCCCTGGGTCACGGCCGCAATAAAAGTGGAGATGGTGCGCCAGGGACATGCCAAGGTTTGTGCACAGGCCCTCGTGCATAGAAAATTCTGCTTGGCAGCTGCCTATAATGTAAAATATATAAAAATAAAAAAAAAAGTAAAGTGACAGTTTCACCTGTCCTGGCATCGCAGCGATTGGCATCGTTGTCGTTTTGCCAGAGGGCTCTGCAAGGATGCTGCTATGGTACATTGAGCTCTAACCCACTTCCGTGGCGCAAACCTTCTTGCTACGACTTTCTATCATGTCAGAACTTTACATGCAGTGTCTGGGTATACTAGAACCGTCCTTGAGTCTGGCTGAGAGGACCCTCTTGCTTTTACAGCAGGAGGGTGTGCCATGTTTGCATTTGCATGCCAGCATTGCATGCAAAACATTTGACCCCATGGATCCATAAAATGATTTGGATGATTGCGGAGGATTTGTATGACGAAAGCCACACAGGTCACAGGTGATAGGCACTTTAATAGGTATGATCAGGCCGCACCCGACTGGCACTGTGGCACCATCTGCAGGAGGTGGCCCAAATGGCGGTTGATCTTTCCAAGGAGTATGAGGACAGTGCACCGACCGAGGTTTGACTCTCCCCGTCCCAATGTTGCACCTTTAGGAGGTTCAAAACAATACAGGGTGTTCAGCAACACAAGCTCTGCAACCAGGTGCAAGTCACTGAGTGCTTGCGTGAGCATGCGTCCTTGTCTTTCTGCCTTTACATGCAATGCCAGTGAGAGGCCATGCAGATATCCAGGATTTTGTTTGAGCATCGCGCCCTAGTTTCACGCAGTTTCATTCGAGAGGATTCACTGGCGTTGCAGGCATATGTGCTGCTGCTTCGGGGAGGGCATGCAGAAGTCTGGGCAGCAATCATCCACGAGATCATAAAGATGAAAAATGTGGACGTTGTCGCGCGACGGACTGGGCTCATCATTCAATCAGGGCGGCCCAACCTCGCTGGTGAAGGGATGCGCGTGCTGGCAGGCATAGCATCCCCTAAAGCGGTGTGTGCCTCTTTCATCTGGAGGGGAAAGTTGACTCTTTTAATAAAAAGGAGGCCAGTATGGGACTCGATTTCTAATGCTGGAGTTGTTCGTGGGACATTCAACATGGCGCTCGACACTTTTTGGTGAGAGCACACCTCGATGGGCCATATCCTCCAGATTTGCAAGGCGTGACAGATTGCTGCATGCATCCTGAATCGCGGGGATCTGGCGCTATGCCTTTTCTCCCTGCTCCTAGGGGTAGGTAAAATTGAGACATGATATGGAAAGCACATCTATCCTTGGCAGAGCGGCAACATATAAACATGGCAAATCATTGTTTGGTCCGCACGGAAAGCTGCTGCTGCACTTCACAGGTGGTGGAAGCGATTCAGTCAATGGTGGAGCTTGGAGAGGAGGAAGCCGCCGCGCAGCTGCTGGCTGACCTGGCACAGCGCGCACTCACCCTTGCATGCGAGATTGTCGTTGAGTTAACCACCCAGGCAAGCCGCTTTAACCAGCCTCCATGCTTCCAGCTGCCTTGATGGAAAGGCATCAGCACCGCCCTAAGGAACTGTTGCGCTCTGACCCCGACAAGCTCTTGGAAGCCCATCTTTCAGAAGTGCGCATAAAGCAAGTTTTCATTGGAGGAAGGACAAACTCAGTCAACTTCAGCAATGCGTTCAGTTAACTCGCACCCTTCACTTGAACAGGGGTCTGCACACACAGAATCTTTTTTTTGGTGCAGGGGGCCGCTGGCACTGCAGCTTCTCTGCTACTGCGGCTGCTGGATGGAGGGAACGTCGCTGCCATGGCTGCCATCAACAACTGCATCATTGAGTCGGGCAATATCAAGGCAGCCACCACTCTTGCTTGTGAGCTCTTCTTCGACCACTTGCATCTCTGCATAAAAAAGTCTCCATGATTGAGAACCTTGGTTACAGAGGACTGTTATTTCTTGGACTTGCTCGTACATGCACCATGAAATGCCAGGCAGGTATTTTGCGCTGCATGCAGGTTGCATGATGGAATTATAACGCGCTTCTTCAGGGCATTTTCACTGCAATATATAGGCGGTTCTTTTTTTCGTGCCTGTCATATGCTGCGATCCTGCTCATGTCAAAGGTGCTCGATCTTATGCTAGAACGTCCTGAGTCATCCGGTTGCTGCCAACTGTTTCATAATCGAGAAGATCAAGTTGCTGGGGCAACAAAAACGTGGGTATATCAGCCACAATTCGTTGCATGCCATTGTAAATGTGAGCCCCGAACCGGCAGCGGTAGAAACCAATTCTGCTGCCCCTGCAACGGCAAAATGCGATAGAACAGTCAGCAATTTTGTGTACTCTTTAACAACCCGCTGCCTTGTCTGCAGCGGCGTTGGCAGCGCAGACAGACGTCCTCAACCTCATGGAAACTTTGAAGGCGGCAGGCGCGCGCATTCTACCGAGCGTGTGGCAACGAGAAACAAGTCGCTATGTCTCTTCCATATCGCCATCACTTGCAACCCGCATCGCTGTGACAACGCAGGTTTGCGCCTCTCCTTGCCCTAACTCCCTGTGACAAGCTGATGCATACTGGTTTGACTGCATGTTGGACCGCAGCCTACCCGCTTGATTTTTGCCATGATGAGATTTTGATACCAATTTTAGGAATCACCTAGGCTCATTGGTCTTCCGAAATATTTTGACAGCCCTTTACAATCTCACGGTTGCAACCATACCAGTGCTTCACAGAAGGCCACCATCAGCACGGGGTCTCAAGTCCTCTTACCTTTTCCATAAGAATGTGTACTGGTCCAGGGGCCTGTGATACCGCAGCATACAAGCGCCAACGATGAGATGGAACCCAGGATGTAGCTGAATATGATGGTCTCATTTTCTGTGTTCGTTCGGTGCTCAGCAGTGCCAAATGTCCATGGTTGATTCCATGCTTCCTGTCTCTTCCTGAGGGTGCATTAGAGCGGGAAACTCTTCTGTCAAGTAGCAAAGGTGAATGTCATGCTCACTATGGTGTGCGCGTGCATGAGTACATCCAGCATATGCAGAACACATACTCGAGGGGTTTGGGTGATAGAGCACATTAGTCACGGCTGTGTCATCTTGCTTTGGCATCCACGGATTTGCATCCCAACTAAAGCTCAAATTCTTTACTCTAAACACTTGTGGCAAGGACATTCTAACAGCACAATGTAACGGGTAAAACAACAATGTGACAACTGTGCTGAATCTCATTAGTCATGGGTATTTGGTTATTGCTTTATACCTGCAAGATTCTTCACTCAACTTCTAATGTCCGTGAATGGGCCAGTCAAAGCATGCAACACTCTCAACATTCCTCTGGTCTTACGCCTAAACAGCCATCTCGTCCGTTCATTTAACAGCCAACAACAGGGTATCAGTTCAAATGTTCAACAGTATCAAACTGCATTACAATGGGCTGTACCATTTGAACCAGCAAACATGATTGGGGTGTCTGGAGGTCACAAGCACTTTTCTCATGCTGCAGCTCGACCTGCATGCTTTCACCAAGGCCAGATCTCACGTATTTACAGTTTGGAGTTTAGGGTTATCCTAAACCCTAAACCTTAATTATAAACATTAAAAAAATGTAAACACGGCCTGGCCCATCTTACAGGCTCGCAATGCCAAGCTTGTAAGAGGCTGCTAATGTGCGCGCCAGGCACAGGGCAAAATCTATCTTAAGAGTCTAAAAGGTATTCATGTCCTCATCCAGACACCGGCCTTCAGTTGACATCACCAGCAGCTGCAGTAAGCTGCCCGTTCATTTCAACCATTCATTTTCACAGCCCGTATGAGATCGGCCCGGGCGGCAACTTTGCGCCAACAGAATGAGCGGTGTAAACGGGCATAGCCGGGGGGGCCTTTAACGCCATCGCGTTACATTTTGTATGCATGGTTTTAAGGTTATTCTTTTCTGAGGTTAGCGTTTTAAGGGTCAACCCTGAATCTTTAATAAAGTGCGAGCATGGATTGGCCACACAGGGCAGGGTAAACATTCGTCTTGGCATGGTGCCCTTCTCCGAGAGAGCGTCGGCGGCGCTTTCTGCATCTGCGCGGATCTGCTCGGGAGGGATCGGCTTCAGCGGCTAGCAGCTGCATCAAGTTCTGCATTCTTTCAATCACTCGCAGAATCAGCCTGAGCAACGTACGCTGCTCTCAGCATCGTCAGGCCATCAACAACGCAAGCTCAAATAAGGAGAACAAAGTGCGTGCATGTGATTTGGCCGCAGAGGGCGGGGGTCATCATGGCTTGGTACCCTTTTCCGACAGAGCGGCTGCGGCGCACTCTGCATCTGCACGGATCTCTTCCGGAGGGATCGGCTTGAGCGCTGAGCCGCATCGAAATTTAAGGAAGTAGCGCATCGATGCGCCGTGCCACACCTCGAGCAGCATCTGCGCGCCCGCCCCCCGGAGCACCTCCATCAGCCGCAGCACGTCACAGTCCTTGGGCAGCGCCGCTGCAGACACACCAGAAAGTTGCAAAACTATGCACTGCATGCATGCATGCACACCCTCCATCATCCTCCATCACCCTCCATGAGATGATGTAGTCTAGCAGAAGACTGCCAAAAGACCATGAGCCTCAGGTGGCTCCCAAGGGTCCCTTAAATGCAGTAGTTATACGATACTCATCCGCCTCAGCACACCCTTCTCAGGGGACTCTAAATCAACAGTTGATTTAGAGTCCCCTGCCCTTCTGAAAACGTGTCAAAAGGTTGCCAAACCACAGATGCCCGGTCACCACAGTAATGGCTGGACTTTTCAACAAGATCGTGAACCTGGGCTTCTGCAAGTAGAACTTACCATGTAGAACTTACCATTTAGAACTCACCATGTACCAATCAAGCCGTTGTCATTTTCTTGCAGATCTGAGCATCTATCTGCACGTCGGACAGGCAGTGCATATTCCTCCGGCATATCACTATGTGGTCCTGCTCTTCATTGGCATCCTAGGTGGATACTCTATGTTTTTAAAAGCTTTTAAATCCTGCACATAGGTTATGCAACCTGCATGGCTGGGCCGGAAACGCACTGGCAACGGCGGCAGCCGTCTGGATGTGATCGGAATCGATGAGCGCGTTGCTGATGCGCACAACGGCTGCGACATGGCCAGCGTCTGGCATTCGCAGCAGTAGTAGCATGGCACAAATATCCGCGCGCCCCTGCAATGGGAAGCCCGAAACATTGCTTCGAGGTAATTAATAGTTATAAATCAATCATTCCCAACAATGCCACTTTGTCGCATTTGGCTTTTGCAGCTCGTCAGCAAGTTGATTTCTCACTCACACCCGGAAAACTCCTTCCTCAGCAATCGAAGCGCTGGACAAGAATTTACATGAGGATAAAGGGTCAGTATAAGAATATGATTTGTGGCATGTCTTAAAACTGCCGGGAAGGAAAAGGCCTTGCCAGGTTGACGAGCTGCACGAGGATGGTGCAGGCCACGCTGAGCGCGCTGTGCGCCAGCTCAGCGAGCAGCTCCGCGGCAGCTTCCCGCTGTCCTGCCTCCACCATGCCCTGAACAACTTCAGCAACCTGCAAACCACAAAGTCAACGAGTAAACCTCGGGGGTCGAACTACATAGAAACCCTATATCTTAGTGAAAATGCAGAGCTTTAGATGCCACGAGGCACGTTTGCTGCGGATGCACACTTGATGCAAAAGACACACTTAGCATCCATCCTCTTGGGTGGGTCACAATTGGGGTTCCTTGGGATGGGGTAGGGGCTCCACAACTCGTTAAAGGAATGTTTCCTGCACACCGCTTTGGCAGTGGTCGTTTGCGCCAGCACGTGCGTTCCCTCCACTGCTAGATCCACCCTTCCTGTCTGGATGAGGGCCGCAATGCACTTGGCGGTGATGTCAATGCGGCCCATGCCCAGGACTTCGCGCGCTATGGCCGCCCATTCGCCAGCATATCCCGCTCTCAGCAGTAGCCTTGAGCACTGTGCAAGACACATTCATGTGAATCCTAGTGCTCTCTCGTAGGCATATAGCGCTCTCAGCAGTAGCCTGGAGCCCTTTGCAGCACATAGCCACGTGAATTATACTGCTTTCATGAAAATTTGTAATTTAATGGTGTGGGTGCAGACAGATGGCCTTTCGACTAGATTCGCCGGGCGTCTCCTTGGTGTGCGTCTCTCTCATCAATAGTGTCATTTATAGTGCTGTGGCAGATTGGTCTCAACATTAAACGCTACGAGTTTCTACTGATCATTGGCGTGTGACTCCAAATTGTGGTTGTATGTGAAATAATATTGTGCTGTATGATATAGTCCATCGCAAAGATAGCATAGTGCTGTATCCTTACAAACAGTGTGCTGCGGCGGTTAGCATGGGATCATTGTGTTCAAAATCGGGAGCAACTTGCCACAGGTGCCTTAAACTTGCCATGATGCCACGTGAGCGCTGGGGGCATAGCTCACTGTGATGAGGAAAGGAATCAGAGAATGATTCACCTCAAGGTCGGTGTTGTCTTGGCCCTTGCACGGCGGCCCGGTCTCCAATATGGCCACCTCCTGCGTGCATGCAGCGGCACATGTCGGCACATGTCGGCACATGTCAGCTTTGATCTTGCAATCGACCAAACCTTCAATGTGATATCAGGGTGTTGTGTTGAGAGTTACTGTCTGCTTACTAAGACTTTCCCAAACAGACCAATGGTGGCCTTCAGGTGGCTCCCACAGGTCTCCATCGTGATAGTGAAAGTGGTAAGTTGCATCGACACAAACTCAAAAATCCTGCTAAACATTGTATGCAAAGCTTGGACACAGAGCGCAGTTCTTGCGAGAAACTTGAACCGACTGCAGATAATTGGTGCACCAACTAAAATGGGAGCGACATGCACATGTCAAGTAAGCAGACCCAGGACATCGCACCATGAAGGAATTGTCACTCAGATGTTCGTGACAGAACGGAGAGCCCTCTACCTTAGAATATCCCTGGTGCACCATCTCAACCTTGGCGACCGCAGCAACCCATGGATAGGACGAACGGGTCATCTGATTCATGCAGAGCTTTGCTGCAGCCGCTGCCCCGCTGTCCACCAGCTTTGCCAGCACCTGACAGGACACCTAGGGTTTGGGTTTTGAAATTTGGGATTTAAATATTAACCTGAAAATCCTAGACTCTAAGGTACATCATAAATAACAAATAAACCTTCAATGGTACCTGGCCCCTCCCCGGCTGTCCACCAGCTGTGCCAGCATCTGACAGGACATCTAGGGTTTGGTTCATGAATTTATGGTTTATACGTAGTAACCTTACAACCCTAAACACCTTACAAGACACCTGGGGTTACGGGTGAATAACAAAAATTGCAAACCCTAAAGCCTCTTTGTAAATCATAAATATAACAACAATTCAGGGCGTAATATCTACGCCCTGAATTATAGGCATCTGACAGGACACAGAAGCACCTCAAGCAAATGTGAAATGATGTTTGTGCAATGTCATGTATCCATGTATCCCATATCAAATCAGAACTGGCTTGCACTCTCTGCATGCTTGGAGCTACTCTGAGGGTCGCTGTGTGGTGGCAAGCCAATATGCATATGCTCATTAGCATCAGCAAATCGAAGTTGGCAGCAGTACATACTAAGACCCAAAACACCAAGAAGAAAATCTTGTGCACACCTCTACGCCCATTGAATTCATGTCATTCAGAGGAATTCCAGCTTTGGCGACAGGCAGTCATCGCAGCATCTTTCAACCAATACTGGTATGTTAAGTCTGATGGCCAGCTGAAGAGCAAATGTGTACCTCATGGCCATTGAGTGTCTTTCGAGTCGTAGCATTATAGCTACTTGAGCAATATCTGGTTTGTTCACAGCAGCGAAAAAGTTCACGTGGGTACAGATGCCATGTTAATTCTTTTTGGTATCGGAGGAAATGTTGAGGAATCACCAACAAATGCCTACCAAGAGCGGGTCAGCCCATAAGACGGGTAAGGCAGCACATCAATAGTGATTAGGTTTTTTACCTCATTAGGGTTAAGGGGACTATAATCAATATTTTAAAGTTTTGGTGAGGTAGCATTGACTCACCACAGCGATGACATCGGGGCGGCCCATCTGCGCAATGACGATCGTTGATTGCTCCAAGACTTCGTGGTGACCCTGGTAGTCGAGACCCTTGAAGCAGGTGCATATGATATCTAGACGCTGCTGCGACACCAACACGATGAGCATGCGCGCCAGTATGTCGATCCGCCCCATCCTGCATTCTCAGCATGACATCGTCCTTCTCAGGTAAGTGTCTGAGGCTCTCCCTCCAATGCATTCTCTAGAATATTTTGTAAGTTGCAGAATTTAAAAGCTTAGGATACTGTAAGCCTTAAATCCTAATTATCGAGCAACACTGCATGTAATGCCCAACGGTGCTTGACATCAAGCCTTTACTTTTAGTTCTGTAAGAGTAACATTTCTGCATGTAATTTAATGCAAGGCCCAGGCAGCTCTTCAGCACCTGCGCAAGGAAAGCAACTCTTACAACATAAATGGACCACAAAAACCGAATATGAGTGTCATGCGTGCCTTGGTCACATGTGTGATCAATTCCCATAGAGGGTGGGTATGAGACCTCTTCCCAGGGTTTCCAGCCCTGTGAGACCCAGTCATTTAATGAATGGCTTCATCCATATTTTACAAAAAGAGCAAGCATGTTGTTGTGCACCTGGCAAGCTCGACGGAGGGCTGGCCAACCAGGGACTCTCCAAGAATGGCCATGCTCTTTTTGGCAGAGCACGCAAGCAGAAGCCCGCCCGAGTCCACAAGCGCCTCTGTGATGAGTGCCATGGCCCCCGAGTGCTCCGAGCGGATCATCCAGTAGCCAACCTTCTGCACCACGTCCTCGTGCCTGCTCAGCACCCCCATGTCTCTGTCTCTATTTCACCATTGGGTTCTGAAGTGTTTACGGGAGCCTACAGAAAAGAAAAAAAATTGAAAAATTAAATAATTTGAATTTTGAAGGAAAAAAAAGATTTGGGGTACATGACTCATCAATGATGCGGGTCCACAGCCCGGGAGTGCAAAAAGCTCAATCATCCAATGGTCTACATTTGTACCATGTACTTAAGCCTGCACTTGTGCTTCTCATCGCCAGGGATGCCTGGGATCAGACAAAAATACAAAGGCTGCCCAGAGCTTGGAGTTGATGTATCCACACTGGTCATGACGATCACAAATTGCAAATGATGTCATAATGATTTCAATGATGTCTGCCGAGGAAATAACCGTTCACTTAGCTGCATAAATGTAGGGTGTTGCAAGGGCGCCTGATATCCCATGTGAAGCAGGCACCCTTGCCTCCTGCTGTAGTGGTGCAACAAAAGGAACCCCAGCAGCGGTGCAGCAGGGGAAGAGATGCAGATCTTTGAGCTGATAATTTAGGGTTTAGGGTTTAATATATTTAAAAAACCTAAAACCCTTGTATATAGGCCAGCATACCCTTTGCAGATGATGACAGCAAAGATGTCTCGGGCGTCCTCTAACGCCCCTCCCTCAACCATCGCTGTCAACAGATCAGCCACATACGCTGCCTCCCCTCGCCTGCTTGCAACTGGTATACTCTCACTATTTTTCTAAGACAACCACAAGGATGTGTGCATGAACTCAACCCTAAACGGGCTCTGTCATAGCTGGCTGGTTTTCTTTGAATGTTCAGGTTTAAGAGCTTAGGATTGCATTCAAAGTTACGACCACTACAGCGCCCTGAGCATGCATGGACGAGGCAACCACACATTCTGGGACTGTTCAATGGTAATGCATCATCGGCCGCGGCGATATGATGCGCTCCATTCGCAATGACACGGGCACTCATGTGAAAGTTCATGAGGGCAGCCAAGGTCCGCGCCCATGCCGCCCAACAGCTACTTGCATGAAGAGGCATTGCCAGTACCCCCGATTGAGAGCGCAAATCATACCTTGCGAGCGTTACAGCTAGGTTGGCAGCCAGAAGCACTAGGCCGTTCTGAAGAAGCCAGTGAATTGTGTGCATCAACCCGGCGTGCCGGCCACGCGCCGCCGGGGCGGCCGCCGCGGCCGCGGTCACTTCCGGCAGCTCCTCGTGCATTATCTGCGAGCAGCCGAACAACCTTTAAAATCTCTTTGTCACCCCTTGGGAAGAAGTCCCCTGATCGTGGGAGTGTATGTCCTACAGGACCATCTGCGCAACCACTTCATTCTGTAACTCCAGATCAATATTTTTTGGTTGGCTCTTAATCCCTTGAGTTTACTAAGTGGTCTGCATGCCTGTGGCAAGATGGTCAAAATTGACAGGCCATCAGATAGAAGCTACAGCAGCCCAACAAAGACTTCGGCCCCCACCCCACATCATGTAAGGTGTAAGCAACACGGCTCTCGTGACATGTCTTGGCTGGATGCTGTCGGAGTGACCTGGCAGGCGCTCATGGGTGACATGCAATCCTTAATGTGTGCTCCGAGCACAATGTGAGGCTCAGGCCTATTGCATGCATTCTTGTGACCCAGACAGAATAGTAGTTTTCAAGAGTCCTCATGACGGGTCTGGCAGACTGCTAAAGAATGACACAAAGTTGCAGTTGCGCAAGTGTGCTCAAGGAAACATGGCCACTCCTAGTCTGACAGAAGCCTGCAACCACTTCCGGAAGCAATTTGATTATAGCTTCTGCACAAGAAAGATGCATGCATTGCAGTGTGATGTGTTCATGGCAGAAGGCTGACCTGCAGCAGCAGCGAAGCGGCAACATCAGGCCGGTTGCACTCAACGACGACCTTCTCCACAGTCTTGGCCACAAGGTCTTTTGCCCCCAACCTCACCATCGTTTCTAATGCTACCAGCACGCCTGTGCAGTGCAGACGGATACTCCTTGATCGAGAAACTTAATTAACATCCCCAACTGTGGGAGCCGTGCGCACCAACGGAGACGACCTTCAAAACCTGTGTAGAGTCGTTCACCAAATATTTTGAGAACCAAAGAGAAGGGTGGCCGGTCCCGTACGTGAGGAGCGCCTTGCTTCTATGTAAGCGACCGACCTCCTTCCCAGAAAATCCAAGCAGGAACGCTCCAGCCGTCCGGGCGGTGAAGGAAAACCTGCACCGTTACATGAAGCAGCTTCGCATAGTTTTCTCTTGCATTGCTTCTTACGCACGGCACACAAAGCATACAAGTCGTCTAATGGTTTGCGAGAGGCCGTGCTCATCATTATGCAACTTTGCGAAGGACACTTCATGATGAGTCGGCATGTCGTCTCTTTGGTGACGTCGACGTCTAGCTTCTGTCTCGAATCGTTCATGTAAGGGCCTGAAACTCGCCTTTGCAAGGAAAGATGGTCTTGACGAGACGACAAATGTCGCACTCCCACATGCGCGGTCTCGTAAATGCTTTCCTCAACCCTCCAGTGTCGTGTATCCTGGCCACTGGCAGACTCGTTGCCATTGATACACGATGCTTCTTCCCGGCAGACGCTCCTGAAACCCAAAGCGCAGCCTGAGCATCCAGCAGTGAATCTGCTTGTCCTGTTTGGTTCCATCCAGTTGAAAGGGGCAAGTTGGTGAGTAAAAATGCTGACGAGGTGCCCCAAAAATGCCCAAAAATGTCTGCATGTGTGTGGATCTATAGCACCAGAGCCGACAGGTACTTGGCCATGCGAGTACTCCATGCATCCAGGATTATGATGCATGGACATTTTGGCAAAAATGCCCAAAAATGCTGACGAGGTGCCCCACGTCGTGGCCACGTGGCTACGAGCTGACATCAGGCTGCTTAAGATCAAGTCATGCCTACGAGGGCGTCCTTTAATTCAACAGTCCACAGCAGGGTCATCAGTTACAAAGTTCGGTAGTCATGAACTTGCTGACAATGAGCTGTGCCTTGAGGTAAAGCAAACACCACCACGTACAACAATGCATCAGTTGCAACCTCCTGTCATCACTAAAAATCAAAGAATATGCCTTGTTTGGTCTGTCCATCTGTCTTAATTCAGCGGTACCTGCTGTGCATTTGTTTGTACACAGCAAAGTATCAGTTCCAAAGTTCCACAGTGGTAAATTTTATGGCGATGAGCTGTGCCATGTGGACCAGCAAACGCCAACAAGTACAACATTGCATCAGTTGTAGTTTACAGCAACCCGCATGTCATCACTTTAAATCAAAGGACATGCATTTGTGGCCTGCCTGGCAGGTGATTCCTTGCAGCAGTGCCATGCAGTTCTTGTAATGCAAGGCACAGTCTCACACCTTTTCCGGCGCCAATGCCTTTCTTCACAGGTGGAAATGCTCAAAACTTGGCTGTTGGCACTACAAGTCAGGTAACGGCAGCAGATGGACGACATTGTGGGATCCAGGGCTGCCTTTCCTGTCAAGAAGTATCAGAAATAGCCAACGCACACACAACCAATACAAAACAGTCCCCCGGACGCTAATCTGCAGTTTGGGATGATCTGGGGGTCACAAGGAACCTTCTCATCTCAGGTTCAGCTGGACTGCATGCTTCCAATGAGGCCAGACCTCACAGAAAAAACTAAGACCTCTGCCCATTATACAGGCTTGCAATTACGCGCTTATAAGAGGCTGCTGATGTGCAGGCCAGGCACAGGGCAACCACCATCTCAGAGTCTCAAAGTCTTCTATGCAAAAGGCAACTCCTCATCTACATATCATCTTTCAGGGAAAGGGCCAGCAGCTGCAGTCTGCATTCATTCGATCATTCGCAAGATCGGCCCGGGCAAGCAGCCTCGCACTGGTGTAGCTCAACAATGTCAGAGCCTTGTTAAGCGCCATTCCAAAACAGGAGATTGGGGCATGAGCATGCATTGGCCGCAGAGGGCGTGGTTCAGCTTGGCTTGACACCCCCCTCCGACAGAGCGGCGGCGGCGCTTTCTGCACCTGCGCAGATCTGCTTGGGCAGGATCGGCTTCAGCGCGCAACCGCATACAAACATGCGGAAGTAGCGCATCGATGCGCGGTGCCACACCTCGGGCAGAATCCGCGCGCCCGCCGCCCGGAGCGCCTCCATCAGCGCCACCACGTCACACTCCCTAGGCAGCGCCGCTGCAGACACGCCAGAAAGTTGCCCATGTAAGCATTGTATAGAACAACCATGCAATGCTTAAGTGCATGCATGCATGCATGCAGATCCCCCATCAACCTCAGCACATTCTTCTGCGCAGGCTGTTGCACACGCTCTTAGAAGGTGCCGAATCAAAGTTGCCCGGTCACCTCACCAATACGGGCGGTCCTATTTACAAGGTTGGCTTCAGCTAGAACTCATGAAGCATGTACTTATCAAGGTGTTATCAATCTCCCGCAAATTTGAGTACCAATCTGCCCTGTTGAATGCCACATGGGCATGGCAGAGAGGCAGTGCATATTCTTTCAGCTCTCTATGTGGTGCTGATGTTAACTGATGACACCCTAGGTGGGCGCTCTAGTTTTGGGGGCTTTGAAACTCTGAATACTCATGCTACTCATGCAACGTGCATTGCCGGGCCAGAAACGCACTGGCAATTGCGGCAGCCGTCTGGATGTGATCACAGCCGATGAGCGCGTTGCTGATGCGCACAACCGCTGCGATGTGACCATTATCCGTCAATCGCTGCAGCAGCAGCATGGCACAAGTATCCGCATGCCCCTGCAGTGGAAAGCCCAAGATATTATCACATGTGATTTTTGCAGCTCGTCAGCCATGCATATTCACAAGGGCATCTTCATACCCGGACTGCCCTGCTACCGGCTGCATTTCTTCATCAGCAAACAGATTATCCCCTGCCAGATTCAACAAACATTGACCTGTGGTTTTTCTAGCCCGCAAAAGCTCCCTCTTAATGTTCAGAAAACGACAATGACACAATACGCTCTGTGAAGGATCTGAGAGACAGTGCAAAGCCGGCTGCATGCGCGCCAGCTATGCTAAACACACAGTGCATTATCTTCAGGGCGCTCACACCCATAAATCCAAAAGAAACCAAAGGACTTCAACAGAGCCATGGGCAGCAAAGGATACCGAAAGCAAGCAATGATTTCCAACCTTATTCAGTAGCGCATTTTGTCCATGCACATGTGCAAGAGTCACCCACTTGGTTGAAGTGCTGAAAAGGGTAAATGAGGATGAAGGATAGTATAGGATGTGTTGAATCTCTAAGCTCTAAAACTCCCAGAAAAGTAGGGGCCGTGCCTTGTCGACAAGCTGCACGAGGGTGTTGATGGCCACGCTCAGTGCGCTGTGCGCCAGCTCAGCGAGCAGCTCCGCGGCAGCTTCCTGCTGTCCTGCTTCCACCATGCCCTGAACAACTTCCGCAACCTGCACACCCACAAAGCACATCTGCTATCAATCCACACATCATGCACAAGACACAATCGCATCTGTCCGTCCTCATAGGGGGGTCTCCAAAATTTCCCATGGGTAAAAATATAAGAGAAGCTCTCTCAGATGAAGGCTTCCCGCACACCGCTTTGTCAGTCGCTGTTTGCGCAAGCGCGCGCGTTCCCTCCATCGCTAGATGAGTCCTTCCTGTCTTGATGAGGCTGGCAATGCACTTGGCGGTGACGTCAACGCGGCCCATGTCCAGGATCTCGCGCGCTACAGCCGCCCATTCACGGGCATATCCCGCTCTCAGCAGTAGCGTTGAGCACTGTGCAGCACAAAGTCATCTGAGCCCTACAACCTCCGCAAGCATGTCCCTCAAAGACATGTGATTCCTACTGCTCTCAGGAAGTGAATGGTGTGGCTGCAGACACAGTGTTCGAACGCTCCATGGCCTTTGGAATGGACTAGGAAAGGAGTCAGGTGATATTTCACCTGAAGGTCGGTGTTTTCTTCGCCCTCGCATGGCGGCCCGGTCTCCAATATGGCCACCTCCTGCGTGCACGCATCAGCACATGTCGGCACATGTCAGCTTAATCTTGCAATCAACCGGACGACCTTCAGAGTGATAAAATGTCTCACGCCACTCAGATGTTCTGATATTCATGATAAGAGGGAGAGCAGCCTACCTTGGCAAGTCCCAGGCGCACCATCTCAACCTTGGTCACTGCAGCAACCCAGGGCTGGGATATGCGAATCATCTGATCCATGCACAGCTTTGCCGCGGCCCCTCCACCGCCGTCCACCAGCATTGCCTGCATCTATATGCACTCATTTCTCTAAGGATTCAGTGTTTTGGTGGTACCCAAAAACCCTAAATATAAACACTAAATCCTGATATGACACCGAAGCACCTCAACCGGTTTGAAATGACATTTGTGCAGTACCTGGAATTCCAGTCAGATTGGGACAGTCTTGCACTCTCTGCATGCCTGGAGCCACTCTGAAGGACGCTGTCTGGTGGCAGTCAATGTGCAGGGTCAGGAGGCAAATCAGCAAATGAAAGTTGGTAGCATTACTAAAGTAATACCTACTCACAAAGCCCAAAACACCAAGTGTACAAGACGCCTGTGCACAGCTAGCAAGTCTTGCGAACACCTCTGCGCTACTTAGATACATGTATATGTTCCTCAGTATTCCAGCTTTGGCGGCGGTCAGTCATCGCAGCATCTTGCGACCAACACTGGCTTATAGGATCCGAGGGCCGGTATTGTGCGCTTAACGGTTATTGAGAAGGAGTTTCTGGGGTGAGGCAGGATTGACACACCAAAGCGATGACATCGGGGCGGCCCATGTGGGCGATGGCGAGCGTGGCTTGCGCCAGGACTTCGTGGCGGCCCATGCGATGGAGGCCCTTGAAGCAGGCGCAAACGATCTCCGAATGGCGCTGCGACACCAGCACGATGAGCATGCGCGCCAGTACGTCCACCCGCCCCATCCTGCATTCTCAGCATGACATCGGGAAGACTGTAAGAATCTCCCTGCATTCTCAGCATGCCTTGCTTGATATGACAGTGCAGACCTTGCAGACCTTTCCCCAGCAGAATGATATCAGGGTTGCCATGATTTTGACTGAATGCAAGAGCATGAGATAATGATGAGATAATGTAGGATAGCAGAAGACAGAAGACTGCCAAAAGACCAATGAGCCTCAGGTGGCTTCCAAGGGTCTCTAAAATTTAGTTATCCATGTGAGACCCAGTTGTGAAATGAATGGCTCGATCCATGTTACATAAACAGGAGAGCAAGCCTGGCTATAACGCACCTGACAAGCTCGTAGGAGGGCTGACCAACCAGGGACTCCCCAAGAATGGCCATGCTGTTGCGAGCAACACAGGCAAGCAGGAGCCCGCCCGAGTCTACCAGTGCCACGGTGATGCGTGCCATGACCCCCGAGTGCTCCGAGCTGATCAACCAGTAGCCGACCATCTGCACCACATCCTCGTGCCTGCTCAGCACGCCCACACTTGCCTCTTACTTGCATAATAATGAATGGTAGAGTGTTTGTTTAGAAGAGCCTACAGCTGAAAGATTTGGTGAACATCATGCGCCTCCACAGCCTGGGATCAGACCGGGGAAAAAAAAAGCAAGTCTGCCCAGAGCTTGGAGTTGATGCATCCACAGTGAACAACCACTGCCAGTGGTCATGAACATCACAGGTTTGTAAATGCAGTGATGACATAATGATGTCAATAGTGTCTGCCGAGGAAATGATCATTCATTGAAGCTGCATGAGTGCAGAGAGTCCCGGGAGGAACCCGGGAACTGCCTTTGGCTGTGCAACAAAGGGAATTATAGAAAACCCACATCATTGCAGGCGGGGAAGAGATGAGGATCTTTTGGACTGAAAAGATGTTTTCGCGCACCCTTTGCAGATGATAACAGCAAAGATGTCTCGAGCATCCTCCAGTGCCCCGCCCTCCACCATCGCTGTCAACAGATCAGCCACATATTCTGCCTCCCCTTGCCTGCATGCACTTCCAGATGTGTGTATGACATGCATGAACTTACTTTGCTGAGATGGCAGTTCTTCCAATACTGGTGCATTTTCCCGTTCGATGGAGCAGTGCAAGTGTGTGGATGTCTAGCATGGAGAAGGCAACCATACATTCTGGGACAGTTCAAGATATTGTCATTACACCAGATTGAGAGCGCAAACCACACCTTGCGAGTGTGACAGCGAGGTTGGCAGCCGCGAGCACGAGGCCATTTTGCAGAAGCCAGTGAATTGTGTGCATCAACCCGGTGTGCCTGCTGCGCGCCTCCAGGGCGGCCGCCGCAGCCGCCTTCACTTCCGGCAGCTCCTCGTGCATTATCTGCGAGCATATAAACCCTGAACCCCAAACCCCAAAAAAACTATAAACCATAAACCCCAGAAAATATGCGAGCAGCCGAACAAGGAATGAATGACTTCGCCCTCCTTTGGGCAGAAATCCCCTGGTCGTGGGAGTGGTTATGGTGTGCACCCCCAGGGGGCGGCCATAGAGCTAGGATCGCGCATGCATGGGCTTCATGCCTGGTCATCTACGCAACCAAGTCATGCTGTACTTCCAGACCATTAGATCTGGCTGGCTCTTCGACTCTTGACTTCAGCCAGTGGTGTGCATGCCTGTGATAAGATGGCCGGACTTGGCAGGCAATCAGATAGATGCTGCGACTGTCCATTGAGACTTCAGCCCCTGGCCGGCGGCATGGAAAGTGTGAGCAACATGCCTCTTAGGAATGTCTCAGCTGGATGCATTCGGATTCACCTGTCAGGCTCATGGGTAACATGCAACCCTTAATGTTTGCTCTGGCCTTTGGCATGCATTCTCACCACCCAGACAAAGCATACATTTTCGTTTGAGTCCTCGTGCCAGGTCTGGCAGACTGCTTAAAGAACGATACAAAGTTTTCGCTCGCAGCTGCCAGTTGCGCAGGTGTCACACGGTACGGTACTCCAGGAAATTTGGCCACCCCTAGTCTGACAGAAGCCTGCGTTCAACTTTGGGATGTAGAGTGATTATAGCAAGAGCTACACGCGGCAGCGATTCTGCATGCATTGCAACTGATGTGTTCATTGCAGAGGCTGACCTGCAGCAGCAGCGAAGCTGCAACATCAGGCCGGTTGCACTCAATGACGACCTTCTCTACAGTCTTGGCCACAAGATCTCGTGCCCCCAACCTCGCCATCATGTCTGATGCTACCAGCACGCCTGTGTAGTGCACACGGATAGTCCGTGATTGAGAAACTTGACAACCTTAGTGTGGGAGCACTGGATACGACCTTCAAGACCTGTGCAGAGACGTTCAACAAAACTTGTGAGGAGCAGTGCGCGTGAGAGAGAATGGTCGCCGGTCCCTTACGTGAGGAGCGCCTTGCTTCTGTGCAAGCGATTGACCTACTTCCCAGAAAAGCGATGCAGGAACGTTCCAGCCGTCCCGAAGGTGACGGAAGATCTGCACCGTTATATGAAGCTACTTGGTGTAGTTCTCTGTTGCATTGCTTCTTACGCACGGGACACAAATCTTACAAGTCGTCGCGTGGAGTGTTTAGAGGCCGTGCTCATCATTATGCAACTTTGTGAAGTACACTTCATGATGAGTCATGTCGTCTCTTTGGTGACGTCCACAATCGTGTGTCCCGAATTGTTCATGTGAGGGCCTGAAACTCGCCTGTGCAAGGAAAGATGGTCTTGACGCGACGACAAATGTCACACTCGCACATGCACGGTGTCGTATATGGTTTTCTCTCCCCATTGTCTTGTATCCGGGCCATCGGAACACTGGCAGACGCGTTGCCACTCAACACGATGCTTCTTCCATACAAACGCTCCTGTAACCCGAAGCGCTGCCTGAGCAACCAGCAGTGAGTCTGGTTTCTATTTGGTTTCTTTCCAAGGAGGATGTCCAAGGATGCCGACGAGGCGTCCCATGTCGTGGCCACGTGGCTACGTGCTGGCATCAGGGCGCTGGTCGGACTAAAACTAGCACCATGCACTAGCACGTTTCGATCAGTGAAAATCGGGAAAATGGGATCGAATTCGAGAGATTCGGGAGATGTTCGAACAGCTTCCGTGGGCATGCAAACGCCTTCTTTTATCCATGGCTGGGCAGGCCTAGGCTGCAACTTGCTCGCTTGGCCCTTTTTCAAGCCAACCACTCTCACAAACAGGTCAATTTTTGCATGACGAACAGGTTGGAAAGATGCCGAAAAGATGCAAAGACAATCCTAATTTCATCAATCGTTCTGCACCACCTAATGCCATCAGGGCTGTCTCAAAGACAAATACAACTCCGAATCAAATGACTGCTCCATTTGCCGGGCATCCAAAGATCTCCTTCCAGAACTTTGCCGAAGCCTGCTCACGTCTACATTTCTTCCCGCTGCACTCCACACAAGGGGCATAACCCAAAACTCAACAAAACCAATGCACTGCAAAAGGAAACTAAATGTAGCCCCCTGCAAACCTGGCATGTCATGAATCCCCACCTTTTTATGCATGACATGTCTGAAACATCATCTGTGAACTGTACAGACTGCTGGCAGCTTCATGTTGAATCAACTGTTGACAACAACAATGTTCATTAATCAACAACCAAACGTCTGGTTGAACTTCAATCCCTTTGACGCCTGATCTGGCCTCCTTGATGAAGCGAAGGCCTCATGTGTCTGTCATTGGCGCCAATGCAACTGCTTCATTACTAGTTAAACCCCTTGGCACTTAGGAATTGGCCTAGACATTAGACTAGGATCTGGAGTTGCCGCTTGATACCCTGGCAACTCTGTTGATGCAACAAAACCAAATGCAACTTCTGAAGAAGCCTCTCGTCATCGAGGGGCCTATAACCAAGCTTCTTGTCAGGGTTTCCAAGTCTCTTTGTGACTGCATGGATGTGATGCTGGGTGCTGACTCTGACGATCAGAGTCAGACATCTGATCAGCCCAAGGTGGCTGTGAAAGATGTAATTGACTGACTGGCTGACCGACCAAGGTGTCCGCCATTGACTGGAACCAGATTTGCTGAAAGTGGATGGTGCCCTCTGTCAGAGGTGCTGTGACACTTACTAAAAAGCCCATAAAACTGCAATCAAGACCGGTGTCAGGCCAACAAAGGTTGCGACCCAGACAATCTGCACACATACCTGGGGACCATGGCATATCTCTGTCTCTGGCTCTGAAACTCTAAGGCACTGCCAAACAAGGCTGATGCGCCAAAATAGGCGCGGCTCAGTTGTTGAAGATGAAAGCCGAGGAGCCCTGGGCGGAAACAGGTGTCCATCCGGTGAGGTTGCCAATGAAATCTTGCAGGAATTCGGCGATGGCCGCATGTGTGTCGGTGCTTGGGTGACCCAGGCATCCAAAGCCATTCTGCAGCCACAAACAGACTGTAAGTCCATAGCATAACATGTAGTCACCAGGGGATCTACCCGCAGCTTTCAATCATGTGTCTTATGCTTTGGTGGACTCATCCAAAGCCATTCTGCAGCCACGAACAGACTCTAAGTCCACAGCATAAGCTATGCCAGAAGCAGGCCATAAAGGATTCATCCGCAGCTCTCAATCATGTGTCTTATGATTTGGTGGGCTCATCCAAGGCCAACCTGCAGCCACAAACAGCCACAAACAGATTTGAGGTCCAAAGCATAAGCTGTGCCGAAAGACTGAGGCACCAGGGGACTTGACCGCAGCTTTCAATCATGTGTCTTATGGTTTGGTGGGCTCCTGCCAGGCAGACAGCAGACCGCTTCTCTCGCCACAAAAGAAGAAATTAATGTTGGCTTGCGCCCAACCCCATAAAGGTTGCCAAGTTTTTGACAGAATGCAAGAACATGAGAAAATGATGAGATATGTAGGAACTAAAGACTGCCAAAAGACCGATGAGCCTCTAAAATGTAATAATTATTGTTATTGCTGGTATGATCAACACTTCCAACAGCTCTTCAGAATGCAGGCTTGATGTCTTCCAGGCAATGCTTTTCCCAAAAGCGCAGCCAATGTTTGCGGCTACCCGATCTCGGCATCGCCATCTGAAAGATGCACAGAGTTGGTCTGACGACACAGGGCACACTCCTCAATCGCGCACCGGCAGGAAATATCTTTTAAACATATCGTTCTATACCCCTGGCTAGGGGCTTTCTGTATATAAAACCTAAATCCACCATTGCATTGAGGCAGAAAAGTACTGCTGCAAAGCCACATTCACCCTAACCTTAACCCCCAAATCCTAGCCCCCGAAACAACCCTGATTGAAGTGTTTGAGAGACATATTTTTTCCGGGCGCGCACCGTCATGACGCTGGATGGGACTGCAAGGCGGTGCAGGCGCTCAAAACCGGCGTCGCGCAGGTCTGCCAAAACCGCCGTCACGTTGCCGAAAAAATATTGGCGCGCGGCCGAGGATTTGAACCCGGCCAGCACGTTGTCCGGCAACCCCATGACAATCACATCTGCCTCGGGTGCATTCGAGCGGATCTGCATGCGGAAGTTAGACTGTTTAGTTTCGCCAGTTGCAATTGTGGGTGCACTAGGTTCCTAGCCGGTCATCACACTGTGAGAGACTCCCCATGACAACCACATCTGCCTCGGGTGCATTTAAGCAGATCTGCATGCGGAAGAACTAGTGTCAGTCCCATCAGACCCATCATAACCGCATCTGCATCAGGTGCATTTGAGCGGATCTGCATGCGAGAAATTAGTGTTAGTGCCAGCAGTTGCAGAAGTAAAGCATCAGGTCCGTAGCCGGTCATCACAATCTGAGAGACACTTGTCACACTCACATTGACCCATGCGCCTCAGGTGGCTCTCAAAGGGTAAAACAAATAATCGACCAACAGGTGCAATCAACCAGAATCGTGGTTGGCACACGGTATTTGGGCCAGGACACGCTTCTCATCTGATAGCTAACCTGCCCTGATGTCTGCTTCCCTTGAAAAGTCTCTTCAAACCATTTTTAATCGCTCAGGATGCAAATCAGATATAGGCACTATCCATCCCCAACATGGGACACATGTATATATTTTTTCAGGGTTTTTAGAATTAGGGTTTAGGGTAAAGTATGATTTTGCTTGACACAATAATGAGCAGACTTGATCCCAGGCAAAGCCCCAAACATCACATTTTCTCTGCTCCAGATGCTCGGCTACGCTTTTTGAGAGATTTACATTCCTTTTTCAGAGGGAATCTGGGGCCATCCTTCCATGCAAAACTGCCACAAAGAGCCATGATCATGATCGTCAGGCAGGGTTGCTGCAACCCTGCAGGAAACAGCTGTATTTCCCCTGTTTAACAACCAGGTAAATTGCATGGGCCCACCTGTTGCAAGAATGCCCTGTAGGCATCGGCCCAACCAGGAGCCGCAGAGCCGCTGTTGAAATCGTGGCCGCCTGCATCCACCACCACCACCTACGCCATAGATTCGCAACATTAATCTCAGTGCAAGAATGAAAAATCTGTATTTTTTTGAATATTTTTACCGATATTTTATTGAGGGTTGGTAGGATTCAGAATACTTTAGGGTCTATTTTAGGGTTAAGGGTTCAGGTGACAACCACCATCTGCAAGACTGCCCCAGCATGAAGGAAAAGAATGCACTCCTCCACATGTATGCACCATTTCTCGCGGTGAGCGCTCGTCAAGATTCTGTGCCTTTGCTACAAGCCGCAGGCACTGTGCACATCAATGCATCCAGGGCATAGATATGGCATGTGAACCTGGCAAGGAGTTCCAGAGCTAGCAACAAACTGGGCACCGCGAAGCTCTGAACACAGCTGCAGCTTCCTTCATCAATGCATCCTCTCTTCTGACATAGACTGAGATAGTACCAAACAGGGCCGCTGAGCGATAGCACATGAAAGCTGCCACTCTGCCACTCTGCTGTTAGGCAACCGGGACCTGTATAAGCGACTTCAAGGCCGCTAACACATGCGACATGTTGTGAGATCGAAAGAATGAACAAGAAGGAAAATTGAATCAAGGGCGCAGGCGGGCACCTGGGGAACGAAGCTAGCAAAGTCCCAGGTGCTTGCGGCTTCCAGGGGGAATGTGCGGTTGTACAGCTGTGGGATGGTGGGCGTCCCTTTGCCACTGTTCCACGGCCAAACCCCTGCCCCGGCCCATGCAATTTGCGAAAACCGCGCCCCGAAATGATTTGCCGCCAGCGGGCCGAAGGCGAGCACCGAGTCCTCCGACTGCTCAGGCCAAAAAACGTGGATCATCTCGATTATTGGGCACAACCCAAAGTATGTGCAAGGGCAGATTTCTGCCCACGTTTCTGGCAGCAATCGTTTGCCAGCGTCAACTGTGCAGGCAAGTACCAAGATTTGAGCACCAGTGGCAGAATCAGGATGACAATTGGTATGTGCAAAAGGAAATATTAAGGTCAATGAGCAGGCTGGTGGGAGGAGTGATCGGTAAAACTTTCACAGTTGAACGGCCCAGAAGCAACCCTGGGTAAAATGGGGGCCTTCATCAACTCACCCGAAAGATAGGATCACACCCCAGTGATTGGCCCAAGTTGCCAAACCCATTGACCACACTCCCTCCAATAATCTCCATCCTCCTGTTGGAGAGGGCCTTCCCTCTGTCCTCGAAACTGCAGTCAGCACAGGAATATACAGCTCCAAATGGTTTTCTTTCATAAACATCAGCCACTTGATTGGCGGTCAGATATGCGCTCAACCGACATCATACAAACATACGGACACCCGAGGGTTCCTGCTTTACTGTGTGCACGGCCCTATGGTATTTCTTTAGGTACTCTACTCTACTGGAACAGGAAACCTAGAACATGGCTTGCAGTCGTCTGGGTCCTTCAAGAACTGAACTTTATGAATCTATACCGCACATAGCACAACTCCAAATGCATTGTCATCGTGCAGGCAAGCTTACAGTTGGGGTCGTGCCAGTAAGACATGCAGTTGCTGTTAGTGCCTACCTGGGCCCATCCAAGTGCACGTTGTTGAGGGTTGCTTCCCCGAACAGCGCCTCCGTAATCTTAGTTACAACGAGCAGGTGCGAGCCAGATCCCAGGATAGGAACGCTGACGGTCAAGGGCGACGTAGAGTTAACGGTGGCGCTCTCCACCAGCTTGCTGTCAATGCGGAGCTCGATCTGACTGGAACCCGTCGCCGAGGTGCTAGACAGGGACACGGTAACACTTCCGGATCCTTGGAACGGCACGTACACCGACGAGCTGGCCCATGCCAGCCTCACAGGGAAGGCAGGCTGGTTACTTTTCTGCTGAGGAAAGCGGCCATTGAAGTACAAGTTCTGGCTGCTGGCGAAATCAAGAATATTGACAGTGCAAAGAGCTGCCAGCTGAGTCCAGAACGCCCAATGCATTTGCTGCGAGGCCCTTTCTTAAACAGATACCGCTGATATCCAACCCTGCTTCCTAGACCTTCCTGCTGGTTGCCGATCAGAGCTGCCCGTTGCAGCCAGAGGGCCCCATTCTCATTACTTTGATGTACATCAGCTCCAAGTGAGCGGCTTCAAGGTATTTCCCTTAGTAACAGATGGGTCGAACCCCCACTCCCACTTAAGAAAACGCTGTACTACACAGAACAGAGGGTGTGATCCGTGCGCTTGCCAGCCTTGCGCCAGCACTGGATCGCTTTGAGGTTGCTCTGGAAAGCTCAAGTTAAAGGCAAAAGGCGTCCGGACTACGTGGCGAGCAATAAGCAGTGTTCGCGCCCTGCCCCAGCAGCAATCCTATGTGGGGTTGAGTCGCAGCCGTGCCAATTGTGGCACCGCATCAATCGGCAGCACGCGAGCACGTGTGGCTTTCGCGACGTTTTCGTGAAAAACGGCCACAAAACACGGCATTTTACCGCCTAGCAGAGAGCATCAGGTCTCCAGATGGTGGCTCATCCAGCAGCATCTGCGGTGACTGTCGTAATGCGCAGCACCGTGGGCTGTAAGTGCTGGATCGCTGTGCTCCTCACGTGGGTTTCCATCGCCTCGTTGCCGCAGGCAGACGCACGAACCTTGGCACACACTGCCTCAAAATGCTACAGCAGTTCGTGCTCTGCATACTCGCTCGATGATTTACGATGGGCGGCAGAAGTTGTTGAAACAGTGCAGCCGGCGCCAGGCCAGACATTCCGAGGCTGGCGTTTTGAGAGGGCATCTCTACTGGAAGGCGTCGAACTTGACTGGCGTCCTCTATTCGTTCTGGGAGTGGGAGAGATCCTCGGGCACATAGTGCGCGGGGTCACAGGTGACATAGGGCACGGCTGACAAACCAGCAAGCCTTTTGACCGGTCAATATGGGCTACACTGGATTACCGGCGTGCCAAAATACAGGATACACCGATTGCTTTTATTATACGTTTGAGCTTTGTGCACTGTCGTTTGACTTGTTAGGGACCATTACGCTATGAGTTTCACTTTCTTGGTAGGATCCTGTAACAAATTGCTGCAAAGAATGTATCAAATTTGCAAAGACAATACGAGGAAACCAGATTTAACTTGTTTCTGATGGTGTCAACAGGGTTTGGATCAGCCATTGTGCTGGTATCATTCTGGACCATATGCAAGTCATGCGGCCTGGATGCAGGTGTGCTTCTCGCCATTGTCCCGGTTGCGTCCATTATGCCGTACAGAGATCACTTCAGGAATATCCTCATGTATCTGCACCCAGTACGGCATCACCATCTACTACGATGGGATCTGCACGTGCTGTGGTGTCAGGCACTGCATCTTCCTTCTCGTTGGGCCGCTGCTTATTGAAGGACATGTTATCTGCTGCAGGGCCCTTCCAGAGCCTTATTTTTGCCGACAGCATCTGCTCACTGGCTACGGCCGCACCCCTGGTCTACATC
Source organism: Coccomyxa sp. Obi (assembly GCA_020887355.1). Classification (NCBI taxonomy): domain Eukaryota; kingdom Viridiplantae; phylum Chlorophyta; class Trebouxiophyceae; family Coccomyxaceae; genus Coccomyxa; species Coccomyxa sp. Obi. The sequence goes on from AP025001.1 coordinate 2,114,005, forward strand.
ACCAAGCCCTGGAAGTTCGCCAGCTGGCGCCTCGTTGTCACCCTGCTGGCTTTCCAGGTCAGCATTGCTGCATTGAGGGCTTTCATTGCTATGTGTTATCACATGAGCAGGGTGTACTGGTCTGCCAAAGAGCAATGCCTCAGCATATTTCTGCTCGCCACCCATTCAGATGTCTTTAATTTCCTTCGGAGGTGGTCTGAAAGGGCAGTCTAATCTCGCTGCACCGTTGTTTGCATTGAGGATAGGGCTCTATCAAATGATATCCTGCAGTTTGAAGCTTCCCTACAGCCACTGTGATAAACTCTATCTTGCCCTTTGTTCTCAAGGACTCCCTCGAGCTAAACTGCTCTGCTCTAAGCAAGAGTGCTCGCTCGGCAGGCACTAGGGGCTCCGGTGGGGGCATTTCTGGTTTTGAGATTGGAGCCGGCGCGGTTGAATTTCGCCATTGCAACAGCGCTGCTCGTGCTGTTCCTGCTCATGGTGTGCCCGGTAGCGGAGGGTATCCGGCAGCTGCGCGCACGGGCAGGGCCGAGGCTGAAGCGCACCCCAGATCTGCGCCAACCACTTCTGACCACTTCCCCAGGAGCAGGTGCAGTGGCATTGTGAAAGCTTATGAGCAACGCTTGTCATCTAATTTAAATGGGCATACTGCAAGGAGGTGCTGTGCATTGTGCATGTGGCCACGCTGCCCCCAGAAGTTCACCTGTACTTGGCAAGACCCTTTTTGCAGGATCTTTTTCTGCAATTATTTGGGTGCCTTGTTGGTGGACAGGGCATTGCAGCTCCTACTTTCCATTATGATAGCAAAGGCTACTTGGGTCCTCCGATCAAGTTTCTGCTGAGAGGAGATGAAGGGCATATGTGTGGTTGCATCCAAGCACAATTGCATCCAAGTACAATTGCCAGCTCTACAGAGAATGCACTGGCAAAGAAGACCCATCAGCGTAGTGTAGAGCTGTGCACTCGCCTGACTTCAAGTCCTCGAGCGCAGGAGCAGATACGCCCGGAAAATGGTGGTGGCCACAGTGGCTGCAGCGCAAGGGAAGGAGTCAGCAGGCAGGTTACTCAGCGCTGCCAGTTGGCATCCCAGCTGGCGACACCAGCACGCCAGACACCACAAGCGCCAAATCAAGCATCCCCTCAAAGTCTCCATTTTCGGATGCCTCGCAACAGCAGCGGCAATTTGTCTTTGCAGATCTGACAGATGGCCACACAGTCAGCAAGGTGCAGCAACTCTCTTTTTTCCCCACTTCCAATGCCTACTGCCAGTTGCAGCGCGCTTGCCATGCAGTGTCCTGGCTTCCGCACATGGTTTCAACTTGTCGGCACGGGCTTAATGTCCTCGGCAGCACATAAGAGACATCCTTGCATGCGCAGGCTGAAGCTTCGGCTGCTCATGGCGCAACCGCGGGAGCTCGCTTCACAGGTAACCCGCTGGTTCTGAGCCGGAAGCAGTCAGACAGCGCTAGCAGCCTGCGAGGGCCCGGCGGCAGTAGCCCAACTCTTCCACTCAAGCACATCAGCATCTGCGAGGAGCCCGAACTGGCCGCAGCGTGCTTGAGGGTGGGGTCTGCTGGAGGGGCAATAATCGAGGGAAATGAAGGAGCGGTGGTCGGCCCGGGTCCGGGCGCCAGTTTTGATGCTCGGGATGCTGGACTGGGGGGACCGGATGAGGGGACGGCAGGGAGGACCGTGGGTCGTGGGGAGCCTGTGTCCAGTTTAGGCGTGCGAGGCCAGGATCTTGGGGAACCCAGCGGGACTGCCACTGGGGGCCCCTCCGATGGCGGTGGGGAGGGCGGGGGATCCGTGTCGGGGGACTCTGACCTTGCGCAGACGGCCAGCACGGAGCTCGGTGGCATTGTGATCGGCGTTGGACCCGATCCAGAGACACTTCGTGCCCAGAGCTTGGTGAACTTTTTCTCTCTAAAATTGTGAAGCTGCTACAACACATTGCATAGTAGACTGATTGTTGATGGTCGAGTCACTATTTTAATGTTGGAATAAGTCTGAACAGCATGCAGCGGAATCTTCTGCGGCAGTGTCAAGAGGTGCAAATGGAGGCCTTGTGGCGCTCTTGTTTCTAGGTAGCCAGGCACACAGTGCTTAAGGCTGTTGCACCCTTCTGTACAGTGCTTCTCAAGGACTTTCTCAGACACGTGCATCTCCCGCGCACAGTGACATGATCCGAAGCCAGCATTGGTGTCTTTTAGGCGACGTGGACAGCGTCTCAGAGATGTGCATGTCATGCGCACGGTGACGTGATCTGAAGCCACCGTTGGTGTCTTGCAGGCGACGAGGACAGCGTCTCAGGCGGCAGCGGAATGGACAATGGATTCGCGGACGCTTGTGCCGTCGGCCGCGGCGGCGGCAACATGCGCGGGGATGCTCAGCGCTCTGTCAGGCATCGGGGGACCCCCCCTCATCTTAATGTTCGAGCTGCTCGAAGTGCCCAAGGTGAGTTGGCGTGACTGCCCTCAGCCGTTCATTAGCTGCACTCCTGCACAACGAACTCCTGTCTGCTGATGTATCCCAGAGGATACAACCGTATTTCACATTCATGGCTGGTTCCACCGAGTCTTGGCATGATCAACGTTTGCAAAGGCTGTTTGCTGCATGTTTTTAGGGATTTTGGGACCGTGGCAAAACACAGATGCCATGAATGCCAAGCCCTCTTTTGCTTGGGTGCATCAATGCAAGACTCGCATGACCATGTGTTTCACATGTGTTTGTCTTTGCTGCAGCGAGTGGTGCGAACCACAATGACAACGACCAGCATTGTCACCATCAAGTTCTTCAAGTCAGCATCAAGCTCTACAATTTTTTCACAGCTGTGTTTGTCCTTTTCGCTGCAGCGAGTGGTGCGAGCCACAATGACAACGACCAGCATCGTCAGCGTTAAATTTTTCACCTACCTCTTCATGGGATCCGCTCAGCTCAGCGATGTGCCCCTCTACTGCGTCGCCATCATCTCTGCCTACATCGGTCTGAACATCGGCAACGCCGCGGCCAAGCGCATGAATCAGCAGGTGGGCTTCTTTCCCTTCAGGGTTTGGATTTTAGATATGATTCAGGGTTCACGAATATAAAGGGGCTTCATTCCGTTGTTGATGAACCTAATGTTCAGGGGATACTGAATCTAGGTTAGATTTACTACCCCCTGAGATGTTGGGGCTCAGGGTGTTCATTGGAACACCCCGTATCCTTACCCCTGCATGTGTACACTCTCTTTAGTTTTAAAATGTGGACCCCAATAGACAGCATCGCCATGATTAGATTTCCTGTACTACTGAGGCCGAGTGCATGAAGAATTTTGCATTTATTTAAGGGTTACATGCTCTTGGGCCTTAGGTGGTTCCCTGAACCTTCTTTTACCGTAAATTCCTTGCAGAAAAGGATTCGCAAAAGAGATTCGCTGATCTGCATTGCCAACTCTCCATTGCTTGGCATAGCTGTGGCCAAGCTACCTAATCCGCAGAGGGCATGCATCACCTCTGCAGCCATACATTGCAGTACGCCAGATGATCAACAGATTGTCGTGGACTCAATGCATCCATGTTCAGGATGTTGATAGGGGGCAGGGGTCCTCGTTCTGACCACTTGGCAGCAGGGCCTGTTAAAAAGGGAGATAGTGAGCGTAGCAAGGGATGCTACCCGGGGCAAGGCTTCAGTTTCCAAGCAGTGCAAAGCAATCTGCTGATGCTGGGTCTTGAGAGCTCATCATATGTGGTGGTTGCGGTCGTGTTCATGCTCTTCTTCTGCTGTCAAATGCGCAGGCCTTCAGCAAGGTGCTACTGGCGGTGATGCTGCTCAGCACGTGCCTATTGTACGCTTCATCATTCGGGCTGACAGAGCACTGAGGAAGCGTCCAAGCATATATGAGCGCTAGCTGCTGGGGATGCTCCGGACCGTGTTGGAAACTGCCTCAGTTCGTGAAGGTGCTTTTGAAAATTGCCATGGTCAGTCCAGTTGTCTTAAATCTAAACCCTAGATTTAAAACTCTAAAATATGGGAAATTTAGCAGGGCTTGCAGCTGCACCAGAGGGATGTAAGTCCATCTCAAGACTGCAGGGAAGTCACGTTTGGGGGCCTTGTTTTTCTGGGCACAGATGCAGAGAGTGCTCGCTGCGTTGTGTTTTCAGACTGGTTGTTTTTAGCTTAGATATCAGACGCAGTTTAACAGCTGCTTGTTGCATCTGTGTGTGTTTATTGTTGCTAGAGTAGTGTCCCGTGAGTTTTATTTTTCGTCAGCATCGCCCTTTTATATGGTGCTCAGCACCGGTGGCGAATGCCATCTTGTCTTGTGGCACCTGTTTGGCAGCCAAGACTTCAATTCGTCCCCTGCGATCAGGTTCAAGCTACAGAGTTTTTGTGTAGCTCTCGCTGCTGTGTGCCATTAGACCACAGCAGCTGTTGCAAGATTGACATTTGTGACTGCTATGATGCTCTCAGGGTGTCCGGTTGACTCAGACAGTCAGTCAGTCGATTGCACCTATTCCAGCCACATAGGGCTGATCAGATGTCTGACTTAATCTGCGCGTGGAACAGACTCTTCATAAAACAAAAGCTGGCAGCAAAAACATTGATCAGTTTGCAAGGCAAATTGCTTGGGTCTGAGGACATTTCAGCCTCGCCAGCCCTGCAGTTATGGGCCTCTGGTAGACCAGAGAGACTCTGATAGACGTTAAGATCTCCAGTGGTGAGTACTCCACTAGTGTAGGTGGAGGTCCCGGCCGCGGCCCATGCTGCCACTTGAAATTGCCAATGCCGGCACATGCCCATGCGTTGCCACAATTGGATTACAGCATTCTGGGTGGTGGTTGATATGCGCACCATGTAAAATTACAGCTGGGATGTGGGTTGACACTGGTGACTGTACTGTGACCTTCGCTGCGGAACAGGCCTAGGCCTAGGCACAGCATATATGCTGCGCACTATATAGGCAGATATTGCAGGTGCCTGGCATGTCACATGCTTCTTTGCTTTCTGCACCACCAGTCATTCAGTCAGTTACATCCATTCCAGCTGATCAGATGTCTGGCCATGGCCACCACCGTGTTGGTTGCTGCTGGCCGCCAGCAACCAACACAGAACTAGTCAGTCAATCAATTACACCTTTTTCAGCCACCTAGGGCTGATTAGATGTCTCTGATCGTCAGATTCAGAACCCAGCATGACATCCATACATTCACAGAGAAACTCGGAAAAATTCGGAGAACTTTCCCACCTTGGCATGACGTCACAGACTTGACGTGGACGCCAATTGTACCGAGAAAACTTGACCGCATCCCAAACCCGAGAGATCATGCAATCTCTGTTCCTAAAGTGGAGGGTTTTGGGACCAGGAATCAGCTTCCAGTTGCGTGAAAGGGCTCAAGTTAGACATCTGCTGGGACAGGCGGTGGGGATGGCTCCCAAACGGAAAGCCACCACTGCTGCGAAGACCAAGGCCGAGTCTTCGGCCCCCAAGAAGCCAAAAGCGTCCAAAGATGCCGAGCCATCATCGGCTGATGCCGCCGTTGTTGCAGCTACTTCCGACGGAAAGAAGCTCTCGCTCGTCATCGAGGCTTGGTGAGTCGGTACCGGTTGTGGTTTTCCTAGCAGTTGTCAAGCTCTGGCACGGACATGAAGTCTGGATACAGGCTCACATGGTATTTCTGGGCCTTTGAATGCTCCTGCTGTTGTGCTTGCTATGCAAGTTCTAAGGAAGTCTCAAAACCTGGACTGATTAGCATCTCTTTTTTTGCAGTAAGAGCTGAGGAGCATTCAAAACGCGGTACGAACCCAAGACAAATCTTGTAAACATTCTTACAATCTGCCTTGGACTCTTAACAATTGTGGGCCACGTTGTGGCACGCCAGCATCCTTCCTTTCCAAGCACTTGCAGGTTCAGAATAATGCATATGATTTCTTGAACTTCAATGCGTATCACCGCTGCACAGGGCAACTAAACTTGAGAAGGCAGTGAAGGAGGCAGTGCCTGACGCCGTGGTATCCATCAACCCAGAGAAGGTGTGCCTAAGGGCCCATCGTCTGCCCGTCTCCTGTTGCTCTTGACACTCCTACGAAGTCTGAATCAACCTCTTCATATCCTATCTGTAGCTGACTGAAGCACTTGTCTCTTGTTCTGTGCTGCAGCCTCGCAAGGGCTGCTTTGAGGTGAGGGATGCTGATGGCACCAAGACATACATCTCCCTCCTGGTAAGCCCTTCTGCAGCTGTCATCTGACATACCTCTCCGTATGTTTCATCTGCCCTGTGGGAACTATCAAATCATGATTCCAGCAGGGTTTGTGGCTGCTGTGGCAGATCTGCAACCTCAAGAGTTCTTTCAGTGAATTTTTGTGAAGGACTCTCAAGGGAAGAGTCTTGCGTGTAGTCCCAATTGCTGCTGGCTTACTGATCTTGACCCTCTGTGTGTGAGAGGTGTCTGTCCTTTCTCTGCTGCATGCAATGAAGTTGCAGATTTGCGGGTTCAGGACATGCCGCGGCCCTTCACCAAGCTGAAGGCGCTCGACATCGATGAGCTGGCAAAGGAGATTGCAGGCGCCAGCGCCTAATCAGGTGCGATAAGCACACTCTGCTGTGATGCACTTTCTTCTCTGGCTGGCCACAGGAGAGCCAATCAATGCCAAATTGTGGCATAGAATGATCCAGCTTGGGGCTTTTCTGGTGTGTGCCTGAATACGAAACGAAGTCATGCTTGTGATGTACGAAACTTGTTGTCAGAGCAGGCTCTGTGTGTTGTGGGCGGTCATGCTGGGTGCTGACCCTTCCCAATAATGAAAGTCAAAGCATGTGATTAGCCCTCTGGGCAGTTAGCAGGGTGGATGGAGTGGAAATGGCGAATTGACTGAGCGACTGATTTGACAGGCGCGCTGTGTGCAGATGCTGATTTGCCGCCATTGCGGGAACTGGCGAAACTGGCGCTGCCGCTAGCAAAGCAGCCGATGCAGACTATGACGCGTCGCAGGGGAACTTGAGAAAAAGTCCTGCGGCGCTGAAACAGGCAACGGGCCCCCCTGTTCTTGCGCCACCGCTGCCCGCGTCTGATGGCCCGAGTGATGGGGGGTCCCTGCCTTGCACCCGCTGTCTTGCCTGCAGCCTGCCCTTCTCTTTTTGTTCAAGAGCAGCACTTTCAGAAGGAGCCTCTAAGACAGTCCACTGCTTTCACTTAAGAGGTGCACTGGAAGATTGAAGCCGTGAAAAGACTGTGTATTGCAAGACAAGAGGAAGAACGCGACTGGCAGGGATTAGACTTGTATGGGAAGCCCTGATGTGTTGCCTGCTTTGATATGTGCTCTGCCCAATGTCGACATGTAGCCATTGATGCCAGTGTTCTACACAGGTTGGCCACTGTAAGTGCGTTCCAACATCAGGAACTCAGTCATTCAGTCGATTACATCTTTTCCAGCCACCTAGGGCTGATCAGATGTCTGATCTGATCGTCAGAGTCAGCACCCAGAACTTATCTCCAGTGGTGTCTCTAGTGTGATGTGGAAAGGGATAGCTGCGCTGCTTGTTAACAGGTGAATGTGTGAGGCTCAGCCTTTATGTTCCTGCATATTCAACCTTCAAGAGAGCGCCACCAGAAATTTGATACTGTGGGACATTTTTCATGCGCTGCAGCACTGCCAGCGATCACATCACACAGCCAACAGGACCAGGGACGAGCAAAGTCTCCAAACCATCTGGAGTTCCATTGTGCAACAGCTTGAATATGCATCCGTGCAGAGTTCCACTTCATTCCCACTTAATATAGTCTGCCCATCTCAAGTTTGGTCCAGCCGGGCATTGATACAGCGCAGCAGCTGAACTGTGTAAGGTTATCAGTCTTCATGTGTGATTGCCACGCTAGGCCAGCATTTGCGCCAGTATGACTGTCCACCATGTTTGAACCTTTTGCGAGTCGGCCATATGGTTCTTCAGCAGCAGACAGAGCATGTGAATGTGCACACCAAGTATGACATCCACTGGATCACTTGGGCCAAGTGATGTTAGTGAAGCTGCTGCCAACTCAGGTTCGGTCTGCACTTCTGTCCTCCTGGGCGTGCACGGAAAAATCTGCCAGTGCAGTATATGCACTGTTATGAATTTGGGCAACTCCACAAGTCAGTGCCTCGGACATCATGACTTCAGGCCTCAAGAAAATAACATGCTTACAGCTGAAAGTGAACACACACTGGCAAAAGCATGGTGTACTCTGTGTCTACTTGAATACTGCAGCTGTGAATAATAGTTGCACAGTAAAAAATCTGCTCTGCGAGCCAGGCATTTGGGCTCGCTGGTGACCACAACATGATTATGCAACCATTCCACTCGGTAAGCTGACGCAATCAGAATTGAGCACTGGTGGAAATCCTGGCTGATGTGCACTTCAACCGACACCTTGTGCATCCGATAAACTCCATAAATAGTACGAGCACTGGCAATGGTTATCAGAGAGGCAGTCAAAACTACCATGCAAAGATCTCTTTACTGAAGGGTTGCTACGCTACGAAACATCCCATCAACAGGGCCTCAGGGCCGGGAGTGTCCAACTATCACCTGCTGAAAACAGTGCGGTGGCTCCAGCTTTCAAATTCAAATTGCAATTTGAATTCAGGATGTGGGGCAGGCGGAACAGGGGGCATCATGGTTGGTGCCCTTGCCGCTGAGGACTGAGTACTGTGGCTTGGGGTGCTCGCAGCCGTTGCGGTAGGTCTGCACAGCATCCTGCAAAGCACCAGGGCACACAGCTCATAGGAGAATTGGGTGGGTTCAATTCCAGAACGGATGAAGACTGGAATAAAAGTTCTCGAACAGCGCTGTGGCACTGGGCACAGGCAGCAGCCTCACTTAGTGGTTCAACACACTTCTTCGCGCAATGTAATCTTCAATTTTGGGACTGACGGCCCGCAAACCCACAGACTTAAAAGAGGAATTTGATATGTGTTGGAAAAAATGGCAGCTTCTGCGGGTATGAGCAATTGAACAACCAGATAGGCATGTATGCCTAACGTGGTCTGGAAAGATTTTTGGCTGTAAAGGTTCAGAAAAAACATTCATGTCTGAAATTCAGATTTTTAAGAAGATAAAGCACCTCTGTCGGGAAGCGCGAGCAGACGGCCAGCTGGCAACCAGGAGATGGGGTCGCCATGTAGATGGCAGCCAGGTTGTTGGCGCTTGCGGTTCCAAACTTGTAGTCGGTCACTCCGCAGGCCTGCATTGAACGAACCCAACACAATTTGACCCTTGATCGGCTGAAAAGATGCATCTGCAGCTTGATTAGACAGGTGAGACTGACCCCCCCTAAGTAGCCACCGGGCTTCCTGACTACATGGAAGGAAAGGCAGAATCTTTGAGGTACATTGGCAGGACAGGATCAGCAGAGACAAATGCAATAGGGTAAGCACACAGTGCGTACGCACCAAAATTATCATGGGCCATGGGGCCTTGAGTCTAATCTTTCAAACTTGTGCAGCGCTTGTTTGAACAAGTGTTGCGAGCTCGAGCAGCATGGCATGAAAAAAGGCATTTCCATGTATGCCAATGCTCTGTATTTGTCCCAGAGATCTGCTTGTCAAGGGCAGGCAGGTTGGCAGTAATCCAGAGGAAAATATTCCCAAGTGCATCAATTGGATGCCATCATAACGTCACCAGTGCCATTCAAAGACGAGGAGCGAACGCCCGCTGCTGGACGCTAAATGCGTCTTGATCTTGGATCTAAAATGGGATTGAGGCCGAGTTCTGCTGTGCTAAAGGAATGAAAGCGCGGAGCAATGACGAACACACCTGGAGCAGAGCCATCTTGGCCGCCTGTCCGGCCGTGGGATCGACGTTGTAGCAGTCGAAGTGGCACACGTCGCCTGCACAACAGCAGCAGCCATGAGTACTGGCCACTTTTCAATGCAAGAAAGGCCACATGGGTCTGGTATTAAAGTTCGTAGCGGCACCTGAGATCAACAGGGCACACATTCCCGGACGGGAATAACGGACACGACGGAAAGACAGTGCAAACCCACCACACCAATGCGTTGCCCGATGCAGCTGGAGAAGTTCCCCCAGTCCCAGTGGACAAAGGAACAAAATTGTCGAAAAATACTTGGAACGCACCAGAAACGGCGACGGCCAGACAGAGGGCGACGAGGGCGAAGGCGAAGGTCTTCATTCTTCCGACGATGTCTTTGTCACAATAAGGAAGGTGCAGGGGAGTCGAGAAGTGAATTCAGAGTTTAACAGTAAATGCCAAAAGATGCGTTCTGAGATTGCGTTGTGAACACGACCGGCATAAAACAGAACACATCCTGAATATCCGATAAGATGCTTGCTGACTTTCCAGATTCCCTTGGACGGCCCGCTCGGCTCTGCATGACACTTGCTTTTGAATTTTCCCTCCTAAAACATTTTACAGCTGGCAGCATGCCCATGCACGCATGTCCAAAGAGGCCATTTACGCATGCATGATGACGTTGGCGTGAACGTTCAAGGCTCAATCTTGGAGACGTTTATTGTTTCATAGAAAGAAGAAAGAGCTTTTACACGTACACATGCATACCCTTGAAGGTCCTTATCGCAATGGAGGGGATATTCTTCATCAGCCTAGCACTGGGCTACCGCACAGGAACAGCAATGTGACATGGCATGACAGTGTAAAATGGACCGGTGGGACTTGTGCCACAGTCTCTGCTGAAGCCGTCCCTTTCTTTTTGACACTCACATGCCCTTGACGTTTGCACTGTATCTCTCTATCTTAGGCGCTGAAATCACTCCTACACGACTTGCACCAAGACCATCTGTGCTAAAACACTAATGGCTAGTAGCTTGTACGTGTACTGGCACAGCAGAGCCACACACAGAGCACATCAAGCAATAGTGGCAAACCAATCACATTGCATACTCAGGCAATTGCATGCTCAGGCCATTCATGTATGACAATATCATCCATGATGCATTCTGCACCTATAAATACCGAACAATCAAGAGGACGCTGTTTAGATGCTACTTTGTCTGCACCTCCCGAACTGTGGTGCCTTGCGGCGAGCACTCTGCAGCCATCAACAGCAGGAAGCATTGCCAAAGTTGGCGTCACAGCTGGAAGTTTCAGACGTTTGCATCAGGAGCGCAATTGCACTCAGGAAGTGGGACAGGCGGTGCATGGAGCATCATAGCGGCCAGCGCCCTTGCCGTTGAGGACTGCATACTGCGGCTTGGGGTGCTCGCAGTCGTTGCGGTAGGTGGTAATAGCGTCCTGCATATCAAAGGCACCCCCATCAATTTTTAGCTGATATAGCCCTGGCCTGAAGATCAACAATGTATTTCGCCTCAAGTGCTTTCAGCAGGGGTTGATATGCATCCCACACGGCAACTGGAAAAATCACTCAAGAGCCAATCCGGCCATGCATCCTGTGCCACTTCTGCCCACAGATTGGCAATACATTCAGCAACAGCAGCCGCAAGAGCAGGAACAACACAATCCGCGACCAGAACTGCACCTCCAACCCCTGTGAATCCTGCAGTGATTCCGAATCTGAATCTCAGTCAACCTGAAGTTGTCATGTGTTTGTGTCCTGTTGACTCTCAGACTTGTTCACCGATCGATTGAAGGGAATGGTTACAGGCCAGGGATGCGTTGGTACAGGTGTCTACAGAGTCTAAGGAATGAGATTCTGAAAAGGCTACGTCAGAAGAGATCTAATCATGGGGTCCTTGGTCTTCATCGGGCATGATGGGGGCTTCGCTGGAGAGACCCCCTAAAAAACTGCCACCAGTGAAGAAGCTCCTTATGCGATCTTGGGCAAACAATGGTCCGGAGAAGGAACTGTTTGTTTGCAGATTGATACGCGGCTTGTCTGTGCTCTCCAAATGGGGGTATTCACCCACTGGGTGGGCAGAATAAAGACCGCCATAGTACCAATAGGAGCCTTGGCCGGTTCCCAATCAGTCTTCAAAATGCAATGAGATGCCTTGAAATAAAGCTGGAAAATTTCTGGATTTGAAAAAGGACTGGCATCTCTGTGGGGGACTCTGCGTGCATGGCCAGCTGGCAAGTTGGACCTAAACTATGACTCCTGAACCCTAAAACCGAATCCCTGGCAATTGCTGATTCATAACGATGCCCACCTCTGAGGGGTACCGAGCGCAGACTGCCAGCTGGCAGCCGGCAGGTGGCGCCATCATGTAGATGGCCGCCAGATTGTTGGCGCTTGTAGTGCCGAACTTGTAGTCAGTCACTCCGCAGGCCTGCACAGCATGACACACAATTCAGATATTCATAAGTTACATTGGGGCAGATACAGTGCACCGGTTGACCAATGAATTTCAAGGTGTGCTCCTGATGGGTTATGATGTTACAGTGGATACACGGCAGCAGCACTGTTTTCTGCCCCTAATTACTGATCATTTGTGAGGCTGATCTTTTCAGATTCTAAAAATATCTGGGCTGTTTTTTTGGACCAGCAACCACCTGCACAAAAACAGGTGCAGATGAGGTGCGGATTCCTCAAATCATTTGACCGCCATTGTCAGTAAAGGTGGTCCGGCAAGCAAGTCACTGCACTCGTTTGTCAAGATACAAAGGTAAGACCTCCCCGTTCTGTTCTAAAAGTTTTTGCTAATAGAAGGACAAAGCTTTGGTGCACAGCAAGCCCTGCATGTGCACAGCAACAGTGCGCCTTGCAGCCAAAATCTCCACACACAAAATCTGCTGCCGACTAATTGTGCATGCAAGCAGCAAGCAGAGAACCATGCATCGGTTAAGCTCCTTTTTCCCAAACAGACCCGATCCTTCTCTACGACATTCAGAAGCGCGGATCAAAGGAGAACGTCAGTCAGTCAGTCGATTACATTTTTCCCAGCCGTCTAGGGCTGATTGGATGACCCACAACAACCCGCAGAATAAGTTAATCAGTCTATGCAGCAAAACAAGCCTGTATGAAACAAGCAACCCCATGGGCAGTAATGTCATCCTGCCACATAGTAGCCTGACAAAATCATCCTGCCAAAGGAACTGTACCATGGTTGAAACCCAAGACTATTGAAGAACGCACCTGGAGCAGGGACTGCTTGGCCTGCTGGCCGGAGGTGGGATCGACGTTGTAGCAGTCGAAATGGCACATGTCGCCTGCGCAGGAGAACCAATGTTGACAAAACAGGACTTGAAAAGGAGTGGAACGACGGCCGCCGGTACGAATGGATCGTACTGTGCTCCCCAAGCTGCCGTTCAGAGTTACGCAACCAAGGACAACATGGCGGACTCACGCAAAAGGTTTGCGCTGCAGATGCACGTACGTTAAGACGACAAGCCTGCGATCGAGGAGGTAGCTAGTGAATTGATGGATTTTTGGGTCGCACCAGACACGGCGACGGCCAGGCAAAGAGCGACGAGGACGAAGGCGAAGGTCTTCATTGGTTCGACGGCGTAGAGGAGTGAGCACAAATTGGAGAGACTGCCGAGATTGCTGAGTACTGTCAAACACTTGATTCTACTTCAGCCTCTGTGGACAAAAAGGATCGTGAGCTGCTAATAAGATGCTCGTAAATTCGTCAAGATTCCCTTGGACGGCCGCATGTTTGCATGAAAACGTATTTCGGACAGACAGTCCACTGTCAATAATTAATAAGAGCAAGTATATCGCGTGCAGCAAGTCACACTTGTAGGACCTCTTCTGCCATCAGTTCCATATGGTTCCATGTCAGTTCCATGCATGCCAAAGCTGTTCTGAGCACTCAGGATGGTCTCAAAATCAGTGCGCTTGAAGAGAGCAGGCTAGAAAGGCTGCGCAGCGAAATCAACAGGGTTGTCAAAGGCAAGCTGCCGGTGCTGGAAGAAGAGCAGCCGCACGGCATGTGCCTGCGCATGCCGGCATGCGTCCGCAGCTGCACAAGTTTCCGAGCAATAAGCAGCATCCCTGCAGTAGCAGCACCTCCGCAACGCGCCCCCGATAGCTCTTCCTTCGATGCCTGTCCAATACACATGCCCTGTAAAGCTCTTGTATGAAACAGAATGAAAGAGCGAAAATCAAATATTAGGGGGAAAAAGTGAAGAGGTAACAAAAAATTACATGTACGTGCGAAATTAAATCCAGGCTCTTGGGTGCAGCTCAGTGGAGACCGGTGCTAGATGAGGCAGCATCTTCTTGAAGCTTTCTGTAATAAATGGTGCCAGCAGTGTTGACACAGTAAACAGAAACAGACAGACCCTCAACTGGACATCTCCTGGCATGAGGTCTCCGAAAGATCCCACAAAGATTGCGTTACCTGCCAGCACAAACATTGCCAGCGCTTGACTGCCGACATTTCACTGGCACGAGTCTCTCACACCCTTGAGGAACGTTGTCTGTGAAACAACCAGCTGGCTTCTTGTGAAGCATTGCAGTGTGGTGTTACGCACTGAAGCCTTACACATCTGACAGAGCCCTGGTAATGTTTTTACAAGAACATGGAGGACGAGACCGAACCTGTCTTCCCAACCACATTGCCCGGCCGCGATGCTCCGCATGTTGAGCAGGAAATGATGTCCAGGGCGTCTCTGCGTAAGGCGCTAAAATCCAGCTCGTCTGCTGCTGCTATCCCCAAAGGCGTCACTCCATCCTGGAGGCTCCCAGGAGGGCGGCCATTGTACTTGGCGTCAGCATGTCTCAACTTCTGCTTCTTCTTGTGCTGTTTCTTTGCTGGTTCACTGCCTGATCACACCACAGGAAAACATCCTCAAACGCCTGGTGACTCTCAGCAACAGCACCAAGATGAAGGGAAGCAGAGTGGGGTAATATGTTAAGGGCAAATTGCATGTAGGGGGTTTCATGATTAGGGTTCCAGGGGTCCGTGTAAAATGGTAGGCCACCAGGGGCGCACGTTGCCAGATGGTGAGCTCATGCGCGGTGTCGGTCCAGTTGGGCAGCGCCACGCGCCTGATCAGGCTCCAGTCGCTGAGTAAGGCTGCTGCGAATGACTCGTCGCCTGTGTCGCCCAGCCACTCTCCCACGACACATACAACTCGACCCCTGTCCGAACCACACTAGATTCCGTAAATACCTGAAATCTGTTCATCCGGCCTGCACACTACCCCCCGCATCAGTTTCACATCAATGCAAGAATGCAGTCTGAGGGTCTGAAGTGCAGGCGCAAAGCATCAGGGTCCCTGTTCAGGCACCAAACATGCCCGCGGCAGCCGCGCACCATTGTCAAGGGATTGTGCAAGTCTTGGCTTGGGCAGGCCAAAAGCACATGATGGCTGGCGGCGCACCGGAAAGAGCGCAGACAGTCGGTGGCCATGGGTGAGGCCGGCGGCGGATAACAGAGGAACAGCGAGTGGGCCTCCGAAGCTGCCGCAGCTGCACGAGGTCCCCCCTGCGCCACCTACTACCACCGGTGGTTCTCTCAGAAAGCAGAATATGCTTGCGGCTCGAGGTTTTTCTTGATACAGGTGCCTAACGCCCTGCCAACCAACTGCCCGACAAGCATGATTCTCATCACCTCTCTCTGCCGCTCGTTCGGCCACAGCCTCTGAACACATTTCAGGTTCAGCTGGCACATGGCACAACTTCTTGCACAAGTGTAAGGGCAGATATTGCACTTAAAAGCCATAAGCAACAGGTTGCCATGGCTGTGGGCGCAGTCTCCATGATTGCAATTTTACCAACGCACTCAAAGCTTTGATTAATGTCTACCTTTGTGAAGGCTGGGATGCGGCCATGGTAGGTGTTGACAGCGTTGTTGCCTGGAGGGTGAGAGTCCAGTGCACTAATCTGTACGCCCCTTGCCCTAAGGGCAGCTGCCCAGTACCCCAGACCGGCGCCTATTTCCAACAGTGGCGCCCTCTCCGTCAGCGCATCCAAAGCCTCCCTGAAAACGAGGAGAATAGAGTGTGGAAGTGCTTGAGTGCATTGCCAGGAAGAGGTATGCCCCTTATCCGAAGTGCAGTCGCCGCATCATATTTCCCCTTGCAAGCTTACCCTTGTTTAGGGTTCACCCTGAACCCTAAGCCAAAAAAAAGGAAAAAGCGCCAAGCATGGCCCCTATCTCAAAAAGAGGCCCACCATCTCTGCAGCGCATCAAGCAAATGCCTGGTAACTTGGTGGAGTGACTTGGGCTCCTGAGGGGCCAACGACTTCAACACCCATGCCTGGTGCAGGGAACAGGGAGTGCGGATGTAAGGTAGAAAAACCTGGTGTAGGGTGCGTAAGCGTACAGGTGGCACTCTCTGCCAGCCTGGCGCCATTCCCTGAGCGCCCGGTGGGCCGGCCAGGGGGTCTCCCCGGGGGCGGATCCCCCAGCATGCCATGCTGGCGCCAGCTCAGCACCCAATGACTTGTCCTCATCATCCTCCTCCTCTTCAGAGCTCCCCTCTTCGTCACTGTACGCCACCTCTGACATTTCTCAGGTCCACAAATGATGCGCAGAAACTTGCAGGAGCGAGTTCAATCACCACAACTGAAGAATTTAGGGCCGAAGCCACATCTTCAGCAGCCTGCGGTGCTCGGTCACAATACCATGCCTCATAAATATGGTAGTGTGAGTCAGTATGGGCACTTGTTGAATGAGAAAGGGTGCTGAGGTTTCTGGATGGCTTACCTTTCCGAGCTGCTGCTCTGACTGCAGCTGCTGTCAAGATCTGAGGCCCCAGATGCATCAGTCTCTCGGGGCCGTTTCTGGCCGGACGCTGTGTTGTGGCAAGATCGGCTCTTCTCTTTTGGTACAGCTGCGGACCGGCTGCCCGAAAGGGCGGTCCCAGTCCCACAGCCAGATTTGGCGTTGGTATGTCTGGCAGCTGCCGGGAAGCTTCCCCGCCGGGCCGTGTCGGCTGCATGACTGCGATTTTGGATGCGCTGCTCCTCAGCAGCCGCTTCAGAGTCCATCTCACCCTTCAGGCCCAGCCCTGCACACATGCCTCGCTCTAGGAAACAATATCTTTTTTTCGATTTGTTTGTTTTATATTGTAGGGTTTGTTACTACTAACCCCTATAGAAACCCTAAAAAGCCCCACAGGAAAAATACAAACTCTAGGAAAATTCAGGTCTTCCCAACTCCCAGCGCGGTGCCAGTGGCGTCAAAGAATGCGCAGAAGAACTAGACATATTTTAAACCTACTTCGAATTTCAAATTACTTCTAAACGTCAAATTTGGAGTTCAGACTAGGTTTGTTGCATGCAAGCCGATTCAAAGCGCGGCCACTGCTAGACACTGCAAGCCTTCCATCCCTGGCTTTTTACCAAAGCAACAGCTTGTGGATAAAGCAAAGAGAATCAGTGCAAACATCAGGACTTAAGGGTTGAGCATTTAGGGTTAGGGTTTTGGTCTGGATGTGATTGCACCTGAGGCAAAGAGCAGGTGGCAGCCCTCTTGGAAGCGAGCCCACATGACTGCTAGCAATGGGTTGTCAGCTGTTGTTTCTTCAGGAAATACCAGATCCCCATTCGCCTTCAACACCACAAGGACTCATCAGAATCAAATAATGGCCTCAGAATAGCATTTTTAGACCCTTGTAAAGGTGCGCTTACTGGCTGTGCACTGCAGCTGCATTCCTCAGAATTCTGAAGATGCAGTGCAGTGCACAGTCAACAAGCACAACTCTAAACCCATCGAGTCAGGTATCTCCAGTGCGAGACGATGGAATCTTGAAGTTCTTGATGAGGCTTCTTGAAACAGAGAGCTCATGTTGCCTGATGAGGCAATAGCTGGCAACCCAGATGGAAATGATAGGGGCAAGATGACTGTCAACAAACACCCGGCAAAAAAAGCAATCATGAATACACTGTTGAGTTGCACCAAACCTTTCAGTGTCGATAGATATTGCCGACTTGAATAGAATGCACAAAAGGAAAACACACACCTTCCGGACGCCCCAGACCTTCCGAAGCAGCTGCTTGCCGATGTCAGGTGCCCTCTCGCGCACCAGTCGCTTGCATGCACTAGCATTGCCTGTTTTGGACACCCAATCTGGTTTTCAAGCACATGGCCAAGTTCACAATGATAACAGCAGCAGTGGGCAGCAAGTCCCATCCGTTGAACATCCTGGTCGACTTGGAATGGTTCCTGAGAACACCCCAGCTGGACTTATCTTTTACTCCGCAGCCAAAAGGAAGTCTAGTGTGAAAGTCTGCGTGACACTATACGCGAGGGCACTT
The DNA here is from genome assembly GCA_020887355.1 of Coccomyxa sp. Obi. Lineage (NCBI taxonomy): Eukaryota > Viridiplantae > Chlorophyta > Trebouxiophyceae > Coccomyxaceae > Coccomyxa > Coccomyxa sp. Obi. The sequence goes on from AP025001.1 coordinate 2,132,105, forward strand.
CAACACATTACCTTGCTCTCTCGAGTGCTCGGCAAATGACTCCAAATTGTAATGAGTGGCCAGGAAAAAGACTTGCCAACAGAATGCACAAGCAATTTCCAGAAGATGCTATTGTTTTGCGGCACATTGCCACCTTCTCAATGATCAGTCTGCTGCATTTTAATCTCAGTTCTTCAGTTGAAAGTGTTGAACAGAGTGGACCAACCTGGGTTGGCTGCAACAATTGCTGGAAGGTAGACATGTGGCGGTGGCACAGCGGGCGTTTCGTGGCCGCAGCTGAGGTGGTGCTCCAGGAGGGCGTAGTACGCTGCGTCCAGGCTGGCAATGACTAACACTGCTGGCTCAGCTGCCAGCTCAGCGCTGCCAGATTTGGCATCGCGCCTGACCTGCCCGTCTGCGGCCTCCACAGCACCCTGTAAGCCCTGCAGCAGCCTGCTCGCCTCCCTGTCAATCCAACCAGTGACTTCAGACAGATTCCGAGATTCCTGGAACCATTTCAGACAGGCTTTGAGGTCCCTGGTACCCTTTCACATTCAAACACGTCTCTAACTCTCTGGATTTTGTGCGTCTCTGCATATGCATGTTCCCAACAGTACTGTCGACACAGCGCCCCCAAAGGTAACAGCACTGGATCAGGGAGACATATCTGCAAAATCCAGGGTACAGCACAACTTTGACTCTACATATGTAAGTTGCCAATATACACAGATAGGTCCCTTTAAGCAGCCGGCTGCAGTAAGCGCTCCATGGCAGGAGGGTCCTTCACTCTAGGCACAGCTGCGTACCTGCCGCTGACGCCTTGTTTCCAGGGGCCCGGCAGTTTTAGGCAGTTTTCCAGCTCGCCCACAAGATCATCCAGTGCTTTGATCGCGGCTGCAGTCCACTTCATGCTGCCCAGTGCCGATGCAGCTAACCTGCACCAAAAATGCATGCCTTCGTCTTACTGCCCCTGCCAGATGCTAGTTTCCTGAACATGTGAAGGTTCTGCTCGTGTGCAGACCACTTGATCTGGCCAAAATCGATGCTGCATATTACAACGAGAGAATTTGTCTTGCATCACATGTTCCCACATCCTTCTCTCCCAAGTCCTTGCAGAGTGCATGCGCATTTCAACCTTCGAGCCAAAAGATCAACCCTGTGCCCCCTGCTGATCCAAGGTGGCTAAGGTGCAGACATGCACACAACGAGAACCGTAGTGGTGTAAGGAATGCGTTTAGTTTTCTTATGAGTGTCCCCCAAGGAATACGGAGGACCGAGTTGGAGCACCTGGCAGCACTGACAGTGCCCATGAGTCTCCACAGGCAGAGATGCATTGGCTTTTCAGGCACACAGCCGCTGACGCCCCAGAGGGAGCATGCAAGCACAGCTGTGTGCAGCCCGTAGGCATGTGCGCGTGCCGCCACCTCTGCAGAAACATGTGCTGGCAGGTGCGCGGGAGACGCCAACCTGGCAGCGCACATGGGAAGCTTGGTGCGAAGAGAGCTGACTGGAAAACGGTGCAAGGGGCAGCAGATCTTCAGTAAGAAGCATCCATCAACGAATGTATGCAGTCATCTGCAGGTCTGTTCACTCCTGCATTATGATAAGGGTAGCACCGCCCCCAGCAGGCACAATGCGAGGCTGGTTAAACCCTTTGATGTGGGTTTAATGCTTTTACTAACCTTGCCTTGTTTCGGGAGTTATTGTGGACGTCGAAAACCCATCCACAAGCAATGTGAGCGGCAAACACCTGCCCAAGGTCATTTGTTGGAGGTCCTCAGATGACACGATATACAATTCTGTCAGGAACAGAATTATATTGCAAAGTCTGAGGGGGAAGGAACAACAGGAAGGCAGGAACGGCGCGATCTAGCCCTCGAAGGACAGCAGATCACACGCTGCTCTGCACTGCGCTTGACAAAATTGATATGTCGACGTTCATTTGAGTGGTGCCTTACCACTGCAGCACTATGCGAAAGATGGTACGTCTCCATTCTTGTTTGTTTTTCTTTATTTCATTACTGGCGTGCTGGCCTCAAACCCTACGTCGTGACATCAGCAAACCCTGAACACACGAGCTGCCCAAAAATAGCCCCGAGCCTCATCTTGTCCCAAAAGTTCATCATGCATCCGTCATTCGTCGCGTTCAGGTGAGGCGTTCACCAATCTATAGTCCTTGGATTAGCTCTTTGCACGTCTGCGTGAAAGCACTTTGCTTTCTTCCACTTGTGTCTTGCGTATGGTCGTGCTGTCCGGTACAAATTTACCTTCCGATTGTTCTTAGAATCACCTTGGAGAAGACTTATCTCACTCTATATTAATTTTTGTACATTCCAACTTGAATACAGCCCCTCCTTTGACGCCTTGCTGCTCTGTCAGTGGTCGGTGTGCAGATCCTGCTGCGTGTCTCAGCTGGCGCTTCCACGTCGCAGCCCATTTTACAGTTCAAAAATGGATAGGAACTCACGTATGCCGTGCAGGACCTCGCTTCCAACGTTCTCCAGAGCCTTGAGCCCTCGAGTGCTCACGCCCGTTTTCTCGCATCAGAGGAGCCAACTGCGCGCCGGGACGTTGCGAGTCGCCGCCATGTCCATCGTCTCGTCAAAGGGGAAGCCTCTTTACGACTTGTGAGCTTTCTGCTGCCATCCTGTCACTTCCATACCCCACAGTTAGCGGCCACTATTGCGTGCCTGCCTTTTGCCTGAAGAACCCTGCAGCAACGATTGAGCCTGCTGCCAGACCTTCTCACTCAAATTCTATGATAATTCGCTTTTTGTTTACCAGGTATGTGAAGGGCTCGCCGGAGAAGGGAGAGCTCGGAGATTGTGAGTATCCTGGTTAAATGGGGCCTCTGTCGAACCCCTGAGCACACTAGCACTTGGTTGGTCTGTGCTTGCGCGAGTCAAAGCTGTGCGTGAAGTGTATTTTTCAGCTTGAACATCAGCATGCACAGCGGTTCTGCGTCTGAATACGATCTGAAGCTCTCACCTGCATGGTCTGATTGACGCATGAGCTGCAGGTTCTTCAGACAAAGAGCTGTTTGTGGATCTTGTTGTGCTGGCATGAGAAAAGGGTTACCTGTGAGAGCCATACTGGCCCTTACTTGTGTGCAGCTCGATGAGCAATGACATTGAGCTGTAGGCAGGGATGGAGCCCAATGATGGGTGACATGTCCATGTTGTGATTGTGGTGCGCTTTGAATGTGTCCCAACAACTTCTCATGTCCTTGCATATTTTTTCCCCAGCCTGATTTTCCAGGCTGGGAGAGAAGAAGCAAAGGTTGTGTGAAGTCTTTCAGCCTGAATTCTGAGGCATTGCAAGCCGAATTGAGAAGAGCCGCATTCAGCCTTTGTTGCCGCCGAGTAACTAAAAGACTTCGCCCAGAGGTTGCCTTCTCAAGAGTCTGAGTCGAAGGCTGGGTGCAATGATGCAGGCCCCTTCAGCCACCGGACAATGCTGACGCTAGAGGAGAAGGGCATTCCCTACAACAAGCTCCTCCTGGATGAGCTCAACATGCCTGAGTGGTGTGCATAATTTTCCCCTGCCTCCCAGCACCTCGCTCAGAGAAGTCTGGGAGACCAACAAATCTTCTTGCAGGCTGCTATTTGGCCAAGAAGATAAGGTAGTTCGTGCGAGTCAGGCTTTGTCGCAAGCTCACAGAATTGTCTGGTGTTGGAGCTTCCAAAAGTTTTGCTCCGCTTTATTAGCAATAGTTACATGACAACAAAGCTTTGCATAGGTCAAACTCCAGGAGCTCCCTCAGGATGGAAGGTCTGGGGCAGCTGTCTTGGTGTTGGCAGTTCTTGTGCCTGTTGTTGCTACAGTCACGGTTGAAGGAGCTGAGGCTACTGAGTAGCCTGCTGTTATGGGGAGGTATGGCCATGGATTAGACTCAGTAAGCCTCAGTTTTGGTTTACAATTCGAGTGTCTTAAGCAGCTGTTTCTACAGAGTTTCCTTTATGCAAAGTCTTGTCAGTGAAGCTCCTGGGCTGAGGGGACACTTCTAATTCTCTCATACCTGCTGTTCACCCACACAGGAACTGTTAGTTCTTGATAAAGCCACAGTAGGCAGGCAGTACCACGTGTGGCTGCCGGACAAAGATGCATGTGGCAAATGCGTTGCTTTGCATCTGCTTATGTGGTGCGCTCTTGGATGGCGTTGCCTCGGGCATCGTAATCCATGAAGCAGCCACATATGTGATGCTTGTAATGATGAGGATCTCTCAATCAACCCATCGAAGAACTCTTGCAAGTGATGTTCTGCCGGAGTGGTTGGGAGTGACGCGTTAGCATCTGTGAAGCGCAGGATTGCAGAGGTGACGGATGGCAAGAAGCAGATCCCCTTTGCGACCGAGCTGGAGAGCGGCAAGTGGCTGCATGACAGCGACATGTGCGCGCACCTGCCACATACCTTTGTCACTGGAACAGTTTTGGAAAAATTCATGCCCAGAGAGATAGGCACTTTCCAATGTCCGTGTCCACACACTTGGTCTCTGTGTAACTCAGTCCTCTGGTCTCCACATTGGAAGGCTGCCTGGGAGCCGTGTTCTCCAGTACTGCTGTTGTCGCCAATTGCTGCTGCTCACCTGTAGCATGCATGCATTCACTGCACAGAAAGAAGGAGTAGTACTAAGCAAGGGTAAGTTGCTCTCAAGGTTGGTGTACCTGCGACAGGATGGTGCCGTACCTGGAGGACAAGTTCCCGCAGCGCAAGTTGGGAAAGCCAGACGAGCTGCCCCAAGTGTAAGGCTCCAATACTACTCGCAATATTTAACCTTTTCGAAAATCATCATATTATTGTTTTTGTATTTGAAAAAGGACTCCGGACCCTGACTGTGGCCTGTTTACCATTTCACGTCCTGCCATGAGTTTGCTGCGGCTGGCAAGGAAGTTGCCATCAAGCCTGGCACCTGGCAAATTTTTGGTAGGACGTGCCAGGAGATGTTTTCCTAGCTTGCGCTGCTTGCTGGCATGTGATGTTGGAAGCCAGAGTGTGTGCCAATGCTTCAGATCTTGCTCAGCTGTTGACAGGGAGCTACGAAGATCTGCTAGGATTAGAGCCTATATCTGGGCAGCCAAAACCAGCACTTCTGGAATATTACTTTAAGAATACTGGGCTGCAGACTAGATTAGAGGCCCCACGGTGTGGCTGCAGACACGCTGTGTGTGTGCCCTATGGCCATTTGGCTTTGGGTTTGCCAACCTGTAATAATAATAATAATAATAATAACAATTCCAGAGTCCATGCTTGCTTTGAGAGACACTGGATCAGGGAGAGGCTTGATCACTTTCTTTGATCTGGGATCTCTGAAACAAGTCCGGACTTGAGTGACACTTTACATGACAATGTGTCGACGCCCATTGAGGAGGGAGACTGCAACCACAGGGGCTCCAACCTATTCCCAGCTTTCATGGAGTATGTCAAGACAACCGACAAGGCGGACGAGGACGCAAAGCGTGAGGCGCTGATCGAGGAGCTGAAGAAGATCGATGCCGACCTGAAGAAGAGCGAGGGGCCCTATGTGGGCGGCCAGGATGTGAACGCCGTCGACCTGAAGCTTGGCCCCCAGCTGAAGCATGTCATCATCGGGTCCAAGGCCGTAAAGGCACGTTCCCTTCTTGTTTGACATGGCCTTACTAATGATACACTAATGCCATGTCAGCACAGTCCCTGTTGGCAGCCATTAAGATGGGCCTCCATTGGAAGCATGTCATCATCGCGTCTGAGGCCGTCAAGGCATGTTCCTTCTAATGTAGATGTTGCGTTTGTACTGCCATGTCAGCCCACTCCTGTTGCCAGTGCTGCAGGTCTGAAGCTGAGCCCCATGCCATCGTTGGTGTAACATGCTTCGGATGGTTGCACAGCCTTCTGGCTTGCAGCATTGTCAACAGGCGCTGCGCTGACGTGGCATGAAATCCTTGATTGATGCTGCACTCAAGCCGCGTTTTCTCAGTACACCCCTTGCCTAGGGTTCAGGGTCGTTCCTGTTAGTGCTCTGAGGGGTTTGAGGGTTTCTGGGTGCTTCGCTGCAGCAATGGGAACTACCCAAGGAGCTGACGGCAGTGCATGCGTTCATGGAGGCCATCCAGAAGCGCGAGTCGTGGAAGAACACCTACTACACCGAAAAATATGTGGCGGACGGCTGGCACAAGAAACTTGAGACCATGGGCGTCAAGAAGTGAAGCTGCAGCTTCTGTACTTATATCTAGGGCTTAGACCCTGTACCCTAGACCCGATGCCCTGAAAAAAAGAAAATAAATATGAAAGAGCCACTCTTTGGTGTAAATCAGCAGTGATATTGCACGGTAATGGTGCACATGAGCAGGCTGATTGCCATTCGGACAATCACATGCGGGTGTCATGCGTCCGAATTCAAATTGTGTACAGAACAAGTTGTTCTGTCACCCTCGCTGCATGCAATTCTGGCTTTGCTGCTTCTGTGGCACATGTTTGCAACAGTGTTAACTCGAGCTTGAGAACTCATGAGTAATGATCAGTAACGGGATGAAATATTGCTCCGCCTGGTGGGTGGTGCACATTACTGGTTCATTCTGGCATGGTGGCACAACCAGCAGGAGGCCATGCAGGCTGTCCCAGTAAATTGCTGGATAAATAAGAAGTTCCTGGGTCGACTTATTAGCAAGTATAGCAAGAATAAGCTCTGATAGCAGGAAGGAAATTTTTTGCGGACCTCTTCAAGCTACGGCGGGAAGGTCCTCTGCAGCCTAGGTGTTTTTGTGCTAAGTGCTATGTGATCATTGGCTGTTTTGGTGTGTGGCACTGAGTGTTGCTTGTCTCTGTGAGTCTGGCATGTCAGTCCGGCAAAGAATGCATTTCTATACCATTTGACCTTGCAGCAAACAGCTGCCGGGAGCCAAGGTCATGCAAATCTGCAGTGATTAGGTCCTGACATGTACCACAGTACCAGTAGTAGCTACTAGGAGTGCTCAGCTTTGAAACAACTCCCAACCACTGGTGGCAATCTTGGACATGACAACGAAAAAGGGGAAGGTTTTTGACGGACATGCAGTCAAAACAAGCATTACAACTGAGAACGCAGCTCACTTCACCAGTTTCAGCCTGCAGCTCAAGAGTTGAGACAGCCAATCACACCTGTGTGAATGGATGCCCAACACTCAACACTGCTGCGTCAAAACAAGACCGTCAAAACAGATCTCCATATAACAGACCCTGACTGCTCCCCGTCAGCTCACTATGGCTGCTCTCTGTCCTGTCAAGCTCAATTTGTTAGATTTGACAAAAGCTTACAAATGCAAGATACCAATCTCTGCATTATGTCCGATAGCCGCTCAGTTTAGAAACCCTCCTCAACTTGAAGTTCATGGGCCTGCCAAGCAGAGTTCTGTGAAGCTATAAATCATGTGTAAGATATTGGCGGGTAGATCAGCAGGAGCTCAGAAGATCATCTCTGGCTTCAGGTCAGCCCACTCGGGAACAGCGCTCTCGTCCTCTCCCAACAGCTTGCGGCGGCCGCGGCAGATGGGGCTCCTGCACCCACTGTCGCACTGGTACGCGCATGAGCAGGCGTCCCTGCCCTGCTGGGTTCCATCACCATTGGGGCACTCGCTCCTGCGGCTGCAGTAGCTGTACAGCAGAGGGCACACCAGATGTTGGCAACGACACCCACGACCCAAATTAAGACACGGAACAGCAGATCTCTTGAAGCGTCGTTCCTAAGTACGAAACACGCCATGAAGGTCATCTGGGTCTCGCGTTCGTAATCAGCACAGCCTCTCTATCAGCCCAGATCCTGGCCGATCACTGGCAGATCAGGACTTCAGTGTACCTGCAGAAAAGAGGAGACAGCAGCGATGCACCACATAGCAGGGACATATATGATCTGATATGTGTTGAGGGTACAGACTTGTCGATGATGGGCCCAAAACGAGTGCAAACGACAAAATACTAGATAGTTGTCACGATGTGACGCTCCGGCTCAACTTGGCAACAGGGCAATATTTGCGAGCAGCTGCCGCAACAGACAGCGCTACTTCAAGCCTAAGTAAACAGGTGCGGCGCCGCCAGAGGCAGTGCATAAAATTCGTTGACCGCAGCGTCGCATGGCGATGCTCACCTGCAGAGTCCGCAGTTTGACGGGTTGTTGCAGTCAATGGCAGCGGTGGACGTGTACAGACCTGAGGAAACACCAAAATGTAAGTCTCGAGACAAGAAGACCATCAGAAGGACGCAAGATACCAGCACAATTTGCTGGTGCACGGTGCGCTATCTGGCATCAATCTAGACGTTGAGGACACTGTAGGGACTATGCTCCACTATTGACGGTAAACCACTCCTTCTTCGGCTACAATAATTACATCAGCATCACCACCACTGCAACTTAGCAGCCTGCGCCGACAAAACTTAACAGTACTGCTGGGTGACCGGAAGCGCACATGAAGTAACGAAGAGGGCGCAGAGCAGGACAGCGGCGGTCTGCCTGGAGTTCATTTTGACTTAGCGTGTGTGTTGGGAGCCCTGGATCGCCGATTAGCTTGCGTTTGCGTTCGGTGCCTTGCGCAGAGATCTTGTAAGGGCTTACCGGGCTCAATAGGTGTCGTCAGGGTTACCCCAGAAAGCTCCCACGTGGAGAACGGAGAGGGGGATTGCCGCAGCCCTCGAAGTCCAGCCCGACATGCGGGTTCGGAAGGGTGGATTACAAGGGTGGACGCCCAAAATCATCATGATCACGCCATGCTGAGGACATTGGTCTTGAGGAGTCGCTTCTGTGCACATTGGAGGGCGTCTGTTGCTATATTCTGTGGCTGTGTAGAAATATAGGTATGCACCCACAGAATATATCTGTGCGGGAGGCTGCTGACCTATTCGATTTACCAGTGCAGCATGTGCATACGTTTATCCAACAGAATGATATTAGGATTGCAAAGTTTTTGACTGAATGCAAGAATATGAGAAAACATTGAGATAGGGTAGCAAAAGGCTGCCAAAAGACCAATGAGCCTCAGGTGGCTCCCGTGGGTCTCTAAAATGTAATAATAATAATAATAATAATAATAATAATAATAATAATAATAATAATAATAATAATAATAATAATAATAATAATATTGTTATTGTAATTATTATTAATTACATTTTAGAGACCCCCCCATGACTATATTATTATTATTATTATTATTATTATTATTATTATTATTATTATTATTATTATTATTATTATTATTATTATTATTGTTATTACAGGTCGGCAAACCCAAAGCCCAATGGCCATAGCCTGAGGGCATACACACAGCGTGTCGGCAGCCACACCGTGGGGCCTCTAAACTAGTCTGCAGCCCAGCAGTATCCTACTAATTATAATATGTATGTGGATTTGGATATTTGGGATGTTGCAGGTCATCAAATCCGTCCTGTGTTGGCTGGAAAGATGTGAAACTTTCTTCTTCTTCCCCACACCATTATCATGAGTGAACAAGCCCCTGCAAGGGCTGTTGTCAGGGAATTCTTCTGCACCGTGACCAGCAAATCATTTGAAATGACAATATCATTTAACACCAGGAAGCACCAGTACCAATTCTGAGCAACAACGAGCGGCACAGCGTTTCAGCACATGTCAGACATCCAACGACAGTAATGCTGCACAACTTTTGTGGAAGACACTTCTGAAACGGCTATGTCAGAAAACATTATACAACCGTTGCAACAAATACATGTGGAGATATTTAACCTGATCTATCGGTACAACATCCAGTGAGCTACAACCATCACACAACAGTGGATTCAAATTTCAAATGTTCAAATATAATTAAGTTACCCGTTCAATCAAGAGATCTGTATGTCACTGAGTGCCAAGCTGCAGGCCGCATGTATATACTCATTTGCAACAGGCAGCCCTTCCTCTTTCTGGCGCTCGCACGCCCTTCGATTGTCCTATGTTTCTTGCTCTTATGCCACGAGCACCTCAACAACAATTGCAAGGTTCAAATTTCGTCCCAACGATTGGACATGCGCTCACGGTGCGAAGCAGCTTCCACCGCTGCCAGTTCCCCGGCGGCTGCAGCTGCCGCGCGGCCGCTCAGCAGCTTCCTGCTCAGCCGCTCGCGCACGCCCAGCTTCCTCTTAGCTCCCGTCGTCCTGCCATTCCTGCACAGTTATTGGCCGAGCCAGGCAGTTTCATTGCAGCACTTTTAAGTATGTCCTTTAAGTTTGGGAGTGCCACTGTGTTTCCACTGTACAGCAGGTGACTCTACGATTGTGTGATTGTTCAGGCTATACATCCAGTTAGAAGGTCGTTCACTCGATTTCAAAGTTATTTACCGGCCAGTGCCCCTGCCGCCGCGCGCGCCGCGCAGCTCCTGCTCCTGCAGCAGCCGCGCGAGCGCCTCGCTCGACAGCGCTGCCTCCGCAAGCACCGCCGCGTTGTGCGCGCGGTCCTCCGCCGCTTGCGCGCGGCCCGGCCGCTCCGACGCCGCGTCCGCGCCCCCCGCGCCCGGCCGCCCAGGCCACCGGTGCGGCTGCGCCAGGGGGCCCCTGGCACCACCAGCCTGGGGGACCCCCTTGTCCGCTGCAGGTCCCCCGGCTGCTGGCCGGGATGCGCGGCTGAGGGGGGTCCCGGTTCTCGCTGCAGGTGCATCGGCGGCCGGGGTGAGGCCCGGCGGATCCGCCCGCGCATGATCGTCGGCCTGTGCGGCCGTCCCGGCTGGAACACTGTCGCGCGCGGCTGCGCTCGCTGCATGCGCCGACTCTGGCCGCTCCGCGGCAGCAGCGGCGGCATTCGCCTCCGATGGCGAGCGCCCAACGACTGCTGCGCCATCCAATCGGCTGGATTCAGCAGCCGGGACTGGCAACTGTGGCTGTGTACCTGTGAGAGCATCTGGTGAGCACTGCCCTGCTGCACGCGAGCTGCTTCCGGCTGCTGGTGGCGGCAAGTTCACTGCTGGGATGGCTGCTGCTGAGGTAGCAACCTCTCTGAGCTCCTGCAGCCCTGCCAGCAGTTTGGGACCGGTGCTAATGCGGCTGGCGAGCAGCTGCATCGTGGAGGCGCCGACAACGGTCTTTGGTGGCGGCTTGCGCTCTCGCTTGGGTGCCTGTGCAGGCGCGGCCTGTTTTGGCTCTGGGGGAGGCAGCGGCACACCCTTCCTTTCCTGCACATGCATCACAACTCCCATCCGAAAAATCTCTTGTTCCTCAGTCAAGGTGTGGTTCTCGTATGTAAATATAACTGCAGTATCTTCTTGTGAGAAGCTATGACTCATCCTACATGTATAAAGGTCAGTGCAAACGCCACAACTGTAGCGGATTGGGTACGGCTCTGGTAAGCAGTTGACCAAGTGCGCCGCATTCTTAACATGACACACCTTGCTTGGTTTTGAACCTAGCTAGGTCTTGAAACGACTGACCTGGGATTTGGGTAGAGGGGCACAGTAGCTGCCCACGGTGCCTAACAGTGATCGGAGAGCAACTTGGCCAAGAACCTCTCCTGTGACATCGAGTGGCAGTTCCATGACTCACAGGAAGATGGGCGTCACAGTCAAACAGCAAAGCTTGATTGAATCGACGAACCTGGGCTTTGGGGGGAGGCGCGTAATAGCTGGCCACGGTGCCGAACAGCTGGGAGATGCGTTCAGGTGGCAGAGTCGCGTTGGCGTTCACTGGACCCCAGTGGTTTTGCAGCTCCATGCCTCGCATGTTCACCAGCGCGTTCTCCTCATCCACCGAGTCCCAGTAGTGTAGATTTGCGCCCGCCGGTAACTTTGGCGCCTGCAGGAAAACCTTCTCCTAAACTCGACCTTCTATGAAACCGGTGCATCTGATATTTTTGGGTGTGATATAGACTGCTGCTCTGTGCGCAGGTCATGGAGATCGTGCCAGGCAAACCTGCCCAACGCTGTTTGTCAGGATGCCCGACAGGTATGCCGAGAGCAATCTCCATGACATGCACACAGGGACGATAAGTCTGCCAGCACTTGGCTGGCTCCAAAGCATCTGCTCAGAAGATCAGGAAATTCATCCCTCTCTCTATGCAAGCCGCCTGATGCCAAATGTTGATGCCTTGCAACTCAGGGTCTGATGCAGACATTCAGAGTCTGGCGTTCAACTATCGTGTGTCCATGGTGCTCCTTACATGAAGAAATTCATTTTCAAAAGCGCCAGTGACATTACATAAGGGGCCATACGTATTTTGGCAAGGTAGAACGCGCCTGAGCAGCAAGCGCTCGCCGCACATCTTCTGGGAGCTTGGATTCCCGCTGCCTTTTCTGCGAATCTGCTCTTCTCACAGCACCAACTACCGATCCGCCCTTTCTCCCCTCCTTCTCCCGGTCCCCCACGCTGTTCCCCCGGCTCGAGCTGGCACCCGCAGTCCCCCCGGCGGAGGACGTGCCGCCTGTTTTGGCGGCGGGTGCTGATCCGGAGGGAACGCCGCCGGCTGGCGCGTCCTCATCGGAATCTGTGCCGAACAATTCTGCCATTGCGATGTCATTTGAGGCTGGCTCTGTTGCTGGGGCCTTGCCCTGTACACGCAAAAACAACAATCTTGAAGCCGATGAGTGCTCAGCGCCCAGAACATCTGCCGTTATTATTATTACAGGTCGGCAAACCCAAAGCCAAATGGCCATAGGGCATACACACAGCGTGTCTGCAGCCACACCGTGGGGCCTCTAACCTAGTCTGCAGCCCAGTAGAATCCTACTAATATATAACATCCGCCTTGGTGCTTCAAACAGGCTGTAGCCAGGCTCTTGCCATGCGCGCACCTTGTCAACAGGTATGACGATGTGGGTCTGATCAGGCAGCAGGGATCTAAGGACGCCGTAACGGTCCTGCGCCAGCGTGATGCGCGACCGTAACTCGATGGCAGCGCGCAGCAGGCGTTCCCTCCGCGCATGCTCCTCCGACCCTGCCTCGCCCACGTCAGCCTGCACGCTGACTCATTCCCTTAACTCTCAAATCTCTCCAATCTTTAAGCCCACGCCCAAATAAAAAGACAGGAACCCCATAACGCATTGAATGTGCATATCAGCTTTGGGCACTGCAGGAGCTATTTCCTCCGCGAATGCTCCTGGCCCCCCGCTTTTTCCGGGGACACTCCTCCAAAGTCCGAACTCTCAAAGAGAATTTCAGGGGTAACTTTCTGATAAGTTAGGTTCCTTAGGGTTTCCATACGTCTTAGGGTTTGGGTCGACCCTAAACCCTAGATATAGGGTCTGCAGCAGCCGACCTTGACAATTATGCGCAGCCACTCTTGGAGCGTGGGCAGGTGGCGGTTGACCAGCTCACGCTGCAGCGCGTGCAGATTCTCTAGGACCGCCGGGTCCGGGGCGCGGCCGAGGCCTGCCATGCCAGAATAGGCCGCTGCACTTTCGAGCAGCTCCTCCGGAGCATCTCCCCCATAGTCCGCCAATCCCTCTCCATCACCCTCTTCACCTGGTCAGGCGACAGCAGAACATTCAAGCATGACACACAATGCTCGTTTGAGAGTATGAAATGATCAAAGAACCGAGTTTGAGAGTATGAAATGATCAAAGAAGAGACAGTACACCGCTGCATTTTAGAGCAGAACCTCCGGTGTTTCCATCCCTAACTACGCCCTCATCTCCTCATCATCTGATGAGCAACAGCGCTATGAGGCACCTCACAATCAACGTGTATTCAATGAGCCCTTCTCAATAGATCTGCCCCTGTTTCTGTATATCTCTGATGCAATGTGGAGAGTCACCTTTGCCTGCGTCGATATCTTCCCACTCCTCTTCATCCATAGTGGATTCCGGCATGGCAGGCTGCGGCTGAGCTGGCGGCTGAGCTGGCGCTGAGTCACCCCGAAGCAGGTCAAAACAGCGCTGCACTTGGTCCAGCGCTGACTGGATCTCTGCGGTTCCCGTGTCAAAATTATCCACCAGCCTCCGGTACTTGGCTTGCAAGAGTTGCTGTGCCCTCGCCTGCAAAGGACACCAATGAACACTCAAATTGCCGAGCCAATGGGATGCATGTCGACCCTTCTAGATACCATATCTCCACCTATGAAGTATACTTCAAAACTTTCAGCACTCTTCCCTCTGCCTTCCAGATCAAGTGTGTACCAGCCTGCAATAGCAACACTATTATTACTACAGAACTACTGTTACAATACTGTTGTTACAATACTGTTGTTACAACAGTACTGCTACAGCTCCTGTAACAATAATGTGTTTTAAATAGTCCAAGTGGAGCCATCGGAGGCTCATTCGTGTTGCAGGAATTGTGTTAGGCCTGTAGCGACTTGCTGCAATATTTACATTGTACTACTAGCTCTTGACCGAATGCAAGAATATGAAAAAACAATGAGATTATTTAGGGTTGCAGAGGTCTACCAAAGACCAATGAGCCTCAGGTGGCTCCCAAGGGTCTCTCAAATGTAGTAATAATGATAATAATTGTACTACTAGCAGGAATATAATGGCGGCGCACCTCTCTTTGACGCCTCTCAGCTTCTGCGGCAGCCGCCCGGGCTCGCAGCTCTGGAAACTTCATCTTCAGCACATCTTTCAGGTAGCGTACGCCTAGCCGGATCTGCACAAGACAAAGCCTCTTTCAAAGCTCTGCCAATGCGAGACACAGGCCATCTACAGCAATGGCGCATTTGAGGCGACCTTAAGTAACCATTTCATGTTTCAAGAACTTCTGGCTTTGGTGATTTATCGGAACATGCACATGCAACACTTCAACATATTAAACAGGACCAAGCCGCTCATATTTGTGATCAGAAACAAACCAAGGCTATAGGAAGACCATACCTGCTGGTAGAAGACGCCATAAGTGTCGTTCCAGCGCTCAACAGCATCAAGTGCCTTCTCACGGAGCCGGGTCGCGAGTTCGGGCGGCCCCGGCAGCGGCCGCCCCGGCCGGTAACCAACAACCGATTCCTGTCCACAATATCAAAATTCAAACTCAACTTCACGCTACTATTCCGCTAGGCGCTCGGCTGCTTTCATTGTGTATCTGAAAATGGAGCAAGACAGACAGGACCCAGACAAGATTCAAAGAATGCTGAAGATCCTCGGTAGTTTGAGAGACCAGCGAGCGCTTCTTACCAGCAGCGCTGGGAACTGGGCGGCGGCCGCTGAGCGGAATGTGCGGCTGCGGCCGAAGAGCATGTCGCAGACCTCCAAGGCATGAAGTCGCGTCTGCGGAAGAAGCAGAACAACAGTCTCACTGCTCGATTCAACAGGCAGTTCAAGCGTTGAGCAACAGCCAAATGAGTCGTGCAGGATCAAGGATGCAGCAAGCATACCCATGCCTTGACAGCATGTATGCTTCAGAGCTACACTTGGAAGTATGTGTGATTTCACAGCACCAGCAGAACAACAAAGAGTTTTCAGGTGCTTGTGCACCTGAGCATCTGATGCTTTGAGCCGATCAAGCAACAAGTCGAACACTTCAGTGACGTTGTCGTCAGATGCCTTGCAGAGTAGCTTGAGCTGCTGGAGACTGACGGGATCAACGTCCAGCCTGCTCTTGTCGGTGACCTTTTCGACCACCTCAGCAAGCTTGCTGAGCACTGACGCGTCTATCATGAGCTAAAGAGCTATCAGTATAGTAATCTCGTAAAATTTGTTTGCTGCAAGGATCCATATTGTTGGCACACAAAGTGCATGTTGAGTATCAGCTCAGTAGATCCCGGTGCCCTGTGCCCCTGCAGTGCTGGCGCTACAGTGATGATTGTCATGATTTCTCAAGACTGCTCACTCCTGTACGGGAGGATTTGACTGCCTGTCACATCCACTCTCACCAACGCTTGTAACAATTAGACATCTCGAGCTACTCCTGTCCTGCTACCCAACAGTGTACAATTGAACAGATCACTGTTCACATCAAAGCTCAAGGTTGAATCTTACTTCTTCAAGGCCACAGGCAGTTTATCACGCATCGGTAGACGTTTTTGGGCCTTGTGAAGTGGCGTGACGTCACCACGTGCAGTCTGTGTTGTTGCAAAGCATGTTCCCCGGATATCACGAAGCATGATCCGGAACTTAGATCTGCATTCGAGGTATTCTGTGTGCAGCTGGAGCCTGTAATGTGATCCTCTCGTTCTACGTTGGATTTTCCAGATGCATGCCGCACGACTACATCGTCAACCTTGTGCCCTCATAGCCTTGACGAAATCGAACGTGGTTTCCTCTAGACCATTCAGATTGAGGACCACGATGGCACTGACGGTTGAAAAGTAAGAAGATGCAGGGCCTCACAGCACTGTCGCTAGTCTGAGGAAATATCACTGTTGCACTTCTTGCACAACAGGTTACAATAACCCATAATAGCTACAAAAGACATAGAGAATAGGCAAATTTTTGGAGACTGGTTGAGTCAGGAGATCTGGATCGCTCCTGCAGGTGGGATAGCAATGCCCATGGGGAGTTGAACAGGCCAGCGATGCTTAGAAAGCTGCAAAACGAGGGCTACGACACTACAGTGTACACGTTCGGCCCAGGCACAGTGTTTGGTGACCACAGCCACTCCGTGGACAAGAAAGATGCCATTCTGGGCGGCAGGTTCCTGTTCAGGATGGGCGGAGAGGAGGTAAGCTCCCTCGCACACTGCTGGCTGGGATTCTCAACTCATTACCGCGACATTAATAAAAGAAGCATCAGTGTCAACATCATCACACAGGGAATGTGTGACAGTACCTTTTTTCGTGCCTCACCTATAAGTACATGTCTGGGGACTCAGTGCCCAATGCTCCTGGTCATGCAGGTCATTTTGGAGCCAGGAGATCAATTGGAGGTGCCAAAGGGGAAGACACATTATGCCGCATGTGTTGGCTCAGAGCCAGTCACTTTTGTGGACGCATCGAGATACTGACAGTAAGGAATGATCATGATCATCAGTTGAACCGTGCTATAAATTTCACCAATTGTCCATGAGAGTGTCACGTTCGCCACACAGACAAGAGGATAGTTGGCAGCGATTAAGGGAGCTATGTCACCTTGCAACATGCACCATTACATGCTTCTGGCGCTCTCACACCCTCGGTTTTTCTACTGTATCTCTTGACAGCAGCTGCAAACAAGTAGCATGTAACTCACAGGCGTGCAGCAATGCAAGACTGCTTCTCAGGCAGGGGACTACAGCTGGTTCCAGTGGGTTTTACGGAGCAGCTCCCTTTACCTGGCCTCTATAAGAACATTCACAATGCACCTCAGAAATACAAAAAGACGTTTGGCAACCCCACTAGGGCATGCAGGTTCAACCTTCCGCATACAGTACCGTTTCATTCATTATCAATCTATTATCTACAGAACTGTTCATTCATTTTGGAGAGCGGTCATAGCGCAGCGTTCAGCCATGCTCAAAATAGTTCTCTGGCAGGCCTAGGCTTTTGTGTCGCAGGAAGACATTAGTGAGGGTGCTCCTTTCATACAGGCGTGTTTTGCTACATTGACTGGTTGACTGATTCTGCAGGTGGTTGTGGGTCATCCAATCAGCACTAGACGGCTGGACTGATGTGTAACCTTCTTCTTCTTCATCTTCTTCTGGTGACTCATAATTACTGCAGCATGGCTCTCAGCTCCTTCTGTGAGAGCTCCGACAATGCAGATCGAAGGCTCACATTACTGCCCGATGAAGGTCCAACCTCGCCAGTTTGATTTTTCCAACACAATTGCAGCATTGCTCACAGATTCTCCTCCGAGAGCTCCTATATTTTTTTACTTTTATTTTTATATTTTTTATTTATACATTTAGAGTTGAGGGTTTAGGGACAGGCTGCATGCGGATGTCAGTTGCCGATTGAGATCCAAGCATTCCAGTTTGCTATGTTTGAAACATCGCCGATCAGTGCAACATGGACCACAGATCCTCCTCTGAGAGCTCCAGCAGGGCAGGCTGCAGGCGGATGTCAGTTGCCTGATAAGGCTCCAACCATTCCAGTTTGCTATGTTTGAAAAATTGTCGATCACTGCAACATAGCTCGCAGATCCTCCTCTGAGAGCTCCAGCAGGGCAGGCTGCAGGCGGATGTCGGTTGCCTGATAAGGCTCCACACCAGCCAGCTGACGCAGCGTCCGGTCATCCACTGCGTCCCTGGTCCGGCGCAGGGCGTACCGCGGCCTATCTCCTGCCTTGCCACCAGCTCCTGTAAAACAAACAAATATCCGTTGCTCCGGAAGCGCAATTTGTATGTGTCAAACTTCACACTTAGCACCACCACCAATCGCCCATTCAATTCCGGCAGCAGCGCAATTTTGCATACCAGAATTGATAGAACTTGACCAAACACTTGCTACAGGCGAGTTTGAAGAATTTTGCTCGAAGCCCTCGAGACCTGTCTCTGTTATTCTAAGAAAATTGTGGCTCCTTCCCCTTTTCCTACTTCCTGCCAGTACAGACAAGAAAACCACTCCAAATGCAGCATGACGCACGATGCAAATCAGGACATGGCTATCCCATGTCATGGGACCTCGGCTTTACTACTATTTCAAACTAGAATTCCACGAAAGTGTCTGGAGCGCGCACCGCCGACATAGTCAAGGCCAGAGGTGATGGACACATTGGCGGCGGGCCAGTGCGTAGTCACCGCGTAGTCATCCCATGCCTTGCGCTTCGCCGCAAGATCCTTCTCGGTAGCGAGCGCGCGCGGCTGATAGCACGCATACACCACATGGCGCCAGTCTTCTGAGAACTGCGGGATTGTGTTCTGCAAATGAAACATCAACCCTGAGTTTCCTGCTCTTTCCCTTGGCTGAACGAAGGATTTCATGGCTGTGCCCAAGTACCATGGAACCATGGTTTGCTGCAACAGCTGACAAAGTCATGAGCAACAGATGACATGTCAAGCATCCTGCACCGAGCAAGCCATATGCGCCCATACCAGAGAATTACTTCAGCCAGAGACCGGCTGAATGAAGGCGTGCATGCCTATGCCCAAGAACCATGGTTTGCAGTAACAGCTGACAAAGTCATCCACATGAGATGACCTGTCAAGCATCCTGCACCGAGCAAGCCATATGCGCCCATACCAGAGAATTGCTTCAGCCAGAGACCGGCTGAATGAAGGCATGCATGCCTTTGCCCAAGAACCATGGTTTGCAGCAACAGCTGACAAAGTCATCCACATGAGATGACCTGTCAATGCATCCTGCACTGAGCAAGCCGTATGCGCCCATACAAGGGAAGAACTCCAGCAAAAGATTGCACGATCTTTTGCATGGATTCACTCTCAAGTATGGGCGCATACGGGTTGCACTCTTCGGCTCAATCTAAAATTGAAATCTCTGATTCCCTTCATCCTCATCACAATCACTAGTGAACATCCCAATGATGGCAGATCAGTGCTCTCCTAGTCTAATGTTCTCCAGAATGAGGGCCGAGGAATGTGCACCGCATGGACGGTGCGTGAGTCCCACAGGAAGACTGAACCGGCCTTTGCGGCCAGCGGCAGCGTTTCAAAGCAATCCCAGTGGGGAACCTCCTCAGGCTTGAAGACGTAGAAGTCCTTTGGTCCAGCAGGAGAATGTGTCAATGCTTCCTGCAGCCAAAGGTGGAGTTCAGCAGCTACACTTTAAGCACTTCACTGTTCCTGACAAAGCTGTGCTCACACCACAACTTGCATGCCGAACCCCGCCCAATCTGCAGACTGCATCCATGCAAGATTAGAGATGCTGGCACACTGTCGGAAATGTCTGAATAGGCAATGCGGGTAAGTCAGACATGCCTGTTGCTCCCGAGTGAGGCTGCTGGCCGTGTCGAAGAAGTGTGCATGCTCGCTGTGCGTTCTGTCCTTCACGAGCAGTGTGCCTGCACCAAAAGATGGATGGCCTCTCTAACCTCAGCTCTGTATGTGCACTGGGTAGCAAGGTCGCTGTCTGGCATTTGTACACCTTACACAACTTGGCA
Organism: Coccomyxa sp. Obi; assembly: GCA_020887355.1. Classification (NCBI taxonomy): domain Eukaryota; kingdom Viridiplantae; phylum Chlorophyta; class Trebouxiophyceae; family Coccomyxaceae; genus Coccomyxa; species Coccomyxa sp. Obi. The sequence continues at coordinate 2,151,932 of AP025001.1, forward strand.
TGACTCACACAAGACTCACGATATCACTCATAAAGTGCGGTGAATTGAGGGTTCGAACACATGTGCACGGTGCGTGGTCTTCCCACGCACTGGGCACAGGATGGAGGGATACCTCCAACTTGCTTCACTCGTGCAGTGGGGCTTGCATACTGACCGATGCCTGGTTGACTTACTGCCATAGTATGTAGGTGACTCACCGCTGGTGTCACCGCTGACATCGACCAGGTTGACTATGCCCTGCACGCAGAAGAAGCCGCGCCGCAGCGGCGCCTGGTCCACATGCAGCCATGACGCCGTGTCGTGGGGCGTTCCTGCAAGCATTACAAACTGCCGCATTGAATGCGGCTTCCACCATGCAAACTGCCGTACATTTGAGAGCTCCCTGAGGCTCATTGAACTGTGCATTCCAGGATTTGCGGAACAATAGCACTCCTCAGAGGTCAGGGTCAAAGATGAGGAATCTGCAGGCAATCAACTGTTCCTGCAGAGTTGAATGCAGGGCTTGCTTGTTCAGGGAAAGGTACACAAGTAGACTAGCCAAAGCACACCTGTTTTGGCGCTGGGGGCTGTGACATTGATGGAGTCAAAGCTTGACAGCAGCTCATTTGTCCCCCACAGCATCTCGAAAATCTGCGGCAGAAATCCTCTCTTATTACCAAAGTAATCTGCGCCAAGATAGTGCTCTTGGCACGTCACTAAAAAACACCTGTGCTGACATGGACCACAATAGGGCTCCAGCAACCTGAAGTGCTGGATTGATCTCTCGCATCTGCTTCACAATGGACAGGCGCTCGAGCAAAGTGCTCAACGCGACAAAGAGGTCCACCCAAAGTTCTGAACATGCGAGGCTCATGCCAGCGCAATCAAAGCATGTTCATTCAATTCTTCGTAGTCCCAGAGACTCCTGTGGAACTTCTGAGCAGGCCGGGACTAGGGCAAACCAAATCACCTGGACAAGCCGAGGGTGTTTTCGGACGCGCCACACAAAGTCCTGGTGGGCCACCTCCAGCGAGTTGATGATCCCCTTGAAGCTCTGCACCCACTGGGGACCTGTCCAAGTGGAAGGGTCTGACCTGTTAATACCTGTGCCCAGGCCCTCCAGCCAGTCCCACACTCCCTCCACATATGCCTCACACTCTTCCCTGATCAGCCACTCAAGAGCACTCTTCAGTTGTGCTGCATAGACCCCTTACCCCGATGACCTCCATGTACCACGACAACCAAGGATAGTCAATTGTTGACGATCACATAAAAACTCGAGCGATGGCCTCCAAAGGCGAAACTTGAAAACACTGAAGAGTAGCAGTGCTGCTTGCAGAGGGTTCATTCGAGGGAAGGAAACGTGCTCGCCTCGTCAGCACATCGTCGACAATGGCCCAGCCGTGCTCCTTCAGGTGCAGTGCCGCAGCCACCACCTGCTTCTTAAGAAGGGGATCCTCTGGGCAGATCGAGGAAGTGTACACTTCGGGTGATGGTGCCTTCAAAGCTGGTCCACTGCACGACACCAGGCAATTATGATTAATGGGCAAACTTTATCAACACAACGAGGAGATTGCCATAAGCAGCAAGACTTCAAGAGTGCTATGCATGGGTGCAGCACACACCTGCAAGGTCGTCCTGCGATGCCTGCATGTTTGCTTGCTGACAAGCCCATATGCCCTTTGGATGGAATACGGGCCAGCTTACACAGTTGCGTCTTCTCCTGCCGTGCAGATATGGCGCGGCAAGGCTTGCAGTGAGCGGCGAAAGAAGTGTAGCACGTCGTCAAGGCGGCCATACTTGCAATATGGCGTGCATCTGAAGGACGTAAACGTGGATGAGATCTTCACGTTGTGCCCTGGTAATTTTGCTATGCGCACTGGGGAATTTTGCTAGGCCATCAAGGTCGATTTGCTATACTATAAATACACCCGCCCGGTGAGTACGGCCCTCTGCCCTCTTACACGTATACGGTTAATGGGCAGACCGATATGGCCCTGCTGGACAAACGACTTCGACTTGCGGGCAGCTCCAAAAGCCTTTTATTTCGCATCCAGTCTGACAGCTTCGGACCTCTCCTGACATCTGAGCTTACGCACATGTGTACAGTTGCCCGGTGACGGGACCATACTTCAGCTGTACTAAAGATGGCCTGTTATTACTTGCACAGTACTCTCAGTACTTGCACAGGCTGTGGTAAGGATAAAGAAGTCCTTCGATTTCATCTGAGGTACCTGTTACAGGTAACATGCAAAGACTCCAACAGGATACTACACTGCGTGCCTTCTCAATACTGCAACCAACACAAGGAAGCAAGCAAGAAAACAACTCAGTTATGCCAGCTGTGCGGCAGGCCTAGGCCTTGCAATCTTCTCATCATCACTCCAACTTCTCACGACCCTCGACTGCCTGAGTTCACAGTGTCTAAAAGGCAGACCTCCAGTGCTGTAGTATTCCCCTTTCTGGCGCTCACACAGCCTTGATTGCTTACTGCATCTCTTGATCTTATTCATCGCACGCCGCGGCCGCTGCGCAAAACAAACATGACTGCAATGATGTTTTCATGCGTTTGTCTTGGCCTCCTGCTCAGCCTTGTCCAGTGCCTTCTTCACCACCTTCTCGTAGGAGAGCTACAGTGACAAGAACACAAAATCAAAATCAGCAACTGCCTGATCACACCTCCAAAGTTCTTGAACTTCACCCTGGGAAAGACAAAAGCAAAACCCACATTGTGTACTGCAACTGCTGTCACCTGGAACATGGCCTGCTGCAAGAACACCGTGCAGCTGTGCAAGCTATCTTAGCTACTCAAGAAGGAGATTTAAAGATAGATATTACTGAGGGGCAAAGCAACCACACCGGAGGACTGCACAACACCAGATTAAGCAAAGCTCGATTGCATGACGCAAATGCACACCAACCAGCTACAGTGGGGTGGATTTTCCCAAAACTTATCCAGCCCACAAACTGTAACAAAAGCGTAATCCAGCAGAGAACCTCTCTGCACCAATTAGCCCTTCCAGATCGTTCCTTGTCCTAGACCACCAGCTGATCGCACTGCTGTGGTCTGCCCAGTGCAGCAATGTCCAGTGCCCACACACTGACACTCGGCATACTGCACCATGCCCACTACAACAGCGCACTGCAGATGATCTAGGACAAAGTAGATTGTAGATTGAACAGACAGCCGCCCATTTGTCTTTGGGAAGTGGGGTTTTGACTGAGAAGAGAGCTCACCAGGCGCTGGATGTCGCGCTGGGAGATGACCTTGTCGCCAGAGTAGCCAGTGAGTCCCAGCTTGCTGAAGTCCGCCGACTTGGACTGGTCTGACGCCCCGCTCTTTTCAAAGTTGCTGCCTGTGAACACATTAGGACTGATTCAGTCAGCGAAACCAAAAAATTCCCTTGCAGGCTGAAGACTGAATCTGGTGCCCCGCTCTTCTCAAACATTTCCTGCCTGTGAACACAGTATGGCCAGTTCCATCACCACGCTCTTCATAGGTCCCTCTCAGGCTCAGTAGACTTCATCAAGCTTTGGGATTTCCAAGCTGAATTCGGACAGAGCGGGGCAATGTAGGTGTGACGGACACCTACATATTTCTCCTTTCAATGCTGGTGCCCTTCAGGGTCATCGCAAAATGCACTACTCCACCCCTAAAAAATTCCACGTTTTAAATCTACATTCGTAAATTAGCCACTACTGAAAATGGGGGCGCACCCCAGAGGTTGGAAAGCGCGGTGGTGACATAGGTGTGCAGGTCCCCGGACAACTTTCATTGCCGATGCCCTCCCCAGGGTCTTCGCAACAAAAACACAGCTCCATTCGTAATGTAAAACCCTAAAACCTAATTTAAATTAAACAGTAAAAAAGATAGAATTGGGGCGCACCCCAGAGGTTGGACAGGGCGGTGGTGACGTAGGTGTGCAGGTCCCCTGACAACTCCTCCTCTTTGCCGGCGCGCTCCACCACAAATGTGCACGAGCCGTCATCAGATGTTGCATTGGGGTCGTAGTTGGCAGCGCTCGGGTCAGTACAGCCTGCACAGTCAACGCGAATATTAAGCATCTTAAAAGGCGCCCTGTCTGCAGAAAATCTTCAGCACCAGGGGCCGCCACCAGAGGCTGTCTCATGGTCATTTGCAGAAAATAAGTTACTGAGGCGTTCGGGATCTCAACGAAGTCAGGTGATTTGTGCATCGATGCAGGCCACTCCTGGGAAATCGTTTTTAGTGGTCCTCCCCAGCACCAAAGAAGAAGGGTACTCACCGACAATCTGTTGGCGCGCGTCCTGCACGATCTGGTACACCTTCCTCAAACGCGCCACATCCTCGTGGTGGCTAATGCTGCCTGCAGCAGTTACATGACACCCATCAATTACTATGGCATCACGCAACTGAGTACCTGAACATGACAGCGAACTCCAACAACAAGGAAGCCTCCCCTGCTGGGCATGGCAGGGGTGAATGCTGCTTATAAGCACTACGAGTCAAATCCAAGCTGACGTGGGTGAAAGCTGGAACCTCTGAGTGAGTGGGTGCACCAGTGAAGTGAGTGCCGCTCCAGGAGACATCGCTCTCGGTGGTTTTGAGTCAAAACTTTTGACATGACATGACAGCAAAGTCTGACAGCAAGGAATCCTCCGTGCTGAGCGTGGCTGGGCTGAGTGCTATTGAGTAACATCCAAGCTGGTATGGGTGAAAGCTGGAGTGTGAGTGGGTGGCTGTACCGGTGAAGGGAGTGCCGCTCCAGGGGACGTCGCTCTCAGTGGTTTTGAAGATGCTGCTGGCAGCTTCTGCCAGGTACTTCGCCACGTCTCCCACGCCATTCACAATGTGAAGCCCACGCCTTGCTGCATGCCTGCTCACCAAAAGGGCTCAGACATAGTTGTTCCTGGCACTTTTATCCAGGTGCCACGTTATTTGCCCCAGGGACGATGTGGCCTGGCGTCCCAGGTTCTAGAAGACAAGAACTGTCTGACAAGGATGAGTACAAGGGATCGTTTAAGCACGGCCTTTAAATACAGAGACTATCCTGAGAAAGATAAAGAGGACGGCAATTGCCCTGATGGCCAGGAAAGACAGGTGGAAAGCGGCTCATGACGTCCAAGATCACACCACCCTCGTCAGGTTGACGCGGACATGCTGGCTCACATGCATTTGTTTTGCCGGGTTACGACTGTTTTGAAATCAGCAACCAGCTAAATTATCAGCCATTGCTCACACAGTCATCTCCAAGACCGAAATGAAGTCATGGCCACAGGTACGTTGTGTGGAGAGTGGACTGTAGACACATCTATGGCAATGATCCATACCTGTTCTGCATGCGGAAAGCTGCAGGTGCTACAGGCTGACCGCGGAAAGGCCGCAAAGTAGCAGTCCTGCTTCTCATAGAAGCAGGGGCGGTGGGTGCCTGCAGAGCACTAGTCATGGCGACAGGCATAGCTGCACAGTGTCTGCAGGAAAAGGGTATATTTGAGAGAATGGAAGAACCGTTGATTGTCAATCGTGGTGCTATGGAATCCTCAGAAGAGCGTGCATGATATTCTTTTCGAAGTATCTCATCAGTCATCCAGTGGATAAGATTACTGATGGCCTGGAGGGAACGCCAGCGGCTCATGCTCCGAATGGATTGAAGATTGATCTGACGAGTCTTGAGACCAGATGAGAGTTTGCCACTTGTCCTAAAAAATGCAAAGTTACTTGTAAATAAGACAGTAACGTAGAATCTTGCATTTGTACATTCGTATTGAATACTTGTTCGTGCCCAAGATAAATCCAATGCATCTGACCGCACATCATGCAGGCTCAAAATGTAGTCGGGTCGTTGACCTTCAACAGGATCTGAAAACTTTTTCACGGGTTACACAACTCCCGTCAACTAGCTATGCCCATGACGGTCTACGAAGACGAAATGCTGGAAGCACACGTACGTATATTTCCCTATTGATGTCCCTTTGGTTCTTGCTTGCATCACCCCCTTCGATCTAAAAAGGGCACCGTGTGATCACATTGCTCTGCTGATAGGATTAGGCAATTTGGGACACATCTCCTGCGCATCACAACGTTGGCTTGCCAACCCGTGAGCGAGTTTTGCTAGTGCCTTGCTCAAGTAAACATCAAAGGCTGTTGGGGCTTACGTGAGTGAATGCAATGTGCAGGTCATCTGCATTGCAAAGCAGTTGCCTCTTCTGGGGCGGCGGCAACCACTACAGCAGCAACACTGACAGAGGCTCTCCCAGACCTCAGCGCGGAGGTACGCCGCGACACGGCTGTACTAGAGGCGCGCAATGACAACGCCCCCGGTGGCCGCGTGAAGGCATACGTGCTGGGAGTCTCGCATGTGTCGCGTGAGAGCTGCGAAGAAGCTGCAGAGCTCATCGCATCCGTGCGGCCGGACATTGTTGTCCTTGAGCTGTGCAAGGACCGGCTGCGACTGCTGCTTGACCAGGTGTCCCTCTCTGTTTCTCCAAGTGCTGAGTGTGTGCTCATCATATCAACTATCCTTAGCATCTGGTAGCATCTCCCTTTGAGCAATCACACTCCGCCATGTTCCACATGCCTGCACCTAAACGACCCCTCCTAATTCTGGTTTGCATGCATGTGCAAGGTGTGAAGATGGAGGGCCAGTTTCATGACATACAGTTTCCCCTCTTTTGGCTGGGCTGCTGTTTTCAATTGGTCAGATGCAGCTTACTCAGCCAATCATGCATTATGTGCTACCATAAGTGGGGCGTCTTGTTGAGGGTTTGTGGGGTGTATAGGAGAATCCGGGGAAGCGGCTGTGGCACACGCCGCGCGTGAAGATATCCGGCATCCCAGATGGCGACGCCTGGCCCAGACCAGAGCAGCTCATCTCACTGCTGCGCACCGCACCTGGCCGGCCCGTTGCAACTCAGGTGCGGGGGCCCCAGGGATTTGCGACTGCACCATCTTGTGAGTTGTGGCGGGTATGGCATGGAAGGAGGAGATAGACGATTAAAATCTATGTGGCGCTTTGGGCTGTGATATGCCTTAAAACATAATATGATAATATTATTGATAATATATTTCCTTTGCAACCTTCCTTCAGGTTGTTTCATGCAGCTATCCAAGTAGTTCATATCCCAAGTTACCAGATGAAAAGAGGGCACTGCAACCATTAGTTGGGTATTTTTCTCAGGACATAGAGGCAGAGTGCAGCCGGCTGCTGAGACAGGCCTGTTTTCCAACATAACAGCTATTCAACATTATTCATCACATATTGCCAGATATGTAGAGGTGGTTACAGGGTAAGATCAGCGTAAACATCCTCAATGCACTCACCTTCCTCAGGCTCCAACAACTCAGTAAATCGGGTCCTCCGCCGAACAACGAGCAGTGTGGACTGCATCCTCAGCGGCAGAGGACCAGATTCACTGAGTTGTTGGAGCCTGAGGAGAGCGAGTGCTTTGAGGATGTTTATGCTGATCTTACCATGATTTACAAGCGACTAATGAGGTTCCCCCTATCAGGACATAGAGGCAGACTGCAGCCGGCTGCTGGAGACCGGCCTGTTTGCGCGCGCGCGGCCAACCACACAGCTGCCCATGGCAACGCAAGCGCCGGACTTCGTGCGCGACATTGATGGGCATCTCAACCCCGTCATTCCCCTCAACCAGGTGCCGCAACCCCACAGGGGTGTTCAACGAAATGGTGGAGCCTCAGAAGCATTATCGGGTTTGGGGGCTGTGGCATATCACTGGCAACTCAATACACACCAGTCAACCTCGCTTGCCCAGATTCGTCCGGCGCTGCAACTGTTTTGAGTTGGTTGAAAGAAGGGAAGAGCTGCACAAATGCCCTGCCTTGCATCCCTTTTTTCAGGTGCGTATGTAACAAAAGTGTATGGTGCATGCAGGTCGAGTTCACGATGACTCAGCGCGCATTGCCAAAACTGGCGTCCTTCAGTCTTCGAGTGGACTCCAGCCTGAGCGAGGGGCTGTCCTTGCCGGAAGAGACAAGCGCCCAGGTGTGACAAAATTTGTGTTTCAAACACTTCAGTTAGGATTGTAGTGTTTTGGGGCCCCCAAGTTGGGGATCAGGGTCAAGGGTTGGGGTAAAGTTGCTCTTGACAGTAACTGAGTGCAATCGTGGGGTTTAGGGTGTTGTACCAAAAGAACCCTAGTCGCGGGGTATAGAGCAAAGTGTTTGAGACAACAATTCTGCGTCCAGGTGTGCTCCGAGGCCATGCAGCTTGGAGAGAGCTCTACAACAGCGGAGGTGTGCCTGCAGATGCTCCCTAAGCTGGAGGCACTCTCGGCTTCCCACTCACAGGAACAGGTGAGATCGGCAATAAACGACTTCATGCCCTATATTGGCACCAGGAACACAGGTTGCCTGGAATTCGCATGTGAGAGCTCCTGGTTTGTTAAACTTTTCTAGCCCTGCATCCCTGGAACCACCTGGCTATTTCCTGCTTTCACCTGGTTGCAGGACTGCATGAATATGTCTTGGGGACTAATATGCTGCTTCGCTTTTTAAGCCCGCTCTTGCAGTCCGGAAGATGCAATGGTCTTCACATACATGGCTGGTGGCAGGAGGTGGAGGTGGTGTACCGGGGCATGCGAGTTGTAACCCTAATTTAAATGATCTGAATCAACACCCTGAAAATATATTAGGTTATATATGGCTGGTGGCAGGAGGTGGAGGTGGTGTACCAGGATATGCGAGTTGTAACCCTAATGTGAATAATCTGAATCAACACCCTGAGGTTATAATATGTTAAATGACTGTATGGCTGGTGGCAGGAGGTGGAGGTGGTGTACCGTGGCATAGAGTCGGGGAACATAGAGGCGGTGTTCAAGGCGGCCACGGCTGAATCGCGCGCGCGGCCATACCGCACCGGCCTTGAAGGCAGCGCTGTAGGAGGTACCCCTCAAACCCTAAACCCCACATCCCTTTAAATCACATATCTATAAAGGCGGCCATACCCCACCGTTCTTGAGGGCAGTGCCGTGGGAGGTGCCCCTCAAACCCTAAACCCCCCATCCTTTTAGACCATATATCTATAAAGGCGACCAGCCCCAAGTCGCGCGCACGGCCATACCGCACTGGCCTCGAGGGCAGCGCCCTAGGAGGTACCCCTCAAACCCTAACTCCCATATCCGCCAAAAAACACTCGTATATATAGAATGGGGGCCAGCCTCGAATCGCGCGCGCGGCCAAACCACACCGGCCTTGAGGGCAGCGCTGTGGGAGGTACATACCTTGGCTTCTGCACTGCCGCACAGACCATCGTTCATGTGAAATGTGCATGCCATGAATGCAGTCCTATTCTTAGAGAGGGTTTGCGCTGCGCTGGAAGAAATGGTGCTCTCGCCCCTCTTGCTTGCTCGGCTACATTACTATTCGCAGACTTCAGTTGAGGACCCACTATGTGTGTTTGGTAGAAAGTTTTAAAAGGATTTCAGTGATATGATTGACATCCTCAGTGCTGCCCAGTACCACATCGCAAGATGGTGATGGAGTTCTGGCGGTGGCAGCACTGCCAAGCTCTCACATGTCTGCAGCACTCTGAAGGTTTTGATGCTTATGAGTGGTCATCATGACAGGCATTGAGCCATTCCGGCCAAACCGCGGACCGCTGAAGCTGAGCACGAACCTGATCATAGAGAACTTGGCCATGGTTCTAGATGTGGCGCCAAGATGTCTGCAGATCTTAACAAGAGAATGGTCATGGCAGGTGAGGGCCCAGGAATTGAGCCATTCCGGCCAAACCGCGGACCGCTGAAGCTGAGCACGAACTTGATCATAGAGAACCTGGCCAAGGTGCTTGAAGTGGCGCCCGAAACCATAGACACTGTCGCTGACACAGCAGTGGTGGAAGAAGGCGCCACTACCGGCAACCACTGGCGGCGCTGGACCGCAGAAGAGGCTCAAGCCGCCATAGGTAAGTGGCTTTTCTCAGCCTGTACATGCTGCCAGGTGATCAGAGAGTACTTAAGACACACAAGGATTTGAGGGTAGAGATTGAGAGGAACAGACACAGCTGGGTGTGAGTTTTGGAAGCTTGTGAATGAGGACGGTCTCTTGCAGTCTACTCTGAGAACGACAATGAAACCCTTCCCTTGAATTGTCAGGGCAGCATATGATCCTGCATTTCACCTCCAGCTGATTTGTTGACAGCTGTACACTGGATCGAGTGCTTGGTATGCAGCACCAACAGTTTTGTCTTGCATGTTGCAGACAAGGAAAACGAAGAGGACGAGGAAGACAGCTGGTCGGAGAAGTTTGCAACAGCGCTCACCACAGCATACGCAGCGCAGCAGAGCGCGGCCGCGGCAAAATGCGGCGTATCTCCCGGAGAAGTCTGGCGCGCCGCTCTTGAGGCCGCCTCCAATGTGGGCACCAGACAGGTGATGCCTCTGTTGCCATCATATATCTTTCCCCTCCTGCATGGGATGCTACGTCTTACACTTGATATTCAGAAAGTTCTCAAGATTACGTGGGCTGTATTGAATTTGTTTAAAAAAGTTTGCAGTGTTTGCCATTCGCACCAGACACTTTGCATTTAGACATCCGTGCAGCAGGCCCCATGATATGATCCATGCCTGCCTCATACTGGCCCAACAACTGTACTGTTCTGTTTTCTGTTCGCCCCTCTTTGGAGAAAGTTCAGTGTGAAAGCCAAGATAAAGCTGATATCTGAAGTCCCTGACTCATTTCTTGATGCCGATGCCTTGTGCACAGGTTCATCTTGGTGACCTACCGGCGAACATCATGGCGCCACGCTTGGGCGATGGCGTGTGGAGAGCCGCACTCATAAGCCTGGGACTGGTTGTTGCAGCAGCCTCCGCTGCGGTTGCTGGCGAGCTCACTCACAGGCTCCCAGGTGATCACTCCCTAGATAATCTGGTAAGAGCTGTCACCAGTTGTCTCAGGGGCCCAACACCATAAGGTGACGTTGCAGAGTTCATGCGCTCTCATGTAAGGTGTTTCCTGGTGCCTAGTAGAGGCCCCAATAAGCTCCTCGCCTCCTGTGTTCACTGCTGATAGCTCCCATGTCATTTGAAACAAGGCAACCTTGAACTGCCCAATCACCTGAACAATTGTGTTCAACATGCAGAGGGGACTGAAGCGCTGGCAGCAGGAGGGGTGGCTGCAGTGGCAGCGCTCGCAGCATTGCCCCTTGTGAGCCCCCTGGTCCAGATCTGGCTCCTGGCACAAAAGCCAAAGGAGGAGATTGAGGGCATCGTTCGCATGAAGAAACCTCTCCAGGTCAGCTCTTCATTCGAGCCCGTGCATGCCCTTTGCCTGCGTATGGATGAAAGCTTGCGGTGCAAAGAAGTAAAGGCATTCGGAAACCTCAGCTCTCAAACACTTGGTTGTGTTCTGCTGACAGCTGGGAAGTTCTCAAGCAGTAATTCCCTCTTCCACGCATTTTGTACCTTGCTGTCACTAAATCATCTACCCGTTGACAATTGCAGGGGAATAACGTGGATGCGCCAGTTGAGATTTGGGGTGAGGATGCGCTGCTGCAGTGGCCAGGCGCGCGGCGTTCCCTCATCCAAGACCGCGACGCCTACATGGCCCGCACCATCTGGGCCGCCGCCACCGGTGCGCATGTTTCAGGACCCCCTGATTATTTTTATCAAGGGTATTGCACTATCAGGGACATATGAGGGTGTTGATACAGCCAGCACCATCTGGGCCACTGCCACTGGTACACCTGCTTCTGCACCCTCTGAATGTCATCGTTGTATCTACATCTACAGACCCTTGGAGACTTTCACATGGCCCCTGCGTTATCTATGCTGCTGCTACGGGTGTGCCTGTTTCAGGGCCTCCTGATTCCTGCCATGGGCAATGACCTGTTTTGGGGATACACAACACTCTGCGTGCCCTACACTTCTGACCAGCCCCTGCTCTGAAGTCGGCTGGTCAGAAGTGTATGCATGGAACCGCACCATGGCCTCTCCTGTGCAATGCTGGTTGCATATAGTATACCATGCTGCTGCAAAAGCCAATGCCTGACCAACAGGCCTGACATGATGCCCCGCTGTGACTCCCTTGTCAGGAAACAATGAATTTAGTTGGGTCTCTGGTGCAGCCATCAACATGTACGCTGGGCACTTCTTTGTCCATGTCATTGGTACTAATTTTCTCTTCGGTTGTGCCAGGCGTGCCGGCCGCACCGGCGTACATAGCCGACAACGAGGCGGGCATGCGCGTGTGGAGGTATGTGGTTCCAGAGGGGGGACCCACTGCCGCAGGACCCCCCGGATACGGCGATGGAGAATATCGGCCGGTGGGGGACCCCCAAACGGTGGTGGCTGTGGTGGGGTCCGCGCATGTCAGAGGCATTGTTCGCGAGTGGGAGCGGATACAGGGCCAGTCAGAATGCTTGCGACGATTGAACGAGCTGCTCGGTGATGGTGAAGAGGAATAGGAGGCAATATGGTGACCAAGCACCGTAGCCCTCATCAGATCACTGCCTTCTATGAGGGCAGGGCACAATCTTTAAATCTGATGCAATGTCTCCTGGTCGTGATAAAAGTGCACTGACGTAGTAGTTAGGCGAGGCACCAGCCTGGGTGCCACTGAGTGCCACTGAGTGTGCACACAAAATTTTACATCTCTTGAATTGCACATAAATTGTGAGGCAGGAAGCAGCACAATACCTGGCAAGTCATTTCACTGACAAATCATTTCACTGGCAAGTCATTTAATGGTGCATGACACCTGGATCGGGCATATTGTCGCAACATTTCAGCTGATTTCCAGCAACATTTCAGCTGATTTCCAAGTCAGTCTCTGTCTGCTCAGCTCGCACGCCAGGTCAGCTAAAAACAAGCCACGTACATACACACAGCTGATTGGAATCTTCATATCTTGCGAACAGATTTGACAATGTCCACAGTGATGGACAGCACATCAAATGCTTCCAACCTGACATTGCCAAAAGTCACATCTGCTGCAGTATGCAGTCAGGTATGAAGAGCTACAAATGCAGGGCAGCACATGCATCAAGTCAGCGAAAAATTGGAAGAGTTGTGCATCACAACCACCTACACTCATCACACGGAAAGAAATGCTGTCTAATCTGCGCAGATCTTCACAGAGAAGGTCTGGCATTGTGAGCATACTAGTGTCTTGATCTTGAAGGCTGAGTGGCCCTAAATATGCTGCAAAAGACGCGCCACTTGCTATCTTCTTGACATAAGAAAAGCTCCAGCCTGGAGCAAATGGCAGTTTCTATGCCTACAGGCGACAAGCAATACAGACTGATTGAGGTGAAGTTGAAGTTGAAAAGCATTGACAACTCTAAGACAGGGCCCACTGATCAAACCATGCAGGTTGATTCAGAATATGGCAAGGCATCTAGAGACAGCCTCTCAAGGGCAGACATTTCCCTTCAGGCATCTGAGCAAGCAGGCTCAACCTCAACACCGCAGCATACGCTGATTTTTATTTTATTATACACTATATTAAGCTCCTCTACTAGATAGTACCGACGACAATGGTGGCAGGAACTGCCTGTTCAAGCTCCACAGTTGCAGCACCCTCAAGCCACTCATTGGGCAAGCAAGTAGAACAGAGAGTATCTTGCAGAGCGCGGGCATCCAAACATGCATGGCTGCAAGCATTGCCAGTTGATTCTTATGGCCAGCACCAAGTTGCAGCACCTCAAGATGCAGACATACCCCTAAGGCTTCGGCCAGCATGAGTCTCACGGTATTCTTGGCCGCTTCGCATGAAAACGCGGATGTTGCGCTGCAGGGACTCCTCCACAAGCTTGCGTAGCGTCAGGTTTGTCGCCAGCACATCACCAGCCACAAAAAGCTGTGCGGTCTGCACGCCACCGAAGTCGTCCTTGAGCTCTGGAATGGCGTCGCGAAACGCCCTGCAAATTTACCACACAACGGTGCACTGCAGTCAAAGGTGTGCATACACATTTCTGCCACCCAATGTGAGTCAGAATACTGCAGATCAATACCTTGCCCTCAATCGTGCCTGTGTGCACAGCCCGTTGCTTTCCAACAAAAAAGTGCATTGTTGCATGACGTGAAGCCCAATGCATGCAATGCAGCAAATGCTGGCTGCATCTGCGACTGCAGGCGAGCACCACAGCTGGTTTGTTCGAGGCGCTTGATACTTGCCTTGGCTCCAGGGCGCTTCATCAAGCACACCCGAGATGGTTCAGCAATTGCCACCCTGAGACTAGCGCAGCAGACGAACAAAACCGAAGTGGGGACCCACCTCATCGCGGACCACTTGTCCTCCACTTCATCAAAGGCGGTGAGTGCCAGCGTCCGCTTGCGCTCAGCAATGTATGCAAGCGGCGGCTGGTTGTTTGGGAGCCTGACCGTGACGGCAGCATCCACCTCGACCTTTACCTGGCCACGCCAACTATACTTCTTTCGGCACATGGACTTGACTATGCCGCTCGGGTTCTCCAGGGCTGCGATGTGGTGCAAACGCTCCCGCAGTGCGTCTTTGTTGCCCTCCTCCGGCTTGCTGTGCACACGCTCCAAGCGTTCCACCTGAGCACTTGGAAGTGTCAGGTGCACATCCTTGACATGCGCACAGCGATACTGGTGCAGCACTGTGACAAACGTTGCTACAACAAGAATTGCTTGACCCTGATGTCAAGCACAACACAAGCATGTGGGGTGCGACAGCTGGCCACAACCGAAACATGCGCCACTGGCAAATGGACTGTGAACTAACATTGAGATGCTCGTGGTAATAGCTGAAACAATCAACGAGCCTGACAGGAAGCTGCGTGCACCCACAATGGTGCCGCGCAGTGCCGATGTCTCTGCTGACACGCCAAAGTATTCTGCATCGTCCTCCAGCAAAAAGATGTCTGCCATAGCGATTTCCTCTGGCTGATCAGCGGATCTGACGCCATCCAAACCACAGGTGGCCAACACGTTTAACAGAGCCGCCTGGCTGACGCTGGGAAAAATGCGCTTGACGTAGCGGGCACCTTCATCCACTGGCAGCCAAATTGTCAGGTTGGTTCTGGACGGGCTGCTGTGCCTAGGTGGCAGGACATGGTACAGCTGATCCTCCTCCACTGCCTCAAACGCCACAACAACTCGCGGCGGGTCAATGGACTTGTTGAGCAGCGCTCCGCCACCCAGCTTGTTGACGTTTAGGGCCCTGTCAAGATCCTCTGCGTTTCTCAGGTGCCACTCTTGCCGCTGCCCGTCAGGTAGCACGACTTGCACTCTTTTTGTTGGCGTTCCACCTGTACAAGCAGGACGCCGGATGCAGTTTGCTGTTGCATGTAACACAGACTTGACCAAGACGCGTTCATGTAACCCAATACCGTATGATCATCAAAGTTAACCCAAATTGATAATCATACAAACAGTAGTCACGCCCACAGGGTGGGCAGCTTAATGATCACGCTAAACATCCGCCTTGACGTTCTCAACCATCAACACCAGCAGAGGCTTGTGTGCCAAAGTGCGTTCAGGGTTGGTGCAGCCAGTCTGGAAGTGCACAGACTTGGGAGCTTGCGAGACTTGCCTTTGAGCTTCTTGGCCTTGCGCAGTGCCAGTCCTGCTTGTCGGGAAGCGCTTTTACGTTGCGCCAGAAGCTGTAGGCGTCCAATGTTGTTGGCAAGCTGCATGCTATTATTTGCAGCAGGAGAGTAGGCAAAGATGACTAAAGGATCTTACAGCCAATCATAGCAGCAGTTCCGTAACGGACATGCCTGCAACTTGCTACACAAGACATATGCATCGCAAAATGGCCATTGCGTGGTGTACGGCTCCAGCCATGCCCTTTCTTTCTCTACTCTACAAGTGGTTTTTCATTTTTCATCGAGGGCAATGAAGTGCGTTTACAAGCGGACAAGCGCAGCAGTTCGTCCAGCTTCGGTTTTGTCCTTTTTTCCGACATTACCTTTCGGAGATCGTTCGGTGCCTGAAGAAGAAACTGGTCATTATACGCCTGCCTGCCGACACCCAACTCTGAACCCTTCTGCGAACAGCTTCCTCGAGCAAAACTTTCTCCGATTCACACGAGATTGTGCTTCTTCGCGATCCGTGCTTTCACACATTTATTAAGCCTACAGCAACGCACGCCATCGACCTCAAATTGTCAGTCAGGTCCACATGAAATGTCTTATAGTTGCTGGCTCTCCCTTGGCAGCATGGCAGTGCGAGACTGCCAACCACTCACAAACAGATCCCTGCATATAGGTACCACTGCCCACGAATCGTAGACAACAGACAAACCTGACCATGCCCTGTTGCACCACTGAATATTACATATATTTTCCCATGGGGCACCGCGCGGAATATTATCACTCCACTGTACAGTCCTGCCTGAGTCTTCTAGGCATTGCCCATTGGGCAGGTCTGCACAGCTGGCAACAACCACGAGCACTTGATTGTACATTATTCCAGGAGGCTTCTGCCAGCGTCTTCTCAGGAAGGGATGTACAAGTGTCCCTCAGGAGCCACTGATACACCCTTCTACAAAAATCTGCTCAATTGTGTCCTTAGCAAATATTCCGTGCAATGCACGGCATGGTCCACTGGCAAGAGCAGCCTGCACCCCACCACATGCTACTTTGCAAGCAGACACCGCATGCCAAATGTGCAGGGCACAAGAGTCTTGTCCAGGCAAGAATTGGCAACAAAAAAGTGTAGCACAAGCACAAGCATGACGTATCAACTGCCCACACACAGTCATCACAACTGCCTGATGACCATACACAAGTGTTCTTATTCAAAGAGGAATAATGTGCGTGTCTAGAGAAACTCACAAGTTGCTTTGGATCCCTCTGCCATAGGATTGAGGAAATTGCCACAGAACACAGGTCTCAGCCTGGTGCACATCTCCAGCACGCAATTGCATCCAAGGGACAGATTAGAGCTCACGCCGTGGATCCTGCAGTCTTATATAATCCTTGTGCTGGTACTCCATGCATGCTTGAAAGATGTAGTGAGCATTGTTCATTGCATCTAATGCGTGTTGCTCTCTGCAATTTCTGCTTGTCTGATCAGAGGATCCTTGCAGCTCTCAGAGGATGTGCTCGCCTGCAGGGGGAAATGCAGGCAATGCCATCATCAGCCACGACAGAAGCCATACGAACTACGCAAATGAAGCCTCCAGCCTTAGCAATAAAAGCACACAGATTAAGTTAGCTTGCTACACAAGAGGGGACTGCATGTTGCATAATAAGCTCACTTTTGTAGTGGTGCAGTTGCTTGCGTGCAAATATCTCAAAATCTCTTCGTTGAGGCTGCAGAATGGCAGTCGTCTTGTCACTGCCTGTGAGCTCAGCAGAACTGTTATAGCTTTTAGAGCTGACAAAATTGAGTCATCCATATTTCTTAGGGCATCCCCTGGGCCAACCTGATCTCGCCAGGCGCCTTCTAATTTGCTCTCGGCGAATCAGCATGCTCTCCAGCTGATCATTCAGTTCAGCAGCTCTTTCAAAGCAGCTGAGCCACTTCTTGAGATCTTGTGGAAGCTTGGGATAATCGTCAGGGTCAAATATGGAGTTGTCCAAGTCTGCAGACACAGAAAATTCACCGATATATTGTCAGATCTAGGTAGGACTTGAAGCTCCAGAAGACGTGTATCAAGGCAGATACATGTGAGGAACGAGACGCACCAAGACCCGCTGCCTGTGCTCTCTGCAACATGACAGTTTCATCCACCACCAAGTATCTTGAAAGAGCCAAGAACTCATCCCATATTATAGGCAGTTGCTTGGCAATCTCTTCGCCCTCATTTTGTACTTCTTCTTCCAGCAGAGGCTCTCACACTGCGACAACAAGTGATCAGCACAAACACAGTTGACACGACGCTGCACGGGGAACACGGGCCTGCAACACCTCACCTGGTTGGGTTCGTCCCCACAGCTTGCCAAACATAACGCGAAGTGTAGCGCTTGATTGCTCCAGGAAAGCAGAATAATTATTTGTCGAGTGTACTGTGTACCTGAAAGCCTGGCTAACAGTGTCTCGTCTGGTTTTTCTCCTTTTCTGGGGTATTTGAAAATTTCAAATTGGAATACGGTATTTCTGGCAAACACTTTGCCTGCAGGGCTCCACCGGCGTTCTCCACGACCACCGAATGGGAAGACCGAATAAGGCTACGGACAGCTTAACTTCCGAGACGACTTGCAGGCTCCCTTCGCTCAATAAAAGATAAAATCGAAGACAGCAAAGTCAACACGGCGTTTATCGGTGCCTGTTGATCGTTGCGCCCCTTTTTGGAGTACTGCAGCCACGGCAATGCGATGGTGTGAGGGCTCGAGAGTGTCTGTATGCTGTGTGAGTGCCCAGTGAAGTGCTGCTTTTCTATTTGCATTGATACTCGAATTCGTGTGTATCGCATCATTACAAACTGCTTGGTCTTCTACAACGTGCTGCTCGGTCAGTATCAAAGTAGTCTGCAAAATTATCTGCTCAAGGCTCTATCAATCACAGGTAATACAGATCGTGCAACTAAATCGATACTCCTGAAATTTCAGGTGAAGGACATGCTGATATGAATTGACCCCCGGTCCTGCTGTGATGCAGACCTGTCCCTTGTAAAGATAAGATTACCAGATACAAAAAAGTTAAAAAAAAAACATATGGGCAGTACTGGCTCCACTGTCAGTCTTCCAAGCGTGCTAGGCGATGCCTCTGCCGTCCAGACGAGCGCATTTCAGTGCTGCCAGCTGCAACTGGTGCCGTTGCTGCTTTTGTGCGCCCCGAACCTGGAGGAGGCATTACGGGTCCACACACCACCAGGTGACCCGCTCTAGCTCCCACTTCAGATACCATCACGTCAGGGAATGACCTTGTCCTGTCGCAACTTCTTAAACTGCTAAGCAATGACCACTGCGAGATTAGTACACGTAGTGCTTCAACAACATGGTGAAAATTGCTGCATTGGCCATCACGGTGGCACATGAAATGTTTGACAGATTTTGCAGATCAATTAAACCGCTCTCAGTCCGACAAGCCCCGCACTGCAGAGTGCACTTGTCAGAGTTGTGGAGTGGTGATAACAACCGCATTTCTCAGTTAAGCAGGGTGGACTTTATCAATCACATACTGAAGTCTCTTGCAATCGAGGCTCACCTCAGAGTGTAACTGAAGCGCTGTGCCCCGCTAGCCTGACAGCCACCACATGCTGAACTGCAAGCAGACACCGCACGGCCACATGCAAAGGAAACTAAAGCCTCCTCCAGGCAAGGAGTGGCAACAACGGAGTGCAGCACAAGCATGGTGTGTCAACTACCCACACACAGTCATCTAATCTGCCCAATGACCAAGCACAGTCTCAATATTCAGAGCTTATTCATTCGCGTGTCCAGACTAACGCGGAGCTTCTCTGACTTCCTTGCCGTAGATTTGAGCAGATGGCCCACAAGTCACAAAACCTCAGCCTGGTGCAGGTCTACACTGCAAATTCTCCAGTATGCACTTGCATTACAGGTTCCTCAAGACACATTACAAACTGCACCAAGCATCCTTGCTGTGTCACATAGCCCTTGAGCTGATGCTCCATTCATGGAGAACATGTACTGTACTGTTCACCGCGTCCAAGATCACTTACTCTGTGAGGCGTCCGGCAACACTCTGCTTGATCTGATTAGCAGGATTCTGCAGTTCTCAGATGACCTTGCAAGCAAAAGTCGTTACATTTCAGATGTCATTCTAACTTCCCTCGGAGGAAGCCTAAACCCATGATGTTGAGCACACTCGGATCCAGGGGCTTGCTACAAAAAAGGCAAGGGTTGCAAGGGCACTGCATGCTGCAAAACAAACTCACCTTCATACTTGTTCAACTGCTTGCGCGCATATTCTTCAAGTTCTTTCAAAAGAGGCTGTGAAACGCCAGCCGTCTTGTCGCTGCCTGTGAGCAGAGCAACCAATCTACAGCGTCAGATACAAATGTATCTGCCAAAACGCAATAGATACTGATCCCTTAAGAGGTCCACCAAGTCAACCTGATCTCGCCAAGCGCCTTCGGATTTGCTCTCGGCGGATTAGCATGCTGTGTAGCTGCTCATACAGAACCATAGCTTTTTCCACGCAAGTAAGCCACTCCTTGAGATCTCGTGGAAGATCAGGGTGCTCCGCAGGGACAAAACTGAAGTTGTTCGAGTCTACAGCACAAACTTTTTCAACGACGTAGTCAACCTATAACTGGTTAGTTCACATATCATCTGTCATATCTCATCATGCATCTACACATGAAGAATGAGACGTACCAAAACCAGCTTCCTCTGCTCTTCGCTGCATGACTATCTCGTCCTTCAACAGAAAGCGTAGTAGAGCCGAAAACTCATCCCATACTTCTGGAAGGTGTTTGACAATCTCCTTTCCCTCCTCATGCAACTCTTGATCAAGCAAAGACTCTTCCACTGCGACAACAAGTGGTTAGCTCGAATACTTTGACATCACGCTGCCCGACTGATGCAGGGCTCCAACACCTCACCTGGCCGAGGGTTTCTCCACAGTTTGCGAAACATAATGCAGAATATAACGCGTGATAGCCTTACGGCAGCAGAGTGGTCGTTGTCGAGTGTGCTGTGTACGATATTGGGCTCAAAGTTTGAGCCTCAAACCCTAGGGGTTTGTCATATAGCCCTCGACTTGCTAATCGCTGACGTCATGCTGCCACACTGGCACGCTTGTGATCGTGACAATTGAAGAGAAGGATAGTAATTCAGACTCTGAACCTCAGAGTGGGCTCACCCTCACCCTTCACCATGTCATGCAGCAAAATGTGTACTGAAAATGTTTAGTGCATCAACCAGTACTGATAGAATACACTACACGCCCTGTAATTATTAAGCCATGACATGTACAGCGCATCATGCTGATGATTTTAAAACCGGCACTTGAAAACCGTAGAACACCATGGGCGTGTAGATCACATATACCATATCAAGCAGTATAAATAATCAGACCCATATACCTAAACTAAGCTGCACCAGTGCCAAAAAGTGTCACTCAGCTCAAATTCTGGTAGTGCAAGCCTGAATACATTCAAATGGAATGCCTTCAGTCAATCCTAAATCTGCCGGGATAGAATCCACCCATAATTACCAGTGCCTAAGTGAGCCCCAACATTTTCCGACTCTGTACATCAATCGACTTTCCGACCAAAAAGCAATAGAGGACTGTTGTCCAGTGTTTGCTCACCTTACCATGAAGGATACCCATGAAAGAGGGCTGCTTGCCCATCCTGCATGCAAGTTCTCACAGCAAGGGGACATCCAGATCCATTATCCCTTCAGTTGTGTGACACTGATCAGAGTGTGCCACAGTGTTATGTGGTGAAGACTGCTCACATCAGGCGACACCCTACAGGGTGTCCCTCAAAGCTGAGGCACCCTGCCGAGCCACTAACATCACCACTTGAATGCTGCACAAGCTCCAGGAACTTCTTGCTCTGCGCAAACCGCTCGAGTGAGCGAGCACAGCGTCTGCAGCGGCCCCCAACACAATACCAAGCCCAAAACTGACCCCATGGAGCTGCTCACTGCTCTGACTTCCCACCAGCTCTGGCTTCAGATTCACTGCAGTTGCCCCGTTTGCGTCCACTATGCAGCCCAGCTCCCACTTCACATATCATCTGCGTCAGGGGATGACTTTGTCCTCTCGCAACTTCTGAAACTGCTGCACAAACATGTCACAGGTGTCCACGGTCATCTGATGGTAACCGGCTCGCCTCAGCTTGTTGACACTTGTGAACCAGTCCTGCGCGCAAGAAAGGTGGGATCACAGCTAGCTGTCATCATGCTCTGGACAGGGATGCTTGCACAGTGGAACTCTTGACTTCACAAGAAACAGCGGATTCTACAGCTCCTTAAAAACACATGAGCGGAAAATTTATGAGGAAACTTGTGACTTCACCTGACAGGCAGGCTAATAAAAATCACCTTTTCTTGGCCGAACACCCAGTCGCCAAACTCCCATGTGGCGATCTCCTTGTAGGTGTGCGGTACTAAGCTGTGCTGCTTCACAATGCGGTTCCACGTGTCCTCCTGCAAACGACATGTATGAAGGTATTTCTGTATCTGCAATGGCATCCACCATTTCTGCGGGGACATACTGGACACGGCAAACATCCGATGGTAGACACGCAACACATGCCTCTCACTCTGCCATCTGGAAAAATACCACGGCATCAGAGGGAGTATCTATGGCCACCATGGGGGTGAGAACCTCAGGGTGTTGATGTACAGTTCTTGTGTGAGTGGACTTACATAATCAGCCATGACAGTGACCATGCTAAACTTCTGCGGCTCCCCGGGAGCCAGCTCAAAGAAAGACGCCAGTTTTGGCCACACCTGCAGCATGACAGTGCAGCTTTATGCCCCTAGTCCTGCAGAAGAAATATCGCATGCATCATTGCCAGGAATGTTCCAAGACAGGACAGTGGGAAGCATACACTGTGACAGCTCTGAGGATTACAAATGTATGGTTCAGTAATTGCCAGGCAAGGAAGCATTTGTTTGTGACCCCTGTCAAAACCTACTGTTTTTTGAATCTTGCTGACAGATTGCTCGTTCTTCTGTGAAATTGCCAATTGACATTATTTACACACAGGTGGAGGGCTTTACACACATCGCTCCAGCGGAAGACGTCGCCGTTGGAGCAGTTGTATGAGGTGTTGGCGGCCTCAGGGTGCAGAGCAATCCACTGGGCTGCATCTGCCAGCACTGCCACATCGACCACCTCCAGCAGAGCGTCATATGCTGCTGCAGACCCCGGAAACCTGCAGCAGCCCGGGTGCTTGAGTGAAGCTTCCAATGAAGCCTCACTGGAATTATGATGAACCAGCAAGGGGTGGTACTCATGATGCCTGACCCATTCTTCCAAGTACTGTCCGGCAGGCAGAGGCCTCGTTAATCTGGACAGCCCACCAGCAACAATAGGATAGGTGAAGATTTTTGCGCAAAACTATGGCTCCAGAAGAGGCTTCATGACTCTGTCTTTTGCACGCTGACCATGAGCAGATGCATTCCTGCAACTGCAGTTCCCACAGCAGCATGTGTGAGCCCACCTCATAGGGATGCTGAGCTCCTTGCAGATGCTGGCGTATACTGCAATGGTCATGGTCAGGTTCATTGCGCTGCCGGTGCTGAAGCCGCAGACTGGGTTTGGCCTCAGGGACGACCAGGTCCAAGGCGCCCCTTCTGCTTTGCGATTTATGCAAAAGTCCTCCATTGGGTAGTAAAGACAGGGCGCAATGGTCCTCGGGTCGTCCTCCTTGCTGGGCGTCTTGAATGCCCCAATGCTGTACCCTGGACATGGAGCACAAGGCTTTACAGGGCTGCTGAAAAACTGTCAATGATGCTTTCTACAGCCTGTACGTTTGAAGTCTTGGGAAACCCGGAATGTGACATATCGCGCAGCAAGGCAGATCCTCAGGGCACTTACCGTACCATTTGGTTCCTGACATGAAGAACACGTGTTTCAATGGCTTGCTGGACTTCTCCAAGGCGTCAATGAGGTTCTTGAACAACTCAAAGTTGACACTGGCGTCCTCGGCGAAATTTCCAGTGTACTGGTAGGCGCAGAAGAAGACGTGCGTGACATCGCCAACCTTTGCCAGCTCGCCCAGCATACTGTCTTTACTGCCAAGATCCAACGTGATGTGATCTACCTGCAAAACAATGCATGCGTTTTGCAAGATAAGTATACATCTGTTTGTAAATCACAGGTCCACCAATGTGCCATGAGTCGGTACTACAATCAGGTAAAACCAGCATTTTGCTCAGCTTGTTGGATCTTGCACGCCTTTGAGTCGAAGTCAACTTTGCGTCTTGACGACGCGTAGATTTTCGTCCAGCTGCCACACTGGGCGAAGTGCTGGATAAAGTTTCTGCCCGTCACCCCACTGGCACCTAACGCCAATAAGGAACACCCTTAGGTCACATCTTATTTACACATCCTGGAATTCTTCGAGGTAATTTCATTCGTTGCTTATTTAATGATGCTGCTCAGGAAAGTGGCTTTCAAGGATCGGTCATCGGTTGATTCATACGTACCTGCGACCAACGCCACGTCTCCCATAGTAATCTTGTTAGCAATAAGTCGCTTCGAACTCTACGTTACAAAGCCCGCCACCAACTTTCGGTTGGATGTTGCTCACATTGACGACAAAGGTCGAGGAACCTGTCCAATAATATCTAGCCAGAAGAGGCGACAAGATGCACTTTTTGGGGGATCGTCATGCATGACGTGTGGACTACGTCACAGCTTCTCACTTTACAATCCAAACTGAGAAATCTTATGTTAACCTGCCATTGTCTGCTTCTCGCCTTCGGCAAGTGCTCAGGTTTAGGATGGGTTGTCATGGCCTGCCTTGGGACTCTGGGTCTTGGACAGGAGTTCCTCGTGCTGATAGGGTTTGCAGTTTCTGTGGTGCTGGCTCGGTGGGTGATGAAAGACATGTTGTGTTTGAATGTCCTCATTTGCAGTCCGTTAGGGACAAATATGCAGGTTGTTTTCCGTTTCGACTATGGTTCAATTCTTCTGGCAGGATGATCTGGTGAGTGTTTCCAAGTTTCTCTGTGAATGTATGGATGTCATGTTGGGTGCTGACTCTGACGATCAGAGTCAGACATCTGATCAGCCCTAGGTGGCTGGAAAAGGTGTAATCGACTGACTGACTGATAAAGGAGGTGATACTTCCCTGCAAGTTGCACAATTCCTTAACATCCATTCATGTTTGCTGAGTGTCAGTCATCTGAGCATACAACTTATCAACAGTCCTACTCTCTCTTTCTCTTCTGGCGCTCGCACCGTGTGACACCCTTGACTGTTCTACTGTATCTCTTGATCTCTTATATATGGAGCACCACTGGCAGGTGAACCTGAATTTGAGTACCTGGTAAGCACTTCACTGCCAGCGGTCATGTGTCACATTGATGGGGCACATTGACCTGAACGTATCCCCATCTGCAATGTTCAAGCGAAATGTGGTCCTGGCATCATGCTGAGATGCCTTCCAGTGCAGTCCCTGTCGGTTCAATTCGCAGGAAAGGTCAGCCAGAAATGAGCCACTTGCATACAAGTAGGAAATTTGGAACCTGCAGATTGTGCGCACAAAAGCAGCCACGTCCTCAAACTTAATGGAAAGCACCTCAAACACATCCACTCTGACGTCCTCCCAGGTCACGTCTGCTGGGATTCGCAACCAGATTTCTGAAGCCACCAACTGCAAGGTTTTCACATGCATCAGTGTGCATTCTGGGAAGAAGTGCGCATTGCTTCTACCTAAAAGCATCACACTGAAAGTGACACTTGTCAAGCTAGGCAGATCCTGACGGAGAAGGTCTGGCATCACAGCCATGCTCATGTATTGATCTTGGAGGCTGAAAAGGCCCAAGTTGCGCTGCACGAGATGCCATTTGTTTAGATCCATGATGCTTTCATTCTGACATAAGCGCAGGTCCAGCGCGCAAGCGGATGGCAAAATTATGCCAGGTGGCGCAAAGCAATGCAGGCAAAGTGATGTCAAACTGGGAAGCATTGCCAATTCTAGACGAGGTGCCCACTGATCAACCGCCGCTTCTGGGAAAGAATATGGAAAGGCGTCCAAGGACAGCGTCTCGAGGCCAGACATCTCCTTCAGGCACCCGAGCAAGCTGCGTAGAGACTCAGGCTCGATCTCAACACCCGGAGAGTCGGCTGAAATGTTAAATTGTATGACAAGCTCTTTCAGCCCTGATAAGGGTGGCAGTAATTGCATGCTGTAAACATGCAATTTCAGCACCCGCAGGCCAGTCAGATGGGCCAGCAGGTAGAAAAGGGAGGCCATGTACTTGGGGCATTCCTCATAGGCTTGGTTGCCCTCGCATGTATCTACCAACATTGATTGAACGTTGGCAAGGTCTGTGCATCCCTGATGTAGCTTCTGTGCAAGCGCTTGCAGCGAAGTTATGTTCCCCCGGATCACCAGCTCAGTTGCAGAGTGCCACCTCTTCGCTGCCCAATCAACACCTGCGCTCATCCTGTCACGGATCGGTGCAAGAAAGGCTGTTTGCAAAGACATGCCTTGGGTTGGGACCTTTTGTTTTCATCTCACTTGCTGTAAAGCGGGTTGCCGTGCATGACTTTGAAACGAAAGGTCTTGTGAGGCAATATTTTGTGCAAGAGCGCTGGCTGGGCGCCCCAATGTACACCGTGTAGAAGGGCCATGCAGGACTAATCAACAGAAGTGGTTGCAAGTACTTCACTAGGGCACGTGCTTGGAGTTAGAACTAGAGGTCTATAATGCAGAAGCATGCCTCTAGGTGTCATGGAAGTAGAGATGTTCACGGTTGACAAGGGGAGTCTCCACATGCAGCGGCAGGTGCCGGACACCTTGGCCCACTCCTCCATCTGCATAAAGTCCCTGACATTTGCCCAGACCTCTGGTGGAAGGCCCCCTGCTGAAGGGAACTCCATGCAAGCCCTTGCTTTTGTCAGCTCCCTGACAGCAGAGCCAGACACAGTGAATCACGCAAATTCCGTGAATGATTGGGCGAACTCTGACCCATTCATGTTCTTGGTAGACAAGGAGCTTGGCAGCCTGCTTGATGAGCTTTGCTCACATGTTTTTGTAACAACCTTTTTCCACCTCCCGTGATGCTCGCTGCACATCAAGTTTGCACTGACCCCAAACTCCATTTCCGTAACCAGACAGGTGCCGTCATTACACTGCCAGAGGTTCATTACTACGGCTTTGGTAAAATCGGATCTTATTGATTTCTTTGTTCACCTGCTGCCCATGGGGACGTTGATGGAGGTCAACGGAAGTTGGAGGACCCTGTGTGGGGCGTGGGAAAATTAAACCAGGTGCGTACTAACGCAATCACAACGTTATGGATTGCGCTGCCGAGACACCTCCAGCGTGAGCTGTGCCAGTGCTTGGCACAGGAGTCGATCTGATGAAAGCAGGCGCGTTTCGATCTTGCGCTACTGATGGCAGGTTTTCTGATAGGGCTGAAATGAAATGTGTCTGGGACTGATCTTCAAAAAAACATCCAAGTAGAAGGATTTTCCTTCAAGGAAAGAAGGAACGCACAAATCCACTCCCCACGAAGCGGGGGGATTGGCCACCTAGTACGGGCATCAGGCCCCCATCTGGGAGGACTCCATGAATGCCCAAACTGGGATTTTCGCAGTGGGGAAAGCCGCGTCCTGGGCGGCGTCAGCAAGGGACGGAT
This sequence comes from Coccomyxa sp. Obi, assembly GCA_020887355.1. Classification (NCBI taxonomy): domain Eukaryota; kingdom Viridiplantae; phylum Chlorophyta; class Trebouxiophyceae; family Coccomyxaceae; genus Coccomyxa; species Coccomyxa sp. Obi. The sequence continues at coordinate 2,179,063 of AP025001.1, forward strand.
GTCGCCGGCACCTGACTGTGCATGCGTGGGAGATCAGAGGGCGGCTGCAGATAGGCGCCTGGCACGTGCCTGGTAGCATGAAATAGGGGTAATTAATTGTCAAATAATTACCCCTAGCATTACCCCTAGATTCTTAGGAATCAGTGAGGCATTGAGAGGGACGAGAAGGTTGCAAGGGGCGCCGTAGAGGTGTGCCGCCAGATGTTTGTGGGAGTGAGAGCCGCGAACGACACAGGTGCCACCAGTGGAGCCTCAACCGTCGAGGAACTGGCCAATGGTGATCAGCTAGAAGAGGCCGCCTGGCGGCAAAACAGGAAGCAGCAATTTTTTGGTATCTCCATGCATGACATGTGTCTGGCAGGGTTGCTTTATTTTGATAATCATGTAGACGAATGCCAAGATTCTTGGCCCAAGAAGTTACCCTGTAGGGCATGCAATTCTGCCCTACTAGTGCAGGTGGCTTGATCTTGGGAACATCCATGCTGGCCAGGTCAATGGCTAGAAATTGCACAGTATAGAAGTGTACTGAGCTCAACATCATTTAACATCCTCTGACGTCGACGTCCAGCCACACTTCTACTGAAGAACTTGGATACCTTGCATTATTCAATCGATGAGTTTCAATCGTTGCATGACACCTGGATTGGGCACATTTCCCCAAAGTCATCCCTCTCAGCATTGTTTGAAGTGAGTGTGGAGCTGCCACCGCACTGTACTCCATTCCAATGCAATCCCTGTCTGCGCAGTTCGCAGATCAGGTCAGCCAAAAACAAGCCACTTGCAAAGGTGTAGCAGAATTGGATTCTGCCAGTCTGGCGCACAAATCTAGCCACATCTTGAAAACTGATGGCCAGCACATCAAACGCTTCCAACCTGACATCCTCCCAGGCCACATCCGCTGGGATGTGCAACCAGATCTGCGAAGCCACCAACTGCAAGGTTTTCACATGCTTGAGTGCGTGTGTAGGGAAGAAGTGTGCATTGCTGCTACCTATAGTCGCTACACTGAACGTGACACTCTGCAAGCTAGGCATATCCTGACACAGAAGGCCCGGCATTGTAGCCATTACCGTGTCCCGATCTTGGAGGCTCAAATGGCGCAAATTGCGCAGCACAACACGCCACCTGCTTACTTCCAAGCTTATAGTTTGACATAAGCGCAGATCCAGCTCGCAAGCATGTGGCAAAGAGGCAACACCTATTGGCGCAAAGCAATTCAGGACCAGTGATGTTAAATTGGGGAGCGTTGCAAATAGTAGAGGGGGCGCCCAGCGATCCACCCAGTCATGAATGGAAGACCATTGCGAGGCGTCCATGACCAGTCTCTGGAGGCCCTTCATGTCATCCAGGCACACTAGAAAGCTGCGCAGGGACTCACTCTTGACTTCTACACCCTCGGCATCATCTCGAGTGTTAAAATGTATGATAAGCTCCGTCAGGGCCGACAACGGTGGCAGTGATTGCATGCTGTAGATGTGCAGTTCTAGTGACCTTAGGCCCGACAAATGGGCAAGCAAATAGAATAGGGAGCCCATGTAAGTGGGGCATGCCTCATATGCTGTGTAGCCATAGAATGTATCAATTAGCATTGATTGGACGCTGGCAAGGTCTGTGCATCCCCGTGGCAGGTGTCGTGCAAGTGTTTGCAGCAAAAACGTGTCTCCCCGAAAAATTAGCTCACTTGCAGAGTGCCACCTTTTTGCAGCCCACTGGATACCTGCGCCCATTCCGCCATGGATCGGTGCAAGGAATGTTGCTCAGCAAGATCAACATGCAGTGGGGTTAGGACTCAGCAGTTAACCACAAGGTGATTTTCTGTGTAGAAAACCCTCTCCAGAAACATTCCTGGATGAACATTGGGGTGCTGAATGGGCACCTGAAACACTGCATTAAGAAAGGCCCTGCAAACTTGAATTTTTACTGGAATTATCAAAAGGGGCTTAGAGGACATGGGGTTTGTGTCAAAGCAGGACGTCTGTTAAGCAGAAGCGTGCCTTTAGGTGTCATTGACCTGGAGATGTCCACTCTTGACAAAGGAAGGTTCCACAAGCAGCGGCAAGTGCCGGCCACCCTGGCCCATTCCTTCATGGTCATGAAGCCCCTGATATGTTCCCAGACGTCCAGCGGAAGGCCTCCTGCTGATGAGCATTCCATACAAGCCCTGGCCTTTGTAGGCTCCCTGACAGGAAGACCATGCGTAAATCACGCAACTTCCCTGGGTAACGCATACGATCTGACCGTTTGCTGTCTAAGAAAGAAATGTTTAGTGAACGCAAAAGCGTGGATTCTTCTTTAGATCACCTTTTCAGAGTTCGCATAAGTCTTGTAACCAAATAATTATCACAGGAGACATGCCAAAGACACTAGTTGCACATCAAGAGGATTGGCTAGCCAGACGTCACTCTCGGGACCAAGACAGGTGCTGTAATCACTCGTCCAAACTTACATATTATTACGACGTTCAAGACAGTCCGCCGATAAAAAGGCTTGTTCTGCATACCTCGTGTCCATGAGAGCGTCCACTGCGGTCGATGGAGGTTGGAGATCTGTAGAGGTTCAGCTTGAGCTCTGGCAGTGCTTGGCACAGGATTTTATCAACATGCAGGTTATGATTTAATCAGTGAGTCTCACTTGTTCTTGCGCTCTTGACAGCAAGTGTTTTGGTGGTGATAAAGCGATCTAGTCAGCATTTCCCGTGCCCTAGAAAGCAGGTTCGCCCTCTGATACGGCCCTGCGTCGAAGTACAGTGGGAAAATATAGTTCTCATGGCAGGCAGGTTAAAATCTTAGAACACATATGCATGTCTGTCACAAGTACTAAATCAAGCAGCACAAAATCTCAGACCCAGCCTAGTGAACTGAGCTGCACCAAGAAAGCAATAATTTTGCAAGCACATTTCCTGGCAGTACGGTAAGGCTATCAGCCTGAATGAGACGCCTTCACTCAGAGTCCACCCAGGATAGCCAGTGCCCGTCTGTGCCCCAGCACAACTGTATACATAAATTGACGATCCCAGAAACATCATGATCCCCTCTTGATCAAGAGAGGACCGCTGTCCCGTGTCTGCTCATTTGTTCATGAAGGCTACCCATGAAAGCAGAGGTACTTGCAAGTTCTCACAGCATGGGGAGATCCAGATCCATATGCCTACAGTGGTGTGGTATAGATTTCATGTGCTCTGTGTCATGTGGTAAAGACTGCTCACATCAGGCGACAACCAAGAGGGCGTCCCTTGAAACTGAGGCACCATTAGCAACGTCAAAATGTCTCCTGAAGCCCTGCTGCAGCACAAGCTCCAGAAAGTTCATGCTCTGCTCAAGCCGCTCGAGTAAACCAGCAGAGCGCCAGCTGCGGCCCCTAACACAATACCAAGCCCAAAACTGAACCCCTGCAGCTGTTCAGCGCTCTGACCTCCAAGCAACTCCGGCTGCATGTTCACTGCACCCACCCCCTTGTTATCCGCTATGTTCCCCGAGCCTGTTTGAGCATGCTGGCTCCCACTGGAAGCAGTGGCGTCAGATTCGGTCTCCCTCAAATTGGTGTCCTTTTCTGGGGTGACTCCCACAGGGCAGTACACAATGCTGTCGCTGCGAGAGTTTCCACAGAGAGTTTGGGGTGCGCCGAGGGGTGTGCTGGAGACAGGCTCCATGGCAATCAGGCTGCCCTGACGCTTGAAGGGCGACGCAAACATCTCCTCATTGCAGTGGCCGTTTGTCGTCCCTGCAACAGGCAGGGGATACTCAGGAGGTTTGTTTGGTGAGCAAGAACCACAGATAGTTGATCATAGAGAACATGAAACCACGTTGGTGTCTGCATTGACATTCTCCAGAGCTACCAAACTTGTGGACACCCTGCCGACGCGGCTGTCGGCAAAGGTCTCAGGAGAACAAAGTAGCAGCATTGCAGAGGCGGCAGTGGTCCATGGTCACAATGCTGTCGCCATTCTCCTGAGCAACTTTCCCGACAGCCGCATTGACAAGATTATCACAGCTTTGTCAGTCTCAGGAGAATATTGATGGAGACAACTTCGAGGTTTCATGTCTCCATGATGAATTTACAGCAATTCACTGTGGACCGGATGCCACCTAAGCCTTACATGTGGCTGCGCTTAGACCTTGCTGGATTGCACAATCACTGAAAGCCAAGCCATTAATGGCGTGTACTGCAAAATTGCATTTCATTGCTATCTCAGACATTGCGGCTGATTGATGCTCACCAGCAGGCGCAGCAGAAGAAGTGGCCGAGCGGAAATGAGGGAACAGCCCCGGCCGGATGTCCACATCACCCTCTTCATCGCATCCACCATGGCTCCTCCGAGGGCTCCTGTTCAGGCCGGCTGCCAAATCAATGGAAGGTCTGCGCTCCAAATCTAGCTCCCCCTCCTCCTTTGCTGGCATTGCTCGCCTGCATCCAGTTTTTTGGAAACAATAGTCATGGAACAAGGAGTCAACCAAAACTGCAATGTCCTGGCCAGTGACTGTGTACAGGTTGAGGTTGACTTATGAGCTTTGACGTGTACTTTCTCGAGAGAAACAAGGACCCAAACGAGAAGTGTCAAACATGGTGTTCACATCCATTGCAAGCTTGCCAAAGGCTTTTGGAGGGGGGTTCCACCTGGATGTGTCATCTGACTGCCTCGGGTTGTCTTCGCTGCTGCGGCCAGGCGCCAATTCATTCTCCAGCAAGATCTCACCGTCAGTATTGCTGTAGACCTGAAGACCGCAAATCACATGGCGTCACAAAAGGGGAAGCCCAGCTTTGGGAATACCATTATGACTTCTGGGTAGATGAAATCTTATCCCACCGGAAAGATTGCCTCATCTCATATGGCTATGTGACAGGGTTAAGACCTGTATATTTATTTCTTTTTATTTAGGGCTTAGAGGTAGGGTTAGTGTAGGGTAAAAATATTGTTGCCAGAGAGATAGAATCAGTAACACTGCCTCCACATACAGTGCCGTTGTCACAGGCACAGTTGCTGACATCAGGAGCGCATGCAGAACCAAGGTAATTCTAAAGAGAGGCTCATACACACCGTCTTCAAGGGAGGATGTTCAGTGACATGCTCCAGCGCGGGAGGGAACTCCGTCTTAAGGACGGCCGGGGAGGTGTCCTGAGGGATGAACCCCTCCTGGAAGCTGTGCGCCGCCTTGTCAGCATCAACAGCGCCTGCTTTGGCTCCTGGTCTCTCAGTGCCGTGATCTCCTGATGTAGGTTTGGCGTCTCCATTGCTGTGTGGCTCCGCCCTGGCAACCAGAAAAGTGGGGAAAGTCCTGAGAAATGTACACATGACACCATTCTCTGCCAGCACTGTGTACGACGTACATGCTGGAGACCAATCCCAGAGCGATCATCTGAGCACTTCCAGCCATGCACCTCTGCGCGGTACACCTGGATTCAAGCAAGTGCAGATGGCCAGCGCAAACAGCATGCACTCTAACAAGAGTGCTTGCCCTGGCGATAGTCATCTGCAAGGCCCGGTTGCTGCCACTTGCTAAATATTTCTGCTCCAAAGATGAGAGGGGCTATAGTGCACATAACATGCTGCCGATATTTCAACTTCAGCACAGATACAGGTGAGTCTCAACCAGGGAACCTGCATTCGCAGTGCGTATTTCGCACCTGGTCTTCACGTGAAGGTTTGGCATTCCAGAGCCCATCTCCTGGTGTGGTGGCGATGTCGTGGTGGCCGCCACATCAGCAGTGGCAGCTGCCATGTCAGCAGTGACAGATGCCACGTCAGCCGGCTTCCCCTCCTGCAACGCAAAGGTGCGCTGCGCTGTACGCTTGATGGCATCGGCATACATCAGCAGCCGCGCGTCCACATCCCAGCCAGTCTCCTTCTGCTTCGCCTGTTAGCATGCAGAAAACCTCAACAAAAAGGATGAGGAAGTAATTTCCAAATCGAACATTCTGCCACACAGCCCCGCTGGTTCTTCCTACATCAATGCCGTTGCCTCTATAGACCAACAAAATGAGGCAAAATAATACCACCGCATGCAGAAGTCAGAGTGCTCAAAGTGCCCTCCACTCCTGTCAAGTCACCGAGTGCACATGGAGTCTGCATCTATCCTGCTACACTGATATGAAGCAAAGTGCTACTTTCTGAGGTTTAAACAGAGTCCCTAAAATGTAGAATTCAGTGAGTTACAAAGTAAAGAGATCACTGCTCATCTGATTACGCACAGCTAAACTGTCTGTTGCAAATGCAGTCATAAACCAATGGGCAAGGTGACACATGATCGACCTTCAGCAAGAACCACAGGAGTGGTGCCTCAGCGTTGCCCCAGCAATTACTCAGACAACACTCACCGCGGCCTGCATGAAGGATGATCATGTCTTGGTAGTAGCAGTGCCACAGATTAAATTATTAGATAAAAACATACTGTCCAGCATGGGCTGCACTTCTTACCAGCAAGGCGTCGTACAGGCCATCATATGGAAGAAGGAAGACATCAATGAACTCCCCCTCCTGGAAAGCATGCATTCTGGTTGTCATATAAACACATTGTCATTGACATCATCCATCCAACATGCTCTTGAAATCCTCAGATCTGTTTCAATACTCCTCTGACCCTCCACCTACACGAGGACCAAATATTTGCAGCACAGTCGAAGGAAACCCCCCAAAGACACTCAATTGATGGCTTCCATCTCATGCCACAACCATGGCCTCCTATGCAGCATTGGGGAAGTAGATCCCACCTCCAGTTCTGGATTGATGCTGGCGTTCTCTGGTGCATCTGCATCAACATCCACAACCGCAAACTGCATGTTGGCATTGCTCATGCCCGGATCGCTGTAGCATACAGGAGACACCTCTGTTACTGTCCCTGTGTAGCCTGCAAGTACCAAAACGCTGCCCTCAACACATGCACCCTTTCCATCTCATCCTCTATTTCGCTGAAGTTTTCCTAAAAGGGACATTCAAGGGTGAAACTATGCAGGCAGGCTTCCAAGAAATCCAGTGGTGAAGCAAGAAGAAGCATGGCACCCTGCGTTCATAAAGTATTGAGCTTCCTGCACACTCCCACAGGACCTTGAGCACAGAGGGCCTTACATTCTACGTCAAGTCAATGCAAAAAGGATGCAGAAAGCTTTGTAACATCAAAAGGGAGAACAATGTTTGCGAGCACCATGTGCAGGAATCCCACTGCAAACGTGACCACTGTGGTAGTCAAAGCATGAGTTTGACTGCACAAGACATCACGTGTGCAGTTGGAGTCCTTTGAGGGCCTCCAGACTCAGGGGGCTCTGCATGGTATGGCTGGCACCCAAAGTAAACAGCAAGGGAGAGGGCATGCCTGTCTCTTCCTTCAGCTCCCTGACTGCTGCATCCGCTGCAGACTCACCAGCATCTATGAGCCCCGCCGGTAGCTGTACAGACCCCAGCAGTTCTCAGACAAACCTCAAACCTTGCGCGCCATTCTCACCATATCTAATGCCAACGCTGAAGTGTCTTGAACAACCTTGAGAATAGCTGAGTGCAATATGGTCAGGTCAGGGAAGGCACACAATCCATGACAGAAGGAGCAGCCCAGGCAAGAGCACTGAAGTGTTGTTTTCCTACCTCGATGACGGTGTTCCCCTGGGATGGTCTGAATTGTGCCTCCAGGATGACCTTGAGGGGTTCTTGACAGGAGCGGACCTGCCAACCCAACGTAGTGTGAGCGACAAAGGAAGCTTTAAAACCACGTGGTGCAGAAAACCAGGCAACAGGCCGATCAACCCCCAAAGTAGTGGGGCTGAGCAACGGTTAGAGGCATCACCAGCGTGATGATGGCCACGCCATCGACATCGCCGTGTCTCGAGAGACGCTCGGCAGACTCCCAGAATCGCAGCCTGCCGTTTGGATCTTGGTACTGCACACAATATAGTAAAACTAGTCAGCTTTGCACAACCCGAAACACACTTCCGACATTTTCAACGCTGATCAATCACATCAAGATTGCACATTTCCCGGGAAAAAAATTTGAACGATTCAAAGGTAAGCTTTGCAGGAAGGCTGCCGGGCACAGGAGCTACAAGAAGCTCACTTCTATCCTTTTCAAGGTTAACCATCTGAAGCCGTGCGGGCCAAAATCTGACGTCCTAAGAATCTTAGACATGTCTACAACGATTTATTCTATTTTGTTTTTCATTCTATTGACGTTTTTCGAAGGACGATCAATATTCTGATGCGAAGCGGATGCTTGTGAAACGAAAAACCCTGCAGCGCGCTGCATGAAACCCTGCAGCTCCTATTTCCAGTCTGCATTTGCACCATCGTTAGGGAGGCAGGGAGACATGTAGCTGCACATTCGTTGCGACATGATGTTTCTAAAGGAAGCAGGCCTGCTTGGCGCCACTCAGCCTGTCAGGATGCTATGCATGTTCTCCGGTCCATGTTCACACCAGAGACCTGCGCAGCTGGCCAGGCAGAGCATCAGAAAGGCTTATTCTTCTACAAAACAAAATAGAAATAGATCACAAATAAGAGTTACTAGCGTTGGGAATTGTCTAGGTGCGCTACAGCCCTCAGATCGCAGAGCTTTAAAGTCACCTGGACACTGACTTTCATTGGTGCTGTGCAGAGCTTGTGTCAAGTTTGCATAGTTTTTGTTGGACAGGTGCCAGGAAGGTTGCGAGGACAGCAGATAATTGGCAGTCTCATAGGAAAGTCAGCCAGGGCATCACCACCACATGTGCAGCTGCAACAGCAGCCCCCTCAGCCACAACAACGTCGTTGATACGTCAAATACAGCTCGACTTACGATCCAAGTCCCGCAGGCATACCTGTTGCCCAGTCTCATCCCCAACAGCTACTGACATGCCTCACACCAGACTCCCCCGCAGGAGCAATTCCTCATGACCCAGCATTTGCGCATGAATCCTTCACTTAAAGGGACGTTGCCTGAGCAGGAAAGATAACATTTCTCTGCATGCATGCAGTGCTGTGGAGATCACAGAGCAGTACTTGAAACAGCTGGAAGCAGCCGAGCCGCAGGTGCGCAGCTTTATCACAGTGGCGGCTGAGTCAGCGCGCACATCAGCGCGTCAGCTAGATGAGACGATCTCCAGGGAAGGCACCTCCAGTTTGGGACCTCTTGCTGGGGTTCCCCTTGGAATTAAGGTGATAACGAGATTCTCGCCCCACTTGTCTACTGTGTGTGGCTCTGATGTTGGGGATGAGCATTACATGAGCAGAGATATATAAAGGGGCCTTTTTTTATTCCTTTCATCTTTACTTGCAGATACTGCATCTACCCTGTATAGTTTGAAGTCTAATTGTGCATGGACAATAGCGTGCAGCATGCTCTTCATATGCAGTGGCATCTATGTGGGGAGCATCCAAGTGGAGATTCTCGTGGTCAATGAGAGTGGGCATTTGTTTTTGGCTGCAGGATACACTCTGTACAGCAGGCATGGAAACAACAGCAGGGGCAAGGGTTCTTAAGGGATATGTACCCTCTTATGATGCGACATCTGTCGCACGGCTAAAGGCAGCTGGGGCCATCATAGTGGGCAAGGCAAATTGCGACGCCTTCGCCATGGGATCCACCACAGAATCCAGTGACTATCAGGTACCGCATCGGCGGTTCATATCCTTTAGAAATTGCCGCAAACATCTGACAATAATGCATGCATCTCCTTGTCATTTGCTGCCAATTAGATTAAGCATGGTTCGGTGTGATCTTCAGGATTTCAGAGCGTTCTGCACAATCGGGATGTAGCTACTTGCACAGCTGACTTTGTGAGACTTTGAGTGTGCCACTGTGCAGGTTACGCGGAATCCATGGGATTTGGACAGGGTTCCCGGGGGTTCATCAGGCGGCTCGGCAGCTGCTGTGGCGGCGGGACAGTGTGTGGGCACCCTAGGTAGTGACACAGGTGCGCGGCAGCTCTCTTGGTGATGTACAAGATCTACTTTGAGTTTCTGACAGTGCGCAACGCACTCGAGCTACCCGCAAAGGTAAGGAATTTTGCAGATGCGGGTGGCAAACAAGTTCCAGCGCTTGATGCTGTCTGTCACCTGCGTCCTGCAACAAAAGCATGAGTCTGGGCAGGAGTCCTTGGAAGGGTAGCATAATTGAAGTACAGTGGGTAAAAAATATATTTAAAATATATAAAATATAAATATACAGCCATGCTCTCGTTGTGAGAGGTCTTTGCTGGTCTGTGCTCATATTTTCCTTTGTGTTCTCTTCATTATTAAACAAGGACTTTGTTGGCAATTTAAGCCATGTCTGAGGAGCAACTGTGTCCTGATCAGGCGGCAGCATTCGGCAGCCCGCGCACTTCTGCGGGGTAGTGGGCATCAAGCCGACCTACGGTCGCGTTTCGCGGTCGGGCCTCATAGCTTATGGGTCATCCCTGGACTGCGTGGGGCCCCTTGCGCGCACCGTGGAGGACGCTGCTCTCATGCTCAGTGCCATCTCAGGTGTGCTGGCTGCAGAGTTCAATCAAAAGCACCGTTGCATCTTGCATGTCACAAAGGTGTTATTAAGAAGTCGACAACGGGCCTTGCATATCTGCCACGTATCAGCAATGTCAAAGAAGGGAAGGCGAGCAGGCATGATGGTTGTGCTCAGAGCCTCACTAGCTACAAGCTACCAATTGCAGAATGTCTGTAGCTTCAGCAGAGGTAGCAATGAGAAGTCTTGACATGAGGCTTGGCTGGGTTTGTATCGTCTGCATAGGCCAGTACCGGTTGAAAGTCCGGCAATTGGTCTCAAACTGCACATCCCTTCATTTCACATTGATTGGTGGCAACCCCCATGAGAAAAGCTATGAACGACCATCACGAAGGGATGCCCCACTGTGAAGGAGGATGCGCCTGTGATTGGTCAGCATGTGGCTGCAGGGAGGGATGACCTGGACGCCACATCATCACCGCGGCAGGTGCCGGACTTCTCTGAGGGGCTGCCCGAGGCGAGCAGCCTGAGCAGCCGTCCTTTGGCTGGCAAGCGCATCGGCATCATCCGTGAGACTGTCGGGGCTGGCGTGTCTGCGGGGGTGTCTGATGCGTTTACAAGGGCTGCGAAACATCTAGAGAGCCTTGGCGCAGATGTTGACGAGGTGGGAGCGCCTATTTTTTGTGTGCGTACTGTGATTCAGCAATGCCAGATTTGAGCATGTCAGAAGTAAAACGAGAGACTTAACCTTCAACCTGCAGCAATACTGTGTCTGATGTGCATTGCACTGATAACAGACCCGGTCAAAAAGAAGGCTGCCAAATATTTATTGCAGATATGTACAAGGCAATTGTATGATAGACTGATCAAGGAGCGGATTCTGGGGTGGGAGGATGACCAAGCCATGCTTGCTGCTTTCAGGTGTCACTGCCCTCATCGGACGCTGGGCTGCCTGCGTATTACGTCATTGCCACCTCAGAAGCTTCCTCCAACCTGTCACGGTTTGATGGTGTGCGTTATGGGCTGTGCAAGCAGGTCCGCTTCTACAATGCTGAATGGCTGTTCTTTACATTTCCCCCCCCCCCCCCCTGAATATCACCACATGCAGGTCAGTAGGCTGCTGAAAGGACACAGAAAGACTTGACAACCTACAGAAGGACAGTACCCTAAATATAACTATAAGCTGTAATTCCTAACCCTAAATTATAAAACCCTAAACCCAGGCTGAACGCTCTTTCATCCTGACAAGTCACTGTTGCTGTGCAGGGTGCAAACATCAGAGAGGTGTACAATGAGACCAGGGGGGAGGGCTTGAATGCAGAGGTGAAACGGCGCATCCTCATGGGCACATACGCGCTGTCAGCGGGCTACTATGATGCGTACTACAAGCGCGCCCAGCAAGTGTGCCCCCACAGTCAAAACTGCTGTGAATGTGCATGTCTTGTGTAATTGGCAGAGCTTTGTCTGCATGCATCAGCGCCAACTTGAGAGCAAATCATTATGATGACCATGCATGTGAGAACCAAACGGAAGCAAACAGCAACTGCCAAGCCAGCGATGACGTGCTTAAAGCAGAAGCCAGCGGTGCTGCCATTCCTCCGTCCTCATCTCTGCTTTTCGGCAGGGATTCTTGCTCAGTAGTTGCAGAAGCAGGCAATTGCTGTTTCATCGGTCTGCAGCTTCCGAAAATTGCCACTGATTCAAAATTTTGCCTGCAGGTCCGGACGCTAGTACAGCGGGAGATGTATGCGGCTCTTGCGAACCATGATGCGCTAATCAGCCCGGCTGCGCCGACAGTAGCATACAGGATAGGCCAGGTGGTTTCGGACCCCTTGGAGATGTACAAGGGGGACCTCATGACTGTCAACCTCAACCTTGCAGGTTTGTTTGAATCCTCTAATTGGCGCTCTGTGATTGTGATTGTGATTGTGATTGTGATTGTGATTGTGATTGTGATTGTGATTGTGATTGTGATTGTGATTGTGATTGTGATTGTGATTGTGATTGTGATTGTGATTGTGATTGTGATTGTGATTGTTACATTTTAGAGACCCTTGGGAGCCACCTGAGGCTTTGGCAGCCTCTTGCTACCCTAATTTATTTCACTGCTTTCTCATATTCTTGCATGCAGTCAAGAACTTTGCAACCCTGATATGATTCTGCTGGATAAACAATCTTTGGTGTGCAGGCTTGCCAGCAATGGTGGTCCCTTGTGGCTTCGAGGAGGGTGGCGGCTCCCAAGGCCAGGCGCTCCCAGTGGGGCTTCAAATCATCGGCCGCGCTTTCGGCGAGGCCGACATGATTCGCATCGGGCACATATTCGAGCAGACGGCAGACTTTGCACAGGGCAGGCCTGACGGGTTCAGGTAGCCCATAGCACTGCATTGGACCTGACTACGGAAGGATTCAACCAGCTGAGCTAATGATGGCTATTTGTGCATCTCAAGAGGCCGACATGACCCGCATCCGACATGTTCAGAGTCGTGCACAGGGCTAATTTGTAGATCTCAAAGGTTAATCCAACTTACACTCTGTGCCTTGAGCATGGCATCGAACAGTGGAGCTGGCGGTGAGGGCTTTGAGGGTTGTGCATTTTCAGACACTGGGGGAAAAATTCATTTTTCTTCTGTTGAAACAACCTGGAGACTCTGTACATGGCAGCCTCATAGTGATGTCTTGCAATCTTTGCACATGGGAAGAATTCGAAACCGGATTAGTGGGGCTATATAGCTATGTACCAGTGGAGTGGAAGGTAGACATGATTGTTTGGGGACTATGGAGGCATACTGCAGTGTCTGCATCTGCCCTCCATTAAGGTTCAAACTGCTTTTGGTTTCTGTATCGATAATTATTGAAGAACGAATGGTTCATAGTGATAAGTATGCAGGAGCTTCCTGGAGAACAGTACCATATAGGAGGAACTCTGTATGGCAGTGAAATGCTGTACTGGAGATGGCCAGAAAGACAATGAACCCAGCATGATTATTCTACAGGTTTGAGTAGCATGGGCTGCCAGACCCATGGTTTGGTCTGCTCGGGACTGTGAACAAGGTATCATTCTATGCACTTGTTGCGGCAGAATGTTTGTAGAATTTCAAGTGCGCTCGTCTCAGGACAACCGACTGAGTGGCGCCAACCCAAGCCAGCAAGTACGCAATCTTAGCAGTCTATGTACCTTCTCAGTGCAAAACCTTTATGTTAGTGACGTCATGCACGCCGTGTAAGAAAGATTCGAGGCAGGTGACAATCCGAAAGGTCCAGAAGATGCGATTCTCAAGCTGATCAACAACGTTTATACCATCAAAGAATCTCACTGCCTTCGAAACCAATTGCTCTCGTCGCTCTCTACAGCCTTATAACCACCAAAAGCCCAGTCGCAAGGATGAACAAGCTCGCCATCGCCCTCGTCGCCCTTAGCCTCGCCGTCGTCGTGCTCGGTAAGGACACTATTCACAGAATCTTCTCCCAAAAACTTCTGCCGTGGACCAGTAGAGAAGTTGCCTTTAAAGCAGGTGACCTTTTCCGTTTTGAACGTGGCGGATCGGCCATGCGATGATGCGCCCACCTGGCTGTGATAATGAATACGGCCTGGAACACATGGTGCTAACACAGCAATATTTCTTTTAAGGCACCAAGATATAATTTTTAGGATTTGCAGTTTTAACAGTGTCAGAGGTCTAGATCACTTCACCGGCGGTGGCCCCACTGATCGGACGCCCTTGCCCTAAGGCATTTTTAAGATTGTGGCACGTAAGGCAGTTCATCGAGATAATACCATTGCAAACTCTACTGAAACGTTTTCCAGCTCTGTAAGGAGGACGGCCGGCTTTTAGCAACGCTAGGGTTCAATCGTACCGCCGGCACACGCACCTTCCGAAAGAATATGTCCTTTTGACAAGGCAAGGCGGCTGGCATAGAAGACTGTAAGTCCACAGATGTTTAAGATATATGATGGAGATATTAAGGGGTGTTGTTGAGCAGGCGACGTGTGCCACTACGACTGCTACAAGATCGATCCCACGACCGGACAGACGGCAAAGCAGTCCCTGCTCCAGGCGAGTTTGATTGTAGTCCCCCATCCTTGAAACTGTGACTTGAAGTGTGGTGCATGTGAAGAAGCTCCGCTGTTTTCTTTCCGCAAGCTAATCGGATGGGCCGGAACTCACCTTCCCAGAGCTGTTCGTGTTGTTACGAGTTTGTTTATATCTCTGCGCTATGCATTGCACTTTTAGATGCAAACGAGGTTTCTCAAGCCGTATGCAAAACTTACAGCATCCTTGCACTAAATGCCCCGAGAAATAATTAGCACTGTGGATATGCGTGCACAGGCATGTGGAGTTACTGACTACAAGTTTGGCACCGCCGCCACCAACAGCCTGTCCACCGTCTACAAGCAGTCCGCCCCTGCAGGTTGCCAGCTGGCCGTCTGCGGTCGCTTCCCCACCCAGGTGCGATTCAACTCCCAGATATATCCTATATTCCTATATAGGTATATACTGTATGCAGCCAAGGAAACTAGCTGCGGAACACCTCTGCCCCGGGGCCCGAACATAAGCCCAGGCCTTTGCAACCATTCAGCCGACACAGGGCCAATGCACATGCTTGTGTCCATGTTGTCTAGGATGTGTACCTAGTCTTGAATTCCAGGAGAGATCAAAATGAAACTTGCCTGCCCCCGGGAAACTGCTGGGCCCGTACTTCAAGTGCCTTCATGAAGAGCGCTGGTGCAATTTGCACCTGCATTTTTCGGATCTGGACCAATTTCACACTCTTTGAGACACTTCTGTGCAAGCTGCCTAGCTACTGCCGTGAGCCCTAAGAGCCTACCTCCAACAAATCCACAGGATCCTATATATCAGGATTGGGCAGTAGGCAGCTTTGCATCTGGGATAGATTCCCAGATACCTTTTAAAGTTTCAAACCATGACACACTTCTTTTGGCAGAATGATATTGTGAATGTCTGTCTGCACATTCCTCTGAGAATGTCCGGATGTGATGCTGCTGGGTGCTGACTCTGACGATAGGAGTCAGACATCTGATCAGCCCTCAGGTGGCTGGGAAAGGTGTAATTGACTGACTGAAAAGTTGACTGCATCTGCTGCACAGGCCGCAGTTGACTCCTACCGCACCGACTGCGAGCACCCCAAGCCCGCATACGCCACCCTCAATGGCACCGGCGCCGGCCGCTACGATGCCACCTGCACCTCATGCAGTGCCTAAGTGGCTACTGTGCCCTTTCTGGCCTGCTTGCTTCCCTTCTCTTATTTTGGCTACATGAGACACCTGCACCTCATGCAATGCCCTGAATTTTATGCGATGAAATTCTTTTTCCTGGATTCTTGGTAGGAGCCATGATGTGCTCTGCTCGGTCAGTCTGCAAGCCAGTTGATGCCCGCCGTGAACAGTGTCTGGTCTACCCATTACTGTAGTGGTGAATTTCAAGCACTTGGTCCAGTGGTGAGCACACATCTTCTGAAGTGTCTGTTAAGTGGTCATGACTCTGTTGATCAGTAGCTCATTTTTTTATTCTTTTTTGTTTAGAAGTTGTCCATCGTGAAGTTTTGTTTCAAGATCTGAGTAGCTTGAAGTGGTGCTGATTGCAGCAGCAACTTGTTTAGAGTTCCTGCAGCAAACATCATGGAAGTTCGCATGCCGCTTTGTTGTATTTTGTTGCGATAGTGCAAAGTAGATTGTGTTGTGTGTAGTTGTAGTGGGCGCATTCTCGAAGTGATTATGTAGTAAGTGTGGACGGGTTTACTTGAGTTTAAGCACCTTCATAATAGCAGCAGTGAAATCCATCCCTTCTATTCAACCAGCATCAACTTGGAGATACTGTCCAGGCAAATACAAGGAATGCATTCATCTGTGTGGCTACAAACACATACTTGGTCAATGTCCAAACTACACCACAGCAGTCTCCTAGTCATGTACACATGTCTACCACGCCCTTCTTGCTAACATTCTGAAACTATTTTGTCATTGAGCAACTGGACACACTACCTGAGCCCCAACATGCATGCGTTCAAGAGGAGACCTCAACAGAAATTGTTCGGGAATCGCTTCAAAATTTTCATTCCTGTACTACCACAACTTCCATCCCTCATCGTCACAACTGAAGCTCAATGCTTGGCATCATGATGTCCCGCCACTCACAGGGTCCATTTACACTGCAACTGGGATCCAAGATGGGGTCGATATCCGCCCGTTGCCAAAAGGGTCATTCTTTCAACCGAAAGGCACAGGAGGCGGCTTGCTCGCCGGGAGGATGGCAAATGCCTTGTATGTCTGTCCCATGCCCTCCTGCTGAGCCCCTCCATGCTGCTTCCCCGCGCTTGACTCACCACCAAGCGCCCCTTCCAGCGAAACACCTCCTGTAGAAGCGCTGCTGTGTGCACCCTCCTGTAAGACCAGAAGACCCGTTGTCTGTGTGCTCGTCAAGTAGAGCCATCTTTGATGTCACACATGTTGATAGCATGACGAATTCGTTGCCAAGTAGAGAAAATAACACACTACTTGTACTGTGGAGTCACAGTGACAGTGCTGCTATTATCCTAAAGCCCATTCCATTTACATGGAGCGATCACATGACCAGCTCAAGATGAGTATGTCTCATTCAGTTTGTCTGGATCAAGAGAAGCACATGCACTTCCACTACGCTGTAAATTTTATGCGATGGGAACCAGTACGAGATGATAAGTAAAAATACCTGATCAGGCTCCGAGCCGGTAACAAGGCGCTCGTAGCCGCTGATGAGGTCAGCCGCCTCGTCTTCAGAGGCGTTCTCCAACAGCGCGCTGAGCCGCTCTCGAACCCCCAAGCCCTCCAGAAAGTGCGCCTGTGATATGGGCCCATGGCATGCAGCAGCCCCCTCTGTCGCCTCCTCAACACCTTGCCTGCAAGGTTGGCATCTGTGCATCAGCAGATCCTAAAGGGAGGAGAAACAGCCCAATGTGAACAAGCGTTCACACCCCAGTCAACATTACTTCCTGTTCGATTGCCGAAGTAAAGCCGAAACTGTGGTATCTGCTGTGCAATTCCCTAAGCACAACTTCATTGTATGCAGCAGGCCTCTCACACTGCACCCAACAACAAAAGAGATGTTCAAGATGAGTCCTGGCATCACAAACCTGAGGGCGCTGAAATCGACATGTGCGCTGAGGTCAGCAGTGCCGGGTGAAGACAGCATGTTTACAAAGCCGTGGTCGCGGATGGCGGCCAGGGAGGCCGGGTACGGGCGGTCGCGCCCGTAATCTATGACTAAGGCTGCGCCCCCCTCCTTGGCCACGCGCTTGGCCAGGTCCCCTGCGATTGCCATACCCTGGGGGCACACCTCCAGGAAGCGCAGCCACTGCTCTGCACAGTCATCGCAGGACTTCAGGTATGGTCCCTGTGAGGTCGAACTTTCACTAGTAGGTGTCAGGATAAATCGGGAATTATATTTTTCAGATGGGAAAGACAACCACTCATATATGGCCCGGACAAGTACGTCTTTTGCTGCTAACGGATACAATCCCAGCCTGGACCCAGTCTGCAGCAGATTTCCACCATGCTGTTAAAAAGAAATCCAGTACAACAGTCACAAGAGACAAATTATGACAGGGTTCTCTGCAGCAGTTCTAGCAGGCATCACGGTAGCATGGCCAGACCTGTGTCGGGAGGCAACGCCTCAAGACGACGCGGCAGGAGCAGCTTGGAGGCTGGCGTCTGATTTGGGGCAAGCACCATGCGCAGGTGCAGAGGATCCTCTTCATCGTCTGACACGTCTACAAGTCGTTCCCTCCATCCCCTGCAATTCACCAGGCAACCCATTGTCAACAGCACTTTCGACAAAAGCATTTAATATCCCATTTGGTGAGGTTTTCAATGTATCGCTAGAGCTTTACAATTCAAGAACACACATGCAGCAGTCTGGACATTAGGAGCACAGCCAGACAGGCACAGCTATCAGTGAGTACTTGGCTATAGCCGCATATAGACGGACATGCGCTGAGAGTATGAAAGCAGCTTGGAACAGTCACGAGAAGTGCTTTGAACTGTCAGAGACATTAGAAAGCGAAAGCGCTTGCCTGTCTGTTCTCTGGAACTGGTGCACTGGCAGCGCATCAAAGAATTCATGTGCGATGTAGATGGCGGGTGAGTCACTGCTGACTGTTTCCAGGCTCCTGTGCCACCTCACCTGCTCAGCCAAGCATGAGTCAGCTGTCTGGTAGGAACACGCATGTGCAACACTTCACCCGAATATTCCCACCTGTCTATTCTTCAATGGGCTTAGAAGTCCTAGCTGGTCATTTATTTGCAAAAGTTTCTAACGCATCGGTTCACTCACTGCAGGTTATGTCAGGGCCAATCAGGGTGTTCTGCATTAGAAAAGCAGCACCTTGTGCGCAGCAGTGTAAAGGCATTCGGACCTTCTGGAACTTCTCTTAACAACAGGAAGAAACACACCGGGATCCCAGTGAGGCCGCTCGTATGGCTCTCTACTCCAGCATCAGACACTGTTGCAGTCGTGCTGCAATCCAGCGCGCTCTGCTGCCGCTCTCTTAGCGCATCACTGACCTACATCAGAGGGTTTTTTCTGATCTAGGGTTTTTGGTGTTTAGGGTTAAGGTTTAGGCAGATCTGCCAAATCACCTGTTTCAGCTAGCACGTAGTACATCTAAGCATTCCAGTGACAGGGAAAACCCGCGCTTGAAAAGGTGAGGAGTGAAGCTTGATGGGGGCAAAGACAGCCACAGATCGGAGGCTCACTTCCACGAGATCAGCAGTGATCGACAGGGAGAACTCCTTGAAGGTGGCCGTGGATCGCAGCAGGTCAGCCATGAGCGTCCCCCTCCCCGGGCCCAGCTCAACCAGGCGCAGCGCATGTGGTTTGCCCATCTCGTGCCACATCCACACACACCAGATGCCCACCATCTGCACGCCCAACACTTCCTCTCAACATTTTCAGGTAGTTGCGAATTTTCAGGCTCTGCTCCAACGGTCAGTATTTCACACCAAAATCAGCTCTGACATGCATCAGCTCTTGCCACGTCACAATATTTGCAGTGTCCGCACCAAAGCAGATGGACAGTTGCTCAGAAACTGTTAGCTCTGGTGCAAATGCAACAGCAGATGAGCGAAGGTCCATCTGTCGTTTTACTACTTACGTGGTCACACACTCAGGATGAGACTGGCATGCACCTCTCCAAACAACTGCGAAATCTCTGGCGAGGTTATGAAGTCTCCGGCCTCCCCGAAAACATTCCGCGTAGTGTAGTAGCCAGCGCTAGGGTTGGTCAGCACTTCCTGGACAGAAATGTCTACTCATGCCCAGACTCAGAGTGCCCAGTGCAGCCTGATAGCAGCATAGTATGTAAAGTCTGCCATATATGATGCAATTGTATCCAAAATGTGTACCCCACATGCCACATGTGCGGTGCCAGCCTCTCAGGTGAAATAGTGAGTGCGCACCGACATGTACTCAGCAATGGTGATGGGTCCGCCTCGGAACTGCATCAATGCATGCCGTTCGGAAGATCAGTGTGATCTTATGTTCAACAGGAAAACCGGCATGTGCTGCTTGACACAAACTCGTATGGCAGGCGCAGCGGCTGTATGCACATAAGATGACATTCTCTAATGGTATTGCACAAAAGGAGAACATGAGTAGAAAGGATTTTGAATCACCTGTATGAGGGCCTTGATGTGCTTGCACATGTCGGTCTCAGGTTCTCTTCCCGTGGCTGGACTGTGATTGTGCGATCCAACATGGAACAGCCCAGTGCGATCAATCACCACTGATGACCTTGTAGTAGAATCTTTGGCAGTGCCAGCATCGTTCCCACTGGATTTTTCTGCTGGATCGCTGCTAAACTGCCGTTGAGCAGCGCCTGCGCCTGCACAAAACGGGCCCCATAGCCACGACACCTTACCCATGCACGTACTTAAACCGCTATACATTAAAGAAGCCCGCGTCATCGAACGAATTGCTTTCATACCTTGCATGTACAGCAATGGCATGTCTGTTCTGAGTGGAAGCAAGCCATAGCGTGTATTAAAACATCGGCTGAGATTTGCTGCAAGACCTCTCAATCCAATACTCATCCCGGCTTTGATCTGAAAGATGCACCAATATAAGGGGCTATGCAATAATCGCCATGATAAACATCGGAGTGGTGTTTGGCAGCCTCAACATTTTGCGTTTTGCATGATTTCATCTGCGATTTATCAAATTTACACTAGATATACTGTACACGATCGCTCTGGAAGTGTGCTTAATAACGAAACCTGTCCGACAAGTGCGTCATGCAATACTGACGTGGCAGTTTACGAAAGCATGCTGTAATGGTAAGACTGGAACTCACATGCAGGTTCCCTGTTGTGCTATTTTGATCCTGGGCGAAATGCAACTCTTTCAGGCGCAGTCTAGCATTTCTTGCCAGAGTTTGTAGTTCCACTTTTATCAGGAGCCGTCATGCCAGAGTTCTGGGCACTGAAGTAACACGTGAGAGCATCAGCCGTGCCTGGCCATGGCGTTGAGAAGGAGTGCAACCACCGGACTCAGACTTCTGCTTAGAAGTCAGGATGTTTATGGTGCTGCCGAATGGCAGGCCTTGTCGAGGGTATTGCAGATACAAGCATCAAGGCAAATATTCCCTGCATGTTGTTCCTTGCTTCAACCGTTGGATAGGCAGTCAGCCTGGGATGACCGTTCCTGGAACCGTGGCTTTCGGTCATCTGTCTTTGTACCTCAAAGTGCACAGCCAGCTCTTGCGCAGCCAGTCGAGGAAGAGCAGGACGAAACACGGCAAAGGGAGTCAGCACAGAGTGAAGCACCTTCAACATCGGGTAAGTGGTTCCTCTCTTTTGTTGAATTCAGCTATTAGCTGTATTTGAGCTTTGCAAGCAATTGACCCGCAGCCTGATGCAGTGAAGATTCCCGGTCAACTCTTTGTGTTCGACAAGTCAAGTAACTTGATCTGTCGTGTAAGGAGTTGGGAATGTAACAATGTGCATCTTGCCTACTGCAGAAATCAATAGTACACAATTATCCCGTTGGCAGTTTCAGGACTCCATCCTTGCAAGCAAACTATGTAGTGATAACTGGAAAGTGATGGGTGTGGACTAAGGGCTTGTCCCCGAGTGATATGTAATATATTGGTTCCATCGTCTCACGCTCATTTGCCTGTTGTTTGCAGCGTCATCTTCACTAGCGACAGTAAATGAAGATGCCAAGCTGTGTGATGACGCCATCGGCTCCTTGCAGAAGGCACGCAGCAAGGCGGAGGCACGCAGCAGGAGTAAATTTGCAGAGACCACAATCTCGGACAGGCAAGCTCAATGTTGCCACTTGTGTCCTTCTTGTACTTTTATATATCTAATGGCGGGCGCAGTCTTTGCTGGTATCCCATCAGTGTCTTCCAGCTGGTGTCGTTCTGCGGGTCTTCTGCAGGACAGGTCCATCAATAACTGGGATGGCTTCCACATGACATGCACGTCGTCATGAAAGCTACCGTTCTGAGCACATTCTGGTGCCCAATCGTGCAGGATTACTTCGCTAGTGCAGGGGACTCTGGCTTTGCTTCGCACGACAGTGATGTTCACACTGTCAATACCGGGGCGAGTCACACGTTTCATGGCACTGCCCAAGGAGGAGCGTCGAGCCATCTACAGTGGATGGTGGCAGGCCGCCAAGAAGGAGGCGAAGCACTACTGGGTGAGGCGCCTGCAGCACTGACTGTATGCTTCATTGATTCTGGAGGCTTGCAAACAGTAGATCAGCCTGTCGTCGGCAATCTTGGCTGCACGCGTGGGTTGATGTTGCTGGGTTTATATTGTTGCACAGACGATGGCGACAAACCATATTGAGAAGTTCTGTCCGTTTGCTGCAGTCAGGAACAAAGCTGCTCGTTGCCGAGGTGAAGATTGCAATGCGCCTCATCAACAAGGCACTCCATGGCCACACACTTACCAGGTGATTGCACAGCTTGAACCTGTTTTACTTTTGGTGCACTGCGTTTGCATCAATTAGGAGATTCTGGAATATGCTTGAATGTTTTGTTTAGATACATTGCTGGGCTTCTACGAATGCCAAACGAAAGGAAATTGTGTCGGTCAATTCCTGTCGAGTGATCGCTAGTTGGGCGCAGTGTGGGTGTGCTGCTGAGTGAACAGATTGATTTATGCATTCCTCCACTGTCAGAGAACATCCCTAGTGTGCACTCTGGTTAGGCATGGAAAGGTGGTTTGTAAGTGCAATTATTCTGGACAGGCGCGAGCGGCGACAGCTGACGAGGACAACAGCGGACGTCTTCCGCATGGTCCCCATGCTGGTGTTTCTGGCCATCCCTTTCATGGAGTTCCTGCTGCCCGTGGCGCTCAGGCTGTTTCCCAACATGCTGCCGTCCACATTTGAGGACAAGCTGAAGAAGGAGGAGGAGCTCAAGAAGCGCGTCGGTGTCAAGTTGGAGGTCGCTCGCTTCTTGCAGGTGCCCCTGTCATGCCAATTGCCTTCCCTCTCAACTGCTTGTTCTCTTTTCCCTTCCTGTGCCCTGTACCTTGAATTGCGTGAACAACATTTCCACCCTCCAATAAGGGCTTTGATCCTGACCCTAACCTGGCCTTATCAATTCGGCGTTGCTGTTGCATGCTCTAGGTAGGTACACTCCAATGGCACATTAGAGGGCGTCATACAGGCCGAGAATGTATTATATGTTTTGATTGATATGGCGACATTGTCTGCAGGGTGCAAGAATGCTGGATACTTCACTTCTTGTGAACCTTCTTGCATGCAGGACACGGTGTCAGAGATGGCAAAGCAGATGAAATCCAGTAAGACGGGTGAGACGCAGGCCTCTGCGGCCGAGCTGTACGCCTTCATGAAACGTGTGCGCGCTGGCGAGCCGGTGAGTGAAACTTCAGCCCAGTTGCGTGATCCCCAGGAGATACAATTATCATGACATCAGGACTTCTCATGCTGTGACACAGAGCTGAAGGACTTGCTCCACTTGGGAATATTTTCGGTGCATCATGTCTTGCTCGCTAGTAAGAGTTATAGTAAGACTCCTTTCCAAAACACAGGTGAGTCAGTACGACATCATTAAGTTTGCACAACTTTTCAATGACGAGCTGACACTGGACAACCTGGAGCGCATCCACCTTGTCAACCTCTGCCGCTTCGTCGGCATCCAGCCCTTTGGTACTGACGCCTTCCTGGTGAGTGCCAGCTCTTCTGGCCTGTGCTCCTCTTCCCTTCAGACACTCCTAGTCATGTATATTGCTGAGTCATTCTTCTCTGGTTTGAAATTCATAGCTCTTGGATGCGGCAATATGGGCGTTGGACATGGTCTGCATTCCATCATAGTTGCCCAACTCCGGAAGTGTGCATTGTTACAGTCAAGGCCTCAAAGTAGACAATAAACAACAAGTAGGGTGGAGCAGGCAGCTACAAACAGTACTATATGTAATCTATGCCAGTATGGCCGGAGGTTGACTTTTGACATTTTGCATGCTAGGTGGCGCGTCTGCGGTCACACCTGGAGCAGATCAAGCGGGATGACCGCATGATAAAGAGCGAGGGGCTTGAGGCGCTGTCAGAGGACGAATTGCGGCAGGCGTGCCGCGCGCGGGGCATGCGCGCGCCCTTTGGGGAAGGCGCCGTCGCCTTCATGCGCAAGCAGCTCAAGGAGTGGCTTGACCTCTCTCTGAACCGGTGAGCAATTTTTGTTCCTAACCCTAAACCCCTATAAATGAATATAAAAACCCTGAAACCCTTAAAAAATGCGCTCATATCGGCGGTCTCTTCTATATGTGGGAGTTCTCACCATGGGAGATGTGCTGATGACTGTGTGGGCTGTTCACTTCACTACAGGTCCAGTCTTGATCTCAGGTGCTGAGCTATTGCCTTTAAGATGATTTACTGAGGGACCGGGGTTGCCAAGCACGCAAATAATGCGCTTGAGTGTTGGTCATGTGTCTGTGCACAGGGCGCTGCCGAGCTCGCTGTTGTTGCTGTCACGCGCATTCACAGTCACGCAGCCGCTGGAGTCTCCTCGCGAGGACGCACCCTATGAGTCTCTCAAGGAAACCATCTCTTCTCTGCCCAACAAGGTCTGCCCTTCTCCTACCTGCAGTAGCACGTCTGTCGCTCTGTGACGCTGCATTGTGAAGCCCTTTGTGTTCTGGTGACTTATTGTTTCAACACCCACACATGCTTTTGGGACTGGCAGGCATGTATTTGAGGGTCTCGAATTTTTGGCTGGCGTTCCCTGATTTGGCATGCTGACATGGCGGCACAGGTTATCGCGGAGGTCACTCTGGACCGTGATGGAGACGACGACTATGCCCGCAAGCTACACCAGCTGCGGCGCGAGGAGGAACTCATCGTCGAGGAGAACAAGGAGGCCGCTGCCCTGCTGCAGGCCGACATCCCCATTATCCAGCCTGGCCAGGTGCGCCCAGCTTGTTTCTTTTACAAAACCGGAGCACGCCCTTCAATCTGCATGCTTGAGCGCCTCCACTTGTTGTGGAGCATACCTGAAAATGCCAAATAGCCATCACAGCCTGCTAGTAGGTGTGCAAGAGCCTTCCTGCAGCATCATTCTAACGGCCTGCTTTCCAAAAAGGGAGATTCTGGGCAGGAGAACAACCAAATCTTTTGTAATACGGTATGAAGATGACGTGACGGTCAGTTGTGTGCTCGTGTGATGCAGAATGCGCAAGAGGAGCTGTCAGCAGCAGCGGCAGCTGCGGTGGTGCGAGAGGCTGCAGCATCGGCAGTGATGGATGTGCTGGAGGGCGAAAGCGCCGAGGAGAAGGCATGCAAGCTCGCAGCTGCCAAGGAGGAGCGCATGCGCAAGGTCATCAGGTCAGTATCTGCAACAAGAGACTGGGAAGATTGATGTGTGTAGTGACAATTAAGTCACTGGTCACTAGAATGGCAGCGCCTGTTTGGGTGCAATGCGGTTCGCAATGTGTACGTGCCGTAGGACTGCGAAGTTGTCCTTTCCCAGCGGCTGATATGTACGGTGTCTGCTGACTCCCTGCTGGTCAAGGGAGCATGCTGATCTGGCGCCCACTGGTTTTCGTTACTTTCTTGTGGCTGTTGCTGCCGTCACAGCAGGAGTGCATCATTCTTAGTGTTTGCTGCAAATCTTTGGCAATAGGAATGATTTGGCTGCTACTAATCAACTGACCTATTCACTGTGTGCACAGTGCACTGGCAATGTTGGCGAGCAGCAGCGGGGTGAGCAGCGAGCGAACTGCCTTCATGAATCTCGTGCGCAATGAGATTGACCGCCTGAATGAGGAGATTGGCGCCCGCGGCGCCCTCACCTTGATGTTCCAGCGCGGCAACATCAAGGCGAGCTTTCTGTCCCCAAGTTGGCACTCGCATGGCATTTGTGGCCTCCCCATCAGCTTCAAGCTGCATGATCTGCAACTGAACTGTGGTGTGCGTGACAAATACGTCCACAGCATATCTGTTGTACTTCAAGCAGTCAGAAGCTGGCAAGGGTGATTGTACATGCCAGGAGATGTGTTAGACACTGACGTGACTAGGGCCCAGGATTTGTCCTTTAAGGAGGTGGAAGTCGTGCATGTAGCCTCTCAGCAGCAGTCAGCGCATGTAGGCTGAGTACTTGCATATTGAGTTATTGCCCATGGTATGTGAGTGACTTGAAGTGTATCCGCGTGTTCTTCATGTGCTCAAAAGTGAAGAGGCCAGCGCTGACTTCTCAATTAAGAGTTTCAATGCCCCGTGTGGTGTGTGATGTGCATGTGTGTATGTGTGTGCACAGGTGGAGAAGCCAGCAGAGGTGAAGGAGGTGATAGGGCAGAAGCGGCTTGCGGACAAGGTCACAGGCATCCTGGAGCGCATAGAGAAGGAGCTGGACACTGTGGATTCCAAGATTGGCGAGGCCATGCATGTTCTCGACACCGACAATGATGGCATGGTACGCGTCCATCCACATGCCCATTTGCTCATGCTGATCTGTTAAACCCAGCCTTGTGCTTGCACCACAAGAAGAAATGCAAGGGGAAATGCAGCCGATCAACAGCCTGGCACTTGAGGATGTTTTTTTCGCCTTGCATCATCTGCAGAGCTCCAGTCTGGTCTAAATTTAATACTCTTCCGTGCGAACCATTTATGGCGTAAATCTGGGAGGAATGCCTAGTTTAACTGTCCAGGTTGCTGGGGTGCTGCTATATGGGCAGTCTCATGGTCCGGCCACCTTGCATCGTCAGTGAGGAAAGTTGAACCATAGGCTCAGCGATGGGTTAATGTTGGCGGGCAGGTGACACAAGAGGAGCTGCAGACAGCGATGGGCTTCTTGAAGGAGCAACTTGGAGAGGACGAGCTGCGAGCGCTGCTGGACCGCCTCAATGACTGGCAACAGGATGGCGCAACGCCCATCGACGTTGCCAAGCTCATGCAGATGGCCTCTTCTGCAGAGCCTCTAGCTCCTTCAGTCAAGCCTTGAAAAGACGCTCATACATGCATTGTGCAATCTTGGGATGAAACAATGCCGTGCTGTTTGCGCCTGTGTTTGTAGCTGCGCAGCTGGTGGGCTGCCCCTCGGAGCTTTGCTGCCTCGGATATGGGATGCTGGGGTTCTTTGGCCACAGTGATTGCTTGTAGCTTGGATAATAGATCCTTATTGTTGCGGGGTGGAGTCCACTTGCGTGCATGACAATCCGGGTCACGTTGGAGTTCTGGTGGCAGTTGTCGTTTTGATCTTTCTCATTTTCTTTCCCATGCAATCGCAGCGCAATGAAGCAGTCAGCACAAACTCGGCTATATTTGCTGGTCAGGTGGTGTAGCTGCCAAAGTTTAGGCGGCTGAAGTTTTTAGCAAGGTAATCTCCACCCAGGTTCATGCCCAGGCTGCTTTTTTCCATGGAACTTCTAACTCAGACAAGGCTCAATATCTGAATGTCTTACAGATGGAAGTGTTGACTTAGCTTGTCTCTGCAGACAGTTGCACATATATATAGTTGCCAGTTCTGGGCAGAGGGGATCAATTAGAGCTTCAACTCATTGTTTGGTGCACCCATCGAGAGTCATAGGGACAGCGCCTGCGAATACACCTAGTTAAGGTCGACTTTTACCATAAAATGGTACCCAGCATTTTCAAAATGTTTCAGGCCTAGCGCTGCGTGGCGCTTTGTGGCTCAGTTGACCTCTCATGACAGCTCGAGAGTTGTACAGCTACAAGCTGCAGATAAAACGGTTTGACCAGTGAACTGTCTTTGCATTCAATAAATTATGTCTAGTGGTCAAAGGTCGGGGAACGGAAATTAGGATCATTTGCATGCGTACTGCTCAAGCTTGTACTTCAGAGGTAAGAGATGATATGGAAAGTGATTTGTATACAGCTGATATGTAACGAAAAGTATCCAATCTAGTCTCACTCCCCGCTCGGCTGTTTGCCTGCCACCACAGCTGCACGCTCGGCCCAGTATGCAGCCGAGGCCTCATATGCTGCCCGGTCCAGTTTTACTCCGCTGCCGCCCTCATCTCTCCCCAAAGCATTCCGCATGATTGTTATTGGCTGCGGCACAGGGTATTATTAATACATGTACTGCCAAATTTCCCAGTGTGCTAGAGGCCACCATATTTGAATCATGCAATGCAGTGGCCTTCATTGTGTTTACCATGCTAATCACCACACATTTTTTTAAATGGGGTCCACACTTGCATGTACGGTATCGAGGACATCATAACATTTGCTTTTCTCTCTTTGAAGCTTCAGGCATAGTGCCACGGTTTGATCTGACAGTGAAGTGAGGTAGAGATGGGTGTTACCTGCATGGGTGTCTCATGGTCCTCATCTTGTGCTTTGATGGAGATGATGCCCCAGGGCGGAGTTGGCAGGGAGGCTGGATCGCCCTTGCCAGGCATGGCCTCATACTCCTGCACCAGCTGCTCGCGCGAGTACAGGATCACGTCCAAGAACTTCGCCTCCGGGACACTCACTTCGTCTGCTGGAAACCACCTGCGCATGAAGTGTTGCTCCGCTCAGCATGGCCCTGAAACACTGCCAGTTCTTCCTGCAAGCACTGTGTGACTGCAGACTACTGAAAATACGTACCAAGCAGTTTACACCAAGTGGTTCTCACAGCGGAGCAAATCTTCAGTGGAATCGGCATGAATGTGATGCGGGCTTTTGGGGGCATGCGCACACCTGCCCCAGAAAGTCCCAGAAGCTTGCTGGAAATGGGCCTTTTCATTTTGCTGGGTGTCAGGGCGGCAGCCTGCATCTGCCATGCAAGGGGTCCTAGTTCAAGCTGGCTAACTATGTCTGCAACAAGCAACTCCAGCTTGGCATTCCCACCTTGTTAGCACGGGCAGTTCCTCAGGCCGGCGGCGACTGTAACCGCATCGCAGCAGGTGCCGGTTGGCGTCAGTGATGGGCAGTGCTCCTAATTTGGCGCCCACAAAATTGGGCACAAAAACGTGCTTGCAGAATGGCGCATAGCCATCCACCAGGTTGGCGCCCTACATGTGCACTGCCAGAAGTTCAGCATTCAGCCCGTTTCTCCATGATGTAAACCAAAGCGCAATGCGCCAACAACCAGCTGTAAGAAGGTCTTGCAGGTATTCAGCTGATCTTGGATTCTCTTCGCAGATTCAAAGGTTGAAGCCAGCCTTGGGAGTTCACGCCTGCGCATGAAATTCATGGAGCTTCTGAACAAAGCCATCCTTGCTGTAGCTGATTCTCGTGCCAGAGTAGCTCGGATCGTCCCATTGTCTGATAGCAAACTCATCTAAGAAGAAGACTTCCCCTGCGGCTGCCATAGTACTATTTCTTCTGAGACTACAAGAGGGCCTTGCTCCAACCTCTAAACGCAGAATTGGCTTTTGGAGAATGCGTGCTTCCTGTATTTTGGGAGTAGATGTCCTGAAGGCTACTGAATTTACTCGTCGAGAATCAAGGAGGCAAGATATAGACTTGCAAAGTTTCAGATCAAGATCGCACTTCAAAGCTTGGTACCGATGCAGCATAGCATAAACTGTCACAATTCTTGAGACCGACTCGGGACCGTATAGTTGCAGAAATCGAGAGTACAGGGCTGCCGTCAATAAATGGAAAGACTTTCCAGTCATCAGCTGACGTCGTCCAGCTGTCACGTGAAGAATTGAAGTGCTGGTGGTGGCTGCTTTTCGACAATTCTTGCATGTAAAGAGGGAAAGGTGTATGTTCTTGTCATCCTCACTAGACACCATGAAGAAGATTTTGCAAGCAACGGAGAGTCGGCTGTTTCGCTCCCAGCAAAGTTGCCTTTCCATCCCACGACAACCTTGCCTTAGCAACGGGAAGAGCCCTTTGTTGAGACTAGATGGCACATCATTCGCTTTCCAACAGCGTAATCGTAGCGAACTTGCTGCAGCTACACTCAGCAACAGGTGCTGCCTTAGGAAGCTGCAGCTTCGTGAACCCACCTCCTGCTTTCCTTTCTACAGAGATGCAAAGCAAACTCTCAATGCTTCATTGAATGCTCAATCTTTTTACTGCTCCTGCAGAGAGGTGTTGCAGGCTCAGCCATCTAATGTTCCTTCACTGGGCTCGGAGGATGCTTGGTACAATGAAGAGCTTGAGCAGCGATCTTCAGGAGAACCATCAACCAGTGGCCGTCTGGAGAGTGAAGTCCAATATTTGGAGCTGCCCACGCCCCAGAATGTGCGTCGATTTCACGTCATGTCCAGCACTTGGAGCTGTGACAGTGCAGACTGTGTGGGGAGCCCAACTCTGTGATATACAGCAATCGTCAGCAGTGCCCATTGCAACTTGGCATCGTGAGATTGGTTTGCAGCATGCTCCCGGACGTTCCAGCAGGAAGTGCAATGTGTTGAAAAGGCACTGTGCTTCTCGCAGATTCGTGTGAAGAAGGCAGAGTATGTGAAGAGCAGCACCAGCCTGGCGCAGTGTCCAAAGCCCAAGCTGCCAGAGTTTGCAGTGATTGGCCGCTCAAATGTGGGCAAATCATCTCTCATCAACATGCTCACTGGCCAGTCTGCCCTTGCGAAGGTCTCCAAAACTCCAGGTGATCCTTCCATGAGCTCAGTACAGACTGCACAAACTGCACTGTCTCTCAAATTGTACTCCTCTATAGTTGGCAGAGCCCCCATATGGAGGGGGCACGCTGTCACAAAGCTCAGATTGAGGTTTGGCACGTCTGATCTTGTAATCTTGGCTGCTCAAGTGCGTATGATCCTTCTGTTCAGTTGGCAGTGGCTTTGTGTGCAGGGAAAACAACGTGCATAAACCACTTCCTGATCAATGACAACTGGTACCTCGTTGATCTTCCTGGTTACGGGTAGCTTTCCAGCCCTCTGGTTTCACTAGTATAACAAAACATGGGCTCCAGAAAGCAGTGCTGCAATGGGAAGAAGCAGACATCATTGCAAAACAGTGCATCACCTCATCTGTACAGTCTGATTGGATCGATGGTGCTTGCAGGTATGCGCAGAGGTCAAAGACATCCAGGCTTGAGTGGAGCGAGTTCACAAAGGAGTACTTCCTGAAGAGGGAGACACTGGCAAATGTGCTGCTTCTGGTGGATGCAAGCGTGCCTGTGCAGGTATGGCATTCACAGCAGAAGAGGAGGAAACACATGCATGCGCAAGTTCTCCAAATTTTGGCTCTGTAAGATTGCAATTCCGTGTGATTGTCCAGAACTTCTCCATATAAATTTTCTTGAACTGCATGTCACCATGATTGCATGGTTTAACTTTTTCCACGGAGTTGTATGCCTCGCTCATTTCGCGCATAATGAATTGTGTGCGCCTGATTGTCTGATGCAGCAAGCGGACCTGGAGTGCGCCAGTTGGTTGGCTGATGCACAGGTGAGGCATCTCTCCAAGTCCTCCTTCCTTACTCGGTCAGAAGCATTGGTGTACTTGGTAGCATGTTTGAGAACCCAGCAGAAGTTCTTCTGTTTTAGGATTGGTATTTCTGTTTGAGGAACACTCTGAGGCCATCGTCGTTTCTGCCACACTAGGTATCTATGCAGGAGAACTTTGCCGCTGAAAATTTTGCATTGACATTGTGCTCGTGCAGGTGCCCTTCTCATTAGTGTTCACAAAGACCGACAAACGGAAGAAGAAGTGCCCATCGCCGCGTGAGAACATCCAGGCTTTTCAGGTGCGAGTCTTACTGCATCTTGCCTTATCGTGCAAGGTTCATAATGGTGCAGAACAATGAAATCAGAGTTCTTTGGCGGTACAGTTAGTACAGAAGTGGAAAATGGAAGTGGAACATTGTGTAATGTGTTGTTTGGGCTGCAACGTGGCACAGGCGGCGCTGTTGAAGGAGTTCGAGAACTTGCCACTGATCTTTGAGACAGACTCAGAGACTCTGAAGGGGCATGCCGAGTTGATGCATCACATAACAAGGCTGATTGGCGCCTGAAAGGCAGCTGTTTGGCATTTGCTGCCATTACCACACCAGCATAATGCTGAATGTATAGGGCTGGCTTCGTGATAGTTGGGGTTCTGGTGCTGCTCAGGAAGAGCTTTTGAAGGAGTGGGATGCAGTGCCAAATGTGCTGACCACTAGTTCCAGGAAGGGAGATGGCAGGCGGGAATTGTTGGCTTACATTGCACAGCTTAGAGACTTGTTCACTGGGGTAGCCAAGCCTGGTAAGGCTGCCCCAAGAGAGGCTTCAGAACCTGTTAGTACTGCTATATAGTAGGCTTTGATGGGCGTCTTGGCTTCGATGTCTTGTTTGAAAATGCAGCTGCGAAAATGCAGCTGCACAGCAATGTATGAATCTGGGAAGGGACACCGGCAGACTTGCTTGTGAAGTGCATGCGCACTGTCCTGTAGGGCCGCTGTGAAATGCAGGCATATTACGTATACAGGCACTGCACAAAGCAGCAGCATGCATGCAATGAAACTGCAAAGCATGGCATATATCTGTGGACATGGAGCCAGTCTGCAGTCACACTTTTGCAGCAACTGACCTCTTGGAATGTTCAAGAGCATTTAGGAACACCCTTGCAGGCAAAGTACTCTTGCCCTTAAGCTGCCATTGCTGCATCTGGGAAACTGCATATTGCTGGAACCTCTCCTCACTCTCAGCAACCGCACACAGCCGCAAAGCAGTCTCCTGTGCAGCAGCATGGACAACTTGGATATCTACGAGGCATGCATACATACAAATAGACATTCAATACCGGATGCAGAGAAACGAAGAGCTTTCTACAGGAGATGCATGTGCCGGAATAGAAGGCTGGTGGAATAAAAATGAAGGCAGTTTGCACCTGCTCCTCAAGTGCGCGCATTTTGTCATGCTGACATCTGTGGAGTTCCATTTGGTGCAGCAGAAAGGCCATGTGCTCCTTCTGCCGCTTCTTGAGCTCTGCCGCCTGCGCCGCCTGCAGTGGCCACACCACGTGTCAGGCACTTCTCAGGCTCCTCAGGACCTTCATACCCGTTATTCGGAGGGACACATCTGGGGAGGCAGAAGATGCCACAAGTGTCCTGCACCAGCTTGTATGCTGTGCCACAATGCAAGAAGCCGCTAGACCTCATTTGATCACTTCTGAAGGGGTTTGTTGCCGCAGGAACAAAACCATGTCTCCCAAAATGTATGCACGTAAATTGTCCGCTTGAATTTTAATACTGCCGTGATGCTTATCTGATCTGCATGGTCATCTGGAATTCGTGGCAATCCAGATCTTGCTGATGCCTTGTCAGTACTATCATTGCCTATGAGTGAGGATTGGAGTCTGACCTCCTCGGCCTTGACCTGGGCCACTTGCTGCGACAGGGTCAAACTGGCTGCCGCCTCTGTGGCCCTCTCCTTATCGCGCTGTGCCTGCCTCTGAGCTAACTGCTCATGCCGACTCCTGCATGTACACAGATGCCATCAAGGCAAGGATCCCCACAAATGGTCACTTGGGATCTTTATCACCTCTTTTAATTACTGCGATTTCAGAAAGCTCTGAGGGCCTGATTCTTCCCCAAAAAGCTCCAGTCTGATCACCATGTAATATAATTCAAGGCCCCTGTGTGTCACATTTACTGATACAGATAAGAAAAACATGGACCTGTGAAACACCCCGGAGGCTGCGACTTCTGCTGACCACATCCCTGACTCTCATTGTCAGCACCAAGCACACCCACATTGAGATACTCTAGGGAAATACGCAGCCGACACTTCTGTACCATGGTACCTGTCGATGTCGGCCAAGCGTGCCAGTCTCTCCCGCTGCTGTTCTGCCGCTGCCGCCTCTGCGCTGACCTTGGCAGCTGCTATCTCCCGGTCCACCCTCTTTTCTGTATGCTCATGCATCTTCTGTAGCTGCTGCTCCACCATCTGACCCATGGCAAGAACCAAAACATGAGTCACTGTATACTCATGGACTCTGGATCATCTGGTTTTATGTTTTTTTTTTTGTGTGATCTATGCAGAATCCTGGATAGAACAGGAAGGTTTGCTGCTCGGACGGGTCCTGTTTTCTCAGCAAAGAGTTTTTGATGTCTATTTTAACAAACTCACTATCAGTTCTTTCAGGTGCAATGATGATTTACATTTACAATGTGCTGGCGATGCGTTTCTTTGGCAGCCGCCTTTGCAGCGGCCTCTGCTTTCCTTCTCTGTTCCGCCTCCGCCTTTTTGGCCGCATGCTCTGTTGGCAGCAACATGTCAGGCAGTGAGGAGCGTGACAAGCATTTGTTTAAGATTCTGCAACGTGGGCAATCATGCTCCTGTAATTTTGTCTGTCTGGAAACAAAGAAACACTATTGCTTTAAATTGAATGGGTATTTAAAAAAAAGAGACTGTCATGTGTCATGTGGATAACCTGCTATGGCAGCATCTGCTCTCCGATCCTCTTCCAGTGCCAGCATCTTCATCTGCTGCAGCTGGCTGTTGGCTGCCTCTGTTTCACGCATGGCTGCAAGGGCCCTGCTCCGAGACTCCTGCTCCTGCAACATACCACACAAGCCGTCGTGCTCTGCAGTCTTATGCCTTGCGCAACGTTTCTTCCTGCAATTGTACTCATTCAGATTATGTGGCACAAATCTAACAGATTTGTTATGCTTTATGGAGACAGGATATGGCACATGACCCAGGCAATGTGTCAATGTTGTACACCTTCTGTTTCTGCTCTGCGGCTTCTTCTGCGGCACTTTCACGCATCTTCACGCCTTCCAAAACGAGCAATTCCCTGACCATCAGCACTTCAAAATTATTACTACACTACAAGACACAAATCTGCTCAGAACATTCATCAGGACCTGAGAAATCGTAATCTGGGTGTGCGCAAGCACAGTCACCTTTCAGCCAGGACTCTCGACTTGAACTCTTCGAGCTGCCTTTCTCTGGCATCCCGAACCGCCAGAGCTTTTCGTCGTGCCTCAACCTCCTGTGCTTTGCTTGCCTGCGCCTTCCTCTGCAATGGCATATACAAGTTACTTTTCAGAGGCCACGTCCAAGGCAGCATAAAACTTCAGTTCCTCTGCTGTCATGAGCACTCTTTTGCATCGGCAGCAAAGATTTGGATGTCTAGGATTGTAAAGAAGAAGAGAGAAGAACCTCCAGATCTGCCCTCTCTTGTGCTAAATATATTGCCTCCTCTTCGCGCATGCGAGCCAACTCCTGCTGCGCGCGTGACACTTGCTTCGCTCTCTCTGCTAACACATCGCTTAGAAGAAGCCTGCTGTGCAGCGCTTTGACAGCATCTGACTGCTCCCATAGCCCTGCAGACAACGGATTTGATTCGGGACTTGAAATATCCACGTCTGTCCTGCAAACTTGAACGCATGCTATGAAAGCTGCAGAATGTGGCACTTACTGTGTGATGCTGCAGTGAGCTTTTTCTGCCTCTGCTCGGCCCTGTAAGCTGCCTCCTGCTTGTCCAGCTGTGCTGCCAAAGAAGACCCTCAGACCTTGACAACAACCACTTTTGAACAATATTTCAGCTACCGTATTACAAGTGTTCACTAATGGTAGGATGGCAAAGACCTCTATCCTGGCCGCTTCTTCTGCTTCAAGCCTCTCCTGTCGCTCTCGCTGCTTCTTCTTCCTTTGGGCCTGCATATGCCAAGTACCTGAAGGACGTAGAGTCGCTGTGCTCTATGTAATGTTCTCTATGCCAGAACAAAAAGATCAACACTGCAGCCTCTGAGCATACCTGAAGGGCATCTGGCCACTGAGCCGACCTGGATTTGCTTCGAAGGTGTAGATCCAGTCTGTCATCAACATGTATTGATTTGTGGTGTACCTGCGTCTGTCAACACGTTGGCTGTGATTACGGAGTGTCTTAAGGACGTGAGGTTCAAACGTGCTGAGAGGGTCGATACCCACCTGCGCGCGAATCGCCTCCAATTGCGACTGGCTTATTCTCGTGATTTGCACCATTTCATTAGCTGTTTCTTCCACTGTCTTCCATTGTCACAAAAAGGAACCTAGTGATCTACGACAGTGCAGAAACTCGGTAATTCCAAAAATAGCGTCGTTTCTGTGCACGTGCAGGGTCCACGTGGATACATTTGTCAGCGATCAGCTCAGCGCAGCCTTCCCCAAGCTCCTGCGTTTCAACCAAACCTTGTCCAACTTCAACAACATTCTGCAACTATTGGAGTTGTTCAGGACATCAACTTTGTGGATCACTGCAAGACTTCTAGCATTTTTCCATTGCGTGACCCCGGGGCTAAGTACTATATACGCACCTGGCTAGAATAATTGTGACATGGCAACATCAACACCAATTACAGGAACATTTGGGGTTTGCTGAAGATATCATTTCAAGATGTGCGCTGCAAACAAAGCATCGGCTGCCAAAAGCGGTCCAGGCGATGAGGACTTCAGGCAGCAACTCAAGTCTTATTCTCAGTTCTTCAATCGTCTGGTGGAGATGGTGCCTGCAAAGTACTATTTTGATAACACCGACGATGATCCTGTGCAATTGAAATACATGAAAAAAGGTGCAAAGGTGGACGCAAAGAGGGAGCGAAAGGAGGCAGCAAAGAAACGCAAAAGGGAAAAGCTTGATCCTGACAAGGCGCAGACCGCGCTGGACATACAGGTGCTGCCTTACTTTCGAGTCACACTGCTGTTTTCTGGACCTTGACTCTGAGATTTTTGGGTTGTGGGTGAGGATGTACGGCTTCAGAAGAAACGGTTTGAATAACATAATCGTCTGACGTGCAGCTCGATCAAGCAAAGAAGAAGCAGCGGCTTGCAGAAAGGCAGGGAGCAAGCAGCGCACAGGAGGGGGATGCTGAGCAGGGTGACATGCCTGGGCCTTCAGCTCTGCGTTTTGATGTGCCCACAGGTGGTTGCTGTCTTCACCCGATCGATAATCACCTAGTTTTTCCCACCAATCTGCCACGACACACCTCTATGGTCTTATTGACAACTGTGTTGAGACAGGGAATGTGATTGTTTGCAGGAGCAGAGCCGCCTGCGGATGAGCTGAGGCAGCGCTTGCATCAACGGATAGAGGTACAGCCGATCCTCCTGTCTTGCAGGCCCGCCCGCTTTCTTAAGCTTACTAGGATGCAAGCTCTTTAAGTCCGGATGGATTTCGATTACACTTCGGACTGCTGGTGTAGGAGATGCGGGCACAAAGGAAGGCAGATGAAGAGCGCAAGGCGAGAGCCAAGGCTGCCAAGGAGTGGAAGCAGCACGCAACAAGCAGAGCAAAACAAGCACACAGCCAGCGGTGCGTGCATATTGTCCTAAATGAATTGCCGTGCATGCGCAAAGCTTCCTGTACTCGAAGTGGTTGTAATTGTGGGAAGTGCTATTTCATTGGTAACGGCGAATAGAGTAATTTTGGCGATGTGAGATGCATTGCAACAATTTCTTATGTGGAATGTGTGGGTGGCAGAGAGCAGAAGAGGGCGGCACCCAGTGAGGACGAGCTGCCAGAGCAGAGGGCAGCTAAGAAGGCGAGACCCGCTTCTGCAGACGAGGAGGGTGCAGTCGTGGAATCAGCAAAACTGAGCTTTGGTCGCGTGGAGCTGGGCACTGGTGCGTGCTGCGAATATGCATACCCTCGCAGATGTTGGCACTCGGCAGCAATTTGTTGTCAAGAGCTCCTGTAGCAGTAAGTATGCGATGTCACTGTTTCAAAGGAGAAAGATACCACATCTTTTGCCGTTGCTTGAGGGTCTGAGGGCAGCATGCAACCTGCAGCACCTCTTGAGGATGTACAGGTCCCATTTTACTGGACGTGTATGACTTACGGTGATTTTGCAGCATAAGACTTGGGTTTTGAGAACTGACTTCTGGCTTTGCGAGCTCAGATGGGGCCAGGCGGGGGGCACAGAAGAAGCACAAGCCAACCAAAACAGAGTTGCTGGAAGCCGCCAAGGCAAAGCAGGAGGCTGTGAAGGCGTTGGAAGGCACCAAAGAGGGCAGGGTGTGTGGCTCTCTGCATCTGAACAGCCAGCAAAAATATGTTGGTGTCTGTCGCACCAGTCCACCAAGCATTGGGCACTCTGAGTTTTGTCATGAAGTCAGTGTTGCGCCATTTACCTCTTGGGCCTGAGTTCGCCTTCAGAGTCTCTTCAACATCCAAGTCCAGATGCTGCATGCATGCTCTGGCCTGCTGTTCTTCAGCAGAATAAGCATTGGTTGATGGTGTGTTACTGACAGATGCTGTCTGCCATGATCACAGGTGGCAGTGGAGCAGGAGGCTTGGAAAGCGGCAATGGCCCGCGCTCGCGGCGAGAGGGTGCTCGATGATCCCAAGCTGCTGTCCAGGTGAGAACCAGCTTTTCCTGGTTGCCCCTTGGTCCAGGCCGGATCACTGTCAGATCAGCACTCTATGCTGTTTTCGCCATCTCTGACTTCAATTTGTGTTGAGATTTTGCCTTGCAAGACCACTCTGATAATCACCGTGTCCTCCTCCAGAAGGGGCTCCAAAATTGTGTACACTGCATGTGTTGATGTATGAGATAGTATATTTTCTTGGGGTGCAGGTCGCTGAAGAAGGAGCAGAAGCTGAAAAAGAAGAAAGCGGAAGCCTGGAAGGAGCGGAAGGACCAGCAGCGGCAAAATGCCAAGATAAAGCAGAAGAAGTGAGTAATGCTTCGTGCCCTGCAGTGAGAGTCTTGTACATTGGGGTCATCAGCATTTCCTCTGTCCTTTGCTCATGCCCATCAGGAGCAAGTTGTAAGTAGCATCAGATGTTCTATCCAGATAGTTTCGGGAGTTCCTTGTCCAGACGGCGCTTGATTGCTGTGTTGTGATACTTGCAGGCGCACGGAGAACCTGAAGGCCCGATCGGATACGAAGATTCAGAACCGGAAGGACAAGCGCGAGAAGAAGCTGATGAGGGCAGGTTTTGAGGGCCGCAGGGACTCTTTCATCGGGTCAGACAAGTGATGAGTTCTGACCAGCTGAGAAAATGGCAGTTTGCCCCCTCACCAGGCGATGAGAGTCGAAATGCAGAAACCACATATACATGCGGTGGCTTTATACATGAGAAGCGATTAGTTTGTTTTTGGGGGATGGCCATCCAGGCGCCACTTTTCGAGTTATGTTGTTGCAAACCAGAAGTGCCAGGTTTTGTTGATCAGGTTTGCACGATACAACGAAAAGGCTTTGGTGGGCCCCGGTGAAGTTGAGAAAACAATGAGAACAGTTGAACGTCTTTGAGTTCTTGCATACATTTTTCCTTGATACTCATGGTAGCCCAGACATTTCGTACAATGAGCTGCAGAAGTGTAACAACATTCTACAAATATCAGCAGTGCTGCATCAGTGTGACCAAGTAGGACATGTATCGGCCCATGCATGTGTGACCTTCGGGCGTCCAGTGTAGTTTGGCCTTGGGGTGCAGCTTGGCTACTTGGCAGGGGCTATAGGTGATGGCCGCTTGATGTCATGGCGTGCCAGCACCAGATGCACTGGCAAAGATCCGCTGCGTTGGCGACTAGCTGAACTCATCGGCAGCCTTGGCGCATCCATAGTGCCTGCGACAGGGCCGGCACCAAGGAAACTCTGTCATCCTGCTCAACAGGAAGGCCATTGGCATCCCTATCACTTTGACCAGTGACCCCCAGTCAGCACTCAACTGAGTGTCCCAGCGAATGGCTTGATTGATGCATGCAAATGCACAAGCACATGCCCAAGTTGCACACATCCAGGGCAAGTTAAATCTGACTTTAGAGAGCCTCCTATCTTCACTCTGTCAGCAGCCTCAGCATTTGGACAAGTCATTTGAGGGGAGTTGGTATCGCGCACGGGTCTCATCCGGGTGCTCAGGCAACGTGGCCAGAATGTCATGCGGCAACTGCGGCAAAACTTCACTGGAAGTGCTTCGCAGGGAACGCACACGTGGCACGGCCGTGCACCACAGCCCATTCTCCGGCTGCAGTGTTGTCAACGCGCAGCTTTGTGACCGCAGCACTCCCTCGTAACCGCCCATCTGGCACACATTGTGGGAAAGCAGTCAAAAACCTGTGCACCTGGACAAAAAGTGGGTCAGATAAGATTGCCCCGGCATGGTGACATGAAGTTGGAACTTATCACATTGCCACTGCATCACAAATGCAGGAGAGTTCAAACAATCACGACGACCTCTATCTGATCACATTACGCCGTCATCCGGGAATAGTTTCTGATGAATCCAAACATGCCTCCTGGAACGCTGCAGTTTCTGCAGCAAAGGCTATTACTACAAAATCAATGTCTGATGATACTGCATGTCAGTCCTGACCTCGGGAGTGAGCTCAAACTTGAAGTGCGCGAGCAGCATGGCAACAGTGGTGGTGTAGTTCATGCGCGCCAGGCTCTGCCCCACACAGTCGCGCGTTCCTGCGCTGAAAGGCAGAAACCGCTTTGCGCGCGCCTCCGTCTCACCCTTCGCTGAGGTGTCCTTGGCCGCAGCCGCATCTGCCCTCACCTGTAGGCAATGCTTCGAACATGATGTAGATGACATGTAAATTCCTGCAAGTGGGTTTGGCCTCACCTTGCACTGCAGTGATCAGATATGCAGATATGACTGTGCAGTGCTTTGTTCCTTTTGGTGCTGCTATGGCTTGTCTCAAGATAATTTCAAGTGGGTGCTCGCTCCTTAAACCACTGTACATCTTTGCGGGACATGACAGTGTGCATTGTTGTGCGCAAACGTTTGAGCTCAGTGGGCTGACCTGGACGGCTTGGACGCCCAGCTCTTTGACAGCTGCTGGATCAGTGCCTGGCGGCAAGGCATACTCCGCACCCGGCTCCTCCCACCTCTCCTGTGGTAATATGGCATGGACGAGAGGTCATTCTCTGAATACGAAATCTGAGTAGCAAATGACAGCGCCATTGCTCTCGACCACGCTCCCGCCTAGAATATGAGGGGCCGCCTTCTGGCTTGACCATTACAAGCTCCAAAGTGCAGCGAACAATGCACTTCAAGATTACAATGTCCTCCACTGCCGTGCAGTACGTAGAGAAGCGCAGTGACAATCATGAGCAGACAGAACAATGGAGGAAGCAGCTCGCACTGGAATGTACTGGTCGGGGCCGTGCCACAGATGGGGACTGTTGAAGGTAGCTTTGAGGGGCACCCACACCATGGTGCCCCGAGGGATCAGGTGCGGCCCCAGCCATGTGTCCCTGAGTGTTGTCCTGTTTGTGCCATCGGCCAATACTGGCAGCATCCGCATGGACTCCTGCGCAGCACACAAGATTGACAGAATCAACACGTGGCTCCCGGACAGCAATACTCATGTCGAAGGCCTCAACAAAATTCTCTGGACACATGCGCCTGAGTCATCAGTAGTCAGACATCAGGAGATTAGTCCAGATGTTCTTCGAGGTGAGTACAAAACCTGCTTTCTTGAACAAAGGAGGGGAGCAGCTTTGATCAAATTTATATCAGCACCCAGTAACCACCTTTATGGCGTTGGCGGTGTAGGTGAGTTTAGCAATGTCATCATATTCCATGGCCCTGGGGGTGGGCTGGTCGATGGTGGCCATGAGCCCCAGTGATGCCAGCTCAGCTACCACCTTGGCTTCCACCTCCGGGTGCTGTGTGATCATGAACCTGCACGCCAACAGCTCTGGACAAAAGCTGTGCACAGCACAGCAGTCAGATAACAATGAAGGCAACATGAACAACTGAAGGACCAGTTTCAGTTGTTCATGTTGCACCTTAGCACTCACATAAAGCGTGCAAGTGTTCTAGTGAAAAGTCAGGATTTCAGGGGCTCACAGAGCCCACGCAATGGTGTGACCGGTTGTCTCAAAGCCGCCCGTGAAGAAGACTCCAATCTCTGCTGCGATGCGGTCATCCGGCAGAGGTTGCCCTGCACTGCTGAAACATCCTGCTTAGGAGCGCATTGCAGCCAATTACAACAATATTGCGCTTCACCACCCATGATGCTGTTCTTTAGAGATGCAGTCACTGACTATCCAAAGACTAATCACTCCTGTTTCATGCAGAGTGATGTGATATTGAAGCTGGGTTGCGCGGGAGTATGCCTGTGGATGGGTCCCTGATGCGCAATAGGTGTGCGGCAATGGTGGTGTCAGTGTCTGAAGGCTCCCCACGCTCATGGATCTCACTGAGCAGGTCTGCCATCATCTTCCGGAATGTCCTGAAGTCTTCCTCGCCCTTCTTCACAGACTGCAACCACCAATCATATTGCTTCCATTCCCAAAGGACTTTGAAGGTCCTCGTTGTGCCGTTCTGGAAGGTGCAAGAAAGTGGAAGTTGTTGAAATAGGATGTTACCTGCAGGAACTGCAAGTACTGGCGCAGAGGGTTGCTGATGCGCTTGATGCCCTCATCCCGACCTGTAATCACAGCAACGGGTCTAGAAAGTATTTCTTACGCGCGTTGCAATATGGGCTTCAGGATCATGTGCACGGAAGCAGCTGCCTTCCCAAACAATGCATCGCAAAAATGCAGACTCACAGGCTCTCCCAGTGTTTCTTGGATAATCGAAAGTGGGGAGATGTTGTGCTGTGCTGGTGGTGTGCCTTCGCGTACACAGTGCTGCATCCGCTAAAGGAGTAACCCACCTGCAGCCATCATGTCAAGGTTGGCGCGGCCATCACTGAGGTCGCGCGTAGCACCGAAGTCCTTGCCAAAGCCGACACGGCCAATGACATCCAGGGTCACCCGCAACGTCGCATTGTCCAGATCAACTGGAGCGCCCTGCTTTGCCTCCAAGATGCTGATCAGCTGGCGGTTTACTTGCACCACATGCCCAAAACCCTTCCTGTAGCCCCCACCACACTATGCTATTCAGTGGCTCTTCCTTGTCACTGGTTACACCAATGCTCTGCAATCAGATGCTTTGGCGTTTCGTGTGTATACCAATGGCAGTATTACC
Source organism: Coccomyxa sp. Obi (assembly GCA_020887355.1). Lineage (NCBI taxonomy): Eukaryota > Viridiplantae > Chlorophyta > Trebouxiophyceae > Coccomyxaceae > Coccomyxa > Coccomyxa sp. Obi. The sequence continues at coordinate 2,221,729 of AP025001.1, forward strand.
CTTGTGTTGCATGTACGTGTCACTCCACTGCAAGCAGTTTCACTGCAGAAGCACTCAAGGGAAGGGTAACCTGATATTCTTAGGGCTGAAGGCAGGCGCGACTCCCTTCCTGACAAGCTTCCAGTACTCGTCTGTGTGCGACGTGAAGATGTTTGGCTTTCCCTGGGGGTGAAGCAGCTGCAACAAGACACACATGTCGACTTGTGCGCATGTACATTCTGACACTGTTGATGCTTAGAGAATTTTGAAAAGGCTGGGTCACTGTGGGGTGAGACTCCTGCTGTGCCACCTACCACGTTGAACTTGGAGTAGACACCCTCAATGCTCTTCTCAATCTCTGTTTCCTTCCCAAGAACATCGGCCACAAGGTATGGATCGGTGACAACGACAGCCTGTTTATTGGAGCAAACGTCGTGTTAGCACCATGAACATTGTCACCTTGCTACTTTCTTCCTGTAAACGGAGTCTTCTGAAGGTTACTCCAAGACTCACAAGTTTATGCGCGAGCCTCATACGGTAGATGCCACCAAAACGTGCCGCCCATTGCGCTAGCACGTTGTGGTGGTCTGGGCGTGCTAGAACAGGTAGCTGCCCGAGAAAGACATTGCCATCCGGTGCTGGAAGTTTCCCCAATATTTTCATACATCGAATCCATTCCAGTAGTTTCAGAACGATACAAACGGCAGCAAGAGCAGCGGTTGCTCTGAGGCTGAGTTGCAAGGTGTCCATTGTTTCTTGGACCACTGAAGGGACACACGTATCGACTTAGAAGACATGCAAAAATTCCGGCTTGTTGAGCATAGTGATGCCGGGAATTTTGTAAGTCATATCAATGTCACAAAGAAGTGTTCGAGGTTGGCGCGATTGAGCACCGATTCGGAACAGGTGGGGCTTCCGGAACTGTTGGCATGAACCATGGGCAATTTGTTGGCTGCCCAACTGCCCGAACCCGAACCAGTGTCCATGCCTGTGATGTTGGAAGGATTTACGTCCTGACATTCACAGCTTTGTGTGCAGAGATTGTTAAGGCTCTTGTACTTCTGTCACAGGCGATCAGTAAGACACACGTCTGTTTCGGTTGGAGAGCATCTTTGGAAATCTAGGCAAGGTCTGGACTGCTTTCTGTGGGGTATTTGCGGCTTCGTGGGTTCCAAGAGCTCTCGATATCCTACACTGTACAGAAAATCTTTATCGGGTCAGTCCATGGGGAAAGATGCAGTCAACTCCGGTTCAGATCCAGAAGAGTTCTCGCTTCCTGAAGACGGCTCTGACGAAGAGACCTGTTCGAGTGGCAGCGGGTCAGGCGACGATGAAGATGTAAGTTGTCGATCACTCAAGAACTGGGAACACCTGTACTGTTTCAATTGACTCGTCTCACATTTCCCTACGTTGGACAGACCTGCTGCTTTGATCTTTCCTTGCTGAAGTTGTGTGTTGCTGGGCTTCTAGGACTCCCTGACCTTTGAGCAGCTGGAGGCTTTGCGCCGAGATGGCGGCTTGTCCCACCAGGCTATGAAGAGCTTGCTGAGCAAGCAAAAGGAAAAAGAGAAGAGCAGGAGCTTCAAGCGTGAGAACAAGAATAGGCCGATGGAGATGTCCTCAAAGAGACCTGTTCCACGGCTGCGAGAAGTTGTGCAAGTCACGAAGAAGTGCGCAGCCCCCCTCTTCTGATAACAACTGCCTATCTTTCCTTTTCCTGCAATACAGGGAGGCACATATTGTGTTGTTCGGGACCTCGCTCATATCATAACGGCCGAGAGCCATTGCAGCACCAAGCAAAAGGCTGGCATATGAAAGGTCTGGAACCTGCTTCAGCAGTCATGCCAGCTGCTGCAGGGAGACACGGGACCCGCGCTTTGACAGCCTGTCGGGCGCGCTGCAGCCGGACAGGTTCAGGAAGCAGTATGCCTTCCTGTATGATGAGCAGCTGCCTGCTGAAAGGGAAGAGTTGAGGGCCACCCTGCAGGTATGCTGTTCTGCTGTGCTCCATTGTTTTCATCGCATGCTATCAGAGGAAGCTGCGGATATTTGTCATTACTATGTGCGCTTGAATTTATCCATTGCTCTTGTTGGTGTGCAGAAAGCTAAGGCTGTGGATAAGAAGAAGGAGTTGCAGGCGCAGCTGACACGCGTGCAGCAGCAAATCCAGGAGGAGCGCTCCAGGCGGCGTAAAGAGGCATGGGAGGCAGAACAAAAGGTCTGTGTTGCACAGCTCGGACTGCTGCAGCAGATACTTATGTTGTACTCCATGGAAAAAGAGGGGTTGGTGTGATGTTTTGTTCATTTCTTGATTGGTTGTGTAACAGGACGGTGTATCTCGCCTTCTGAGATGTTCCATGATGTAACAAATAACGGACTGTAAAGTAATCAGGCTTTGATATGGCACATCATCAAGTTGTGTTGCATGTGCTGCAGAAGAAGGAGCGGGAAGCAGTTAAGGCAGGCAAGGGAGTGTTTTTTCAGAAGCGCAGCGAGAAGAAGAGGCAGGAGCTCATCAGGCGATACCAGGAACTCAAGGCCACAGGGCGCCTTGAAGAGGTCATGGCAAAACGGCAGAAAAAGAACGCTGCTAAAGACCACCGCTACGTGCCTTCAACACGGCGCCAGACAGAGTGACCTGTCTCTCATAAGTATGCAATTTGAAATTTACCTGTGGCTCGCTAAGACATTACTTGTGTTCTGCGGTATTCCCAGTGTAAAAAGTGACCAGTGTACGCATAAGAGTATTTTACATGGCATTGTCATCAACAATGTCGGATTTCAGCTCATGACTGTTGTGGAGTTTTCTTCAGAAAGTTATCCAGCGTGTTCAGTTTCACAGCCTTCTTCTTCTTCAGCACAGGCCCGGCTGAGAGTGGCAACAAACGCTTGCTGTGCAAGCGGACCTCTTCCTCCTGCAGCGTAGCTGCCAGCGCCAGATCAGCCTGCTCCTGGGTCAGCGGTTTTCCCTTTTCCGGTGGGATGTATGCTGAGGAGGCATTGCCAGAAAACATTTGTTCCAATCGCTGCAGCTCTGTCAACACCCCTTCTCCACTATCACATTCTGCACCTGGGTCTTGTGCCCCTGATGCACCGCTTTGCAGCTTCTGCTCAGTGCAAAATGTGATCTGGGCATTTGAAGGATCCCTTTCTCCTTTGCTGACAGCCGCAAGGCCAGCTGCACTGCAGGGCTCATCCAAACATGACTGTGCTTGCTGGCTCACATCTGCTAATTTGTTGGTGTTGCAAGTTCTGGCACCACCATTCACAGTAGATTGATCCGCCATAGATGATACATCCTCTTTGGGCTGGCCGACCCAAGAGTCTGCAGGAGATACCTCTGCACGCAACTCTGCGGAACACTGTGCATCACTGCGTCGCACCGCTGCCTCATCCAATTCATTATGCTGCACTTCATCCAGCTGTGCCATGCACAGCTGCCCCTGCTCTACCGCATTGTGCTGCTGCACAGTCAGTGCAGCCGAGCCACAATCTCCTGAGCCCCTGCTGAGTCGCTGGGCTTCGGCTGGCAAGGCAAGTAGGCGGCCGCTCTCGCTGAGCAGACGCTCCTCGCGCTTGCTCAGGGGCTTGCCTTGAGGACATGCACCATAATCCCGCCTCCTGTTGGTCGCCGCCGCTGCAGCTGCCCTTTTGTCTGCCTCTTCTGGATCACCTGGACACACATTCTTGCTCATTAACTTCCCCTCTGTAGCACGCCTTCACAAGTGCACACAAAGCGAATGAAGCAACGGACCAGGTCATTCATTTTCGTACAGTGATGGGTGATGGCCATAAACAAGGGAAAGCAGCTTACCTGCAGCCTCACATGCCCCCACTGGCTCATTGCTGGGGGCAGCTGCTGGGCGGCAGAGAAGTCTGCTGAAGGCCTTGGGCATGCCCTGGCCTCGGACAGCTGCCGCACAGAAGTTGGTGGCTCCCACATTGAGCAGCGTCAGCGAAAATGGCTGCACAAGGTTCCGCTTCAACAGTGCCAAAGAGGCCTGCACTATGGCCTCTACCTGTTGTTCTGGAGGGTGCGCCCACTGCCAGCCCGCACAGAAATGTCCACTTCAGCACGGTTCAGATCCGCCTATCATTTCGTTCGAGCCCCTACTCTTCGTGCGAAAGACAGAAGAGCATTTGTTTACTAGGGCCAGAAGGATGGGTCGCAACCAAGTGCGCACCTGCACAGGCATTGGGACTGATGTGGAAGAACGAGACCAGCCCTGCTTTCTCTGCCTCCATTTGAGCGTCAGGCTGCTCGGTCGGCGCTGATACTCCTACGAAAATTGACTCGATCAACTTTCAGCGCAAATGCCTCTGTCCACTTCTTTACAGCTAACGTCGTTTGGGAACGAAAGCAGCAACAGGAGCAATGACTGTCACCTCATAGTCCTCACGCAGGCGTATCAGCAGGTCTGGGACCAATATTTGCAATATGTGCACTGCAGCTGTAAAGGAGGTGCAGCTTTTGAATGAGTCCTGTGCAGGCGAGGGCCACAAAGCGTCGGCAGCGATTAATCTGATGCAGTGTCTCCTGATGTGCCAGTACAGCGTGCACCCTGACTGTTGAAATTTTTATTTGAGCATTGATGATGAATATGGCAAGAGAGAGCATGAAGAAAACACTGGGGCCTCACCTCAACGGTGATTGACCTTGGAGGGCCACTCTGGACGACAGGCGTGGGATCCTGATGGAAGGCAGCATATATATTATGCCTAATGCAGACAACAATAACAAGTGGGTCTGAGCAGCGAGCTCTGCACAACCCCGTATTCACATCATTTGCAAAAGTGGTGGTAATTTAAGATCACCTCTCCCCTGCATGCATTGTAGAGGTAGCTGCCGACGCGGTCGCCAAAAGAGTTGACGAGCGCTGTCTTACTGAGCGCTCTGATGTCATTCGCAGTACTAATGCCTATCGCTGTCAGTTCTGCCTCCAGCTTGTATCCCACACCTTCAGTGAAGAATTCCCCACCCATTGGCTGACACTCTGTGACTTGAGCAAATCATAAGAAGCAAAGATGCAACATACAAATCAAGTGATTCTTCTTTGGATGGGCATGTGCTGTGGCAGCGCACACCTGGGATGGTGCGGACGGGAAGCGGCGCGACAAATAATGGTGCATTGGTAGGCAGCAGAATGGTCTGATCATCCGGCTTGTGCATGCCGCTGACCAACTTTGCCAACATCTTGCTGCAAGAAATTCCTGCCGATGTTCTATATCCGGCCTCTGCCTGTGCCATGCAGATACGTCGTGACCATACCCAATTGAACTATAACAACATACAGAAGATGAAATGGCGAGCAGACACCCACTACACACACATCTGCTGATTGCAAACGACTACAAATACACCGATCTCTACATTTGTCTGCGTTCTGATTTATGAGGCTTGCACCTTTACAGCAGCACGGGCCTCAGCTGCAATGTTGCTTGCAATTCTGAGAGCCATCACCCAGTCCTGATCCTGCGGAGAAGGCTGGCTTTGTGAAGCTTCTTTGTGCATGCTGCATGCTTGCGGTCTGGCAGCTCTGAGGTCCATGGGCCTGTGGGACGTCTCCTGCCTCAGCTCCACCTGCAGACTGTTCATTATGTGATTTCTTTCCAAGGTGGAGCCCATTTCCTTTCTCCTATGCCACAGTCGTGCAGCAAAGCAGGTGTATGCAGGAACATGCATGCTAGTGCTCACATACAGACGCATGTACGGGGGAGAGATTGGGACAGGTCTGCCTACACCTCTGCCCACCTGGTCGGTGTGCATGTGGCCGATGAAAGCAGTAGCAAACATGCCCCTCGCCATCCTCGAGCGCACTTCCTCAGTCACATCCAAGAAAACCTGGAATCAACTCCTTCAGTAAGCTAGAAGGACATTCGAGAAAGTTAGGTAGCAGCGGCAGGGTGCAACTCGATGCAAACCAGCTACAAAATCACTGCGCAAGACTATTGAATGCAGAGCCGTACCTCGTCCATGCCAAGACGCTCTGCGACGCCGAAGCGCTGTAAAACAGACAAAATCTGTTTTGAGGCCTGGCGGTAAGGCGACAGGTCTTCACCACTGATGAGGATAAGGCCGGGACAGCGCTCTTTTGCAACACTGATCCCCTGCAGCTTGGTCACTCCTAATCTCCGAGCTGCACCATAGACAATGTGCCCAAATTGAAAGCAACACCTGTGTGATGTAATTGTTGGAAATTTCTATAACATCCCTATTTTGAGGTGACGTGCGAGCTAAGCAAGCAAGCCTCACCTGGGTAGTTTGCGGTGACAATGAGGTATTTCTGTGTGACAGCTGCGAACAGCATAGTGAACATCAGCAATAGTGAGAAATGTGCCAATCTTGCTTGAGCTTCAAAGCAGGAACGAGCCACAACAAGACCTCTGAGACAGAGGCTCTGACAAATCCTCCTTACCCATTGGCACGTTCTTTAGGCGTGGATCTCTGTTTTCTTCTACCTGTACACGCGCAGGAAGTCGATTGGGTAGGTCTACAATGATCCAAATCACAGCAAGGTGACGGCATGCACATGGAATTGTCAGGCTAAGAACCCTTGCGAGATGGGTCACAGTGGTCAGAGGCCCGAAGGTGCAGAAGAAACCTGTGCATAGAATGCATCCACATCAAAGTGTACTATGCATCTCGAAGTATTCAAAACGAAGCTAGGCTCTAGATCCCTTGCCGCTGTTCCGCTACGACCTGATGGGCCAGCGTCAAAACCAGAATATTGGCGCACTCGGAATGCCTCCCTAGCAGCTTTTTCTTCCATGATCCGTAGCGAGATATACTACTAATATTTATTTATTGACATCTTGAAGCTACAGCAGAACGATGTGAGACCAGGCAGACATGTGCTGTACGAAGGAGCAACTAGAATATTGAAGACACTGTAGGAATGTAAGAGACCGTTTAAAGAGGTCAACAATAGGAAGGAACACGATACTTTTAGATGTCTTAATTCCGTAGAAAGCAAGGAAATGCTGACTTGCATGGAAACTGGGAGGTAATCTTCCGCTCACCCCTGCATCGAAGGGTGAAGACCCTCTTGGACTTGCCTAACCCTAACACTTCCGGGCCGCCTGAGATCACGGACAGGTTTTAGCAGCAGTTCTTCCCAACTCCTATCAAGTAAAGCTGAAAAGTAGTACATATTCCACAAGATTATTTTGGAACTTGTTGTGGTAGGACGGAAGCCCTGGAAGTGGTATACTTAGCATGCAAGTACTCTTGCGCAGTGCCATACAGAGAAGTTTAGCCTTTCCATTTGGAAGATTAAGGTAGGTGCCTCAATCACACAAGAAAACCAACTTACAACAAATTTGCACAGTGTCCTGTTTGCCTGGTTGGTACCGTTTGCGATTTCTCCTGTTAGCAAAGGCTTGAAGAAGCTAACAAGAAGAGAATAATATCTGCATCGATTTTACAGTTTCTATTTTATTACCTGTTACTTTGCACTGTTTAGTAATTCTGATAGTAGCAGCCGTTCTTGTAGCGTTACTGTCTAGCTGCAAAATAATTTCTGTCCGGATTTTGGCAGGATCTCGACAGCTGTGATGGATGTGGAGAGACAAAGGAACGCAAAGCCACGTAGAAGGCAGAAAAGCTCAAGTACAAGGACTGCTGCAGCTGCTCCGGCTGCCCCTTCATCTCTGGGGCCAAGGCCGGCTGCATCTGCAACACCACACTTCCAGCAGCAAGCAAACATGTCCAGCACCACCAAGGAAAGCCTGACAGAGGCAACTTTTGCCTCCTTCAACCTGTCGGACGGGACGCAGAGGTAATCAGACCACCTCCACCATTTTTTTATGTTGGGCAGTCGTCATGGGCTGTATTCTGACTATTGAAGAGCTTTTGCTTCAATGCTTTGCGTTACCAGTACTAGCATGAAGCAACACGGGAAGCATCAGCTCTATTTGTACTGCAGGGCAATCACAGAGGTGATGGGGTACACAAATTGCACCAAGGTGCAGGCAGAGACGCTGCCAGCCACTCTCAGAGGCATGGATGTCGTTGTGAAGGCCAAGACTGGCACTGGCAAAACGCTTGCTTTCCTTATCCCGGGGATTGAGAGGGTGAGAACTTGAGGACCCGCTCATGTTAATTTTTGGGGGCATCAAACAAGTAATCTGTCATCAAGAACAAATAACCTGTCCAGGGGGGACTGAAGAGTACAAGAGTGCGGGAGGAATGGGTTTTAAGATCAAGTCAATGTAAATGTTAATAATGGCTTTTTAAGTTATAAAGCCACAAAAGCATGCAATTCTGGCTGCCACCACTAACAAAGTATGCGGATCGCAGATGCTAAAGGAGCCGGCTGGCAGGGGGAAAATATCGATGTTAGTAATTAGCCCCACACGGGAGCTAGCAGCACAGATCGCCGAAGAGGCCAAGCAGCTCACAAAGCATCATAAACTAAGTGTTCAGGTGCGCAATTCAGTCAGGCGTACAGCCTGTCTGAATTGTCTTTATTTTAGGAACACAGGAACACAGCGGTGCCACTGCAATGTGAAACTTGCAAGTCTGATTGCAAAAGTCAGCATGGCAGCATTAGCACAAGTGTCATTCGACATTGTGGCAGGTGATGTTTGGCGGCACAAACATGAACAAGGACATTAACGACCTGCAAAGGAGAGCGCCTGATGTGCTGGTGAGCCTCCCCAACCCCTTACATGGTTCAAGCCTACGCAGATTGCTGTAATGGGAAAGGCATTGCTCCCACAGCAGCACCTGCATGCGCCATGATTCATGTCCTTATATGAAGCACAGCAGACTCTACGTGCATGCCTGCTTGTAAGTTCCACTGCGCATACAGGTAGCAACTCCTGGGCGTCTTTTGGATCATCTGCAGAACACAGAGACGCTGCGCCCTCTGCTCAGCAATCTTCGCATGCTCGTCCTGGATGAGGCAGACCGGCTGCTGGACATGGGTTTCAGGTGATCTGCAAATTATTCTTGCCCCTTCAAGGATTCCCACAGACTATCAACGATACCTCTAATGGCAGCATTTGCGTGGCGTTTGCGTTGGACGGTCATGAGGAGTCATTGGTCGCTGAGCTGGCTTCCATGAATTTGCAGGCAGGAGATTGAGAAGCTTGTGCGCATGCTGCCGCCCAAGGATGGCCGCCAGAACATGCTGTTCAGCGCGACATACCCCAGCAACATACGTGAGCTGTCCAAAATTGCTTTGCGGCCGGAGTACCAGCTGGTGGACACAGTTGGCGAGGAAGACACACATGCTGCGGAGATGGTGCGTTCAATCTCCATCAGACTGACCACATTCAATTGCGCCAAAGGGTCAGGCTCAAAATGTTTTGCCTGGACATCGATGCAGCCTGCCTCTGACAGCCAATTTGGAACTCTTGAGAAGTGAGGGAGCCATCTGGCATTTGATGCATGCATGTGCAGGTGCAGCAGAATTATTTGATTACATCTATGGAGGACCAAACAGCACATCTGCTGGCAGCAATCCGGCAGCACATGAGCGAGGATCCCAGCTACAAGGTAAAGCATTGCAATGCAAAGTCCTGCCAAGTTACTGGGTTTGCAAGACTGTATGGCACAGCTCACCCTGATTTCCAATCAACAGACTTTCCTGGACTCTAATTAGCTGTGTGCATGCAGATCATGGCATTTTTTGTGACGGCGCGCGTGACCCAGTTCTACTGCGAGCTTTTTCAAGCCATGGGCATCCCTGTGCTGGAGATGCACTCTCGCAAGAGCCAATCGCAGCGCACCAAGGCAGCCGACCAGTTTAGGAACAGCAAGGGCGCCTGCATCATGTTCAGCTCTGACGTCTCTGCTCGTGGTGTGGACTACCCTGACGTCACCCTTGTGGTCCAGGTGAGTACTGTTATCATAAAATTTGACATGCTTGTGGGGAGCATCAGTACGTACCATGAGTACAAGTAGCTTCCCGCACTCAAGTTCAATCACTTGTAATTCAATGCTCTTGAAGATGCATTGTTTGTTTCCATTGAGCAGCAGCCCAGTCAGATATGGTGAGCGTTCTGTGAAAGGCTGTTTCACAGACAGTGGCATCCCTGACCGTATCAAACCACGGTACCTGATGTCTATGATGTGTGTGCACAGCTGGGTTTGCCTATGGAGAAGGCACAGTATGTGCACCGGCTGGGCCGCACGGCACGCGCAGGCAAGAGCGGCAAGGGACTGATCATCTTGGGTGACTATGAGGCCGCCTTCCTCAACAGCCTCTCCGATCTGCCCATCACCGAGGCGCCGCGGCCCTCTGCTGATACATTTGTCATAGCTCAAGAAGCAGTTGAGGCTGGCCTTGCTGCCGTCCAGTACGAGTCCAAGGCACAGGTAGGCATCTCACCTCTGATGCAACAGGGCAAATCTTGTGATGCACACGAGCTTGAATGGTCACATATGTTGTGGTCCATAATGGCTGGCCTAACAGGACTGTCAATGCAGTGTCAAATACGGTCTGAGCTAAATATGCTGATGTGGGTGCACATCTGGATTCTGCAGGCGTATAGGACTTGGCTAGGCTTCTACAAGGGCTTCCTCAAACTATGCAAGTGGACTCCAGAGCGCCTTGTGCAGGCCGCAAACCAATATGCAGCTACCTTGGGTGCGCCAAACCACAATTCCTGATATGCCCCTCTTGCATTGTGCATTTTGCCTGCATTTGCTGAAACAATAAGCGCCCTTGCTTGTTCAGTGCAAGGTTTGATAGGTTGTTGCTCCTCAAATATCAGCCATTTTGCAGGCCCAAGTATGACATTTATCTTTTTAATGCAGGATGTCCAGAACCGCCGCCAATTGAGAAGAGGACAGTTGGGAAGATGGGCATGAAAGGTCAGCACCATCTTTTTAATGCACTGCAAATATTGCGTGCCATTTGGCTCTCATGCACTCCTCGGTATTGTCTTGTGGTCGGCCTTCATCTGCAGCACATCACAAACGATTCATGCCGTCTTGTAGGTGTACCCGGTTTAAACATTGTGGCTTCCCTAGATGATGAAAGACGAGGAGGAGGAGGAGGACGAGGAGGTCAGGTAAACATTTTTTCATTGTTCTGGTATTTTGACAACGTTGCATCTCCTCATGCATCTCGCACAAAATTCGCCCAGGTCACATTCATGCTATAAGCAAGCATACATGTTTTTTGTATAGGCCTGAGCCAACTCGTGCCAGGACGTGTCAAGGGTTGGGTCCTTGGCATGGGCACGACCAGATTCGACACCTAAGATTCAAGTTTTGAGGAGTGTTGGGCTTGCCTCTGAGTTTATTCCGTGTCCACATAGGGGCAAGGACGGTCAGCTCAAGGGTCGCTTCGCAGTGGCCGGGGAGTGCCTCAACAGCCCAAGCAGCCTGCAAGCAATGGTGCAGATCATGGCAGTATCGACTCCTTCCAGCAAGATTGGAATGGCAGCTGGAACAGCGGCAACAATGGCAATGGCAGAGGGGCAGGTTCTTCCAGAGGGAGGCCAGCAAGGGGGTCCAGCTCTTCAAGAGGCACAAAGAGGGCACATGTGTCGCCCTATTGATTCAGAATGCACGTTGAACACACCTCGTGACTAGCTAGAAACTGTGGAAAATGCGATAAAAGCCTAGTATGCTCTTGAATGGCCACAAATATATATTGCATGATGTAAACGCATGTCAGCACGTAAAAGGAAACTCACAGAAGTCAAAGCTGTAGCATTCAATTGTGTCAAGTGAAAGATAGTTTTGTAAAAAATGATTTTGATTCCTTTTCCTCCTCTTGAGCAAAGCATACATGCCGCATGCCACGCGGTACCTGCGTTTTGTGATGTGCATTGATGGCATCATGATGGCACCATCCAGTGAATTTCAGAAGGAATGAGTATCAATGCAGTGGATCTCCGCCAAGTGAGGTTCACTCCAGGGAGTTTCAACGGCAATGAGTTTCACTTCATTGAATTTCACCCCAGTGAATTTCTCTCCAGATATTTTCTACTGGAATGAGTTTCACTCTAGTGAATCAAACCTCAGTAAATTTCTTTTGGGCTGCCATGGCCCGCGCGGTCCCTCCAGCTCACTTGCGCTGCAGCCAATCCACCGGGACGGCATGGACCGCGCGGTCCCTCCAGCTCACTTCCGCTACATATATTTTAGGTATATTAGGGTGGGCCCACCTTGCTTGGAGGCCCAAGCCAAGAGAGGTGACCTGATTCATTGAAGTTCCCCATGGCTAAGTTACTTTTAGACCCTTTGTGAAGGGGTGAGTGCATGGTTGCTATATTTAGGGTTTAGGGTTTAGGGTTTAGGGTGTTAGGGTTTAGGGTTTTTTAGGGTTATATTTAGGGTTTAGGGTTTAGGGTTTAGGGTTTAGGGTTTAGGGTTTAGGGTTTAGGGTTTAGGGTTTAGGGTTTAGGGTTTAGGGTTTAGGGTTTAGGGTTTAGGGTTTAGGGTTTAGGGTTTAGGGTTTAGGGTTTAGGGTTTAGGGTTTAGGGTTTAGGGTTTAGGGTTTAGGGTTTAGGGTTTAGGGTTTAGGGTTTAGGGTTTAGGGTTTAGGGTTTAGGGTTTAGGGTTTAGGGTTTAGGGTTTAGGGTTTAGGG